>JAGFBZ010000899.1:1075000-1410000 GCA_018398805.1 Hirundichthys speculiger
CTTTGTGAGGTTACTCTAAATATTTTAAATGCTGCACCACCATCTTTCTTGATAATGCATTAATGGGTTTATTAAAGTCTGATATAGATGGCACTCACATCGTCAGCCAACTTCTGCAGGCTGGACACGTCATCACACAGACATGGTGACGACTATTGATTATCTTAAATATTTTAATTTTCATCAAAGTTGCTGTGGTTAAAAAAATATCATTTTGGGAATCAAGGTTTTATAGATTTCAGTTACTACAAGTCTCGAAATAGAAAAAATTCATTCCAAAGCAACAAGTTAAAAAAGTAAAATAAATAAATAAATAAATACACAAGTGACTCAGTGCGGAATGAAACAGTGAAATCAAAGTTAAAAACAAGAGGAGGAAACAAGGTTTCTGAAGGACTCGCACCAGGTTTCCATGTAGGTCTGTGCACTTGTGTAATGCTTTCAGAAGTCCATTAATTCCTGTGTAATATCTGTGGTAGTTGTGAAACTCGTGTGTTTTTCAGAGAGCAATTTGCGTTGCATGCACTGGAAAATTCAAACTTGGCTGGTTTCAGACAGAAAGCATGTGCTATGTTAGCTAGCGCTGGGAAACTGAAGAGCATACAACATCAGTCACACAAGGGCTACGGTCGTTCTACTGTACATACTTGAGGTTTCCAGACACCAAAAATGACTTTGGGCCTCACTCATGAAACATGAGCAGGACAGATTTGTGCGTAATTTTGAGCAGAGCAAAATTTATACGTTTCAGCCATCGTGGAAATGTTAGCAGTTTCAAACCTTTTGTGACTCCAAATAAGAATCTATTCCTGCCTCCGATGATGTGTAGTGATCATGTAAATGAGGAGGGCAACGTTAGTACTGCTGTCAGTCTCTGACTTGACAACGTTAATGCGTTACATGGACTGTTATTTTCACAATATGCTGATACTTTTAAAAGACTTCTCCGAGAATAGCTTTGAAATATAACACGTTTATCTTAACTGATGGGCACTTAGCATGTTTAAGCTTCATAGAGTATATTAAAGTGTCAGTGGTTGTTTAAATAGGCTTGATCTGCTGACAGGGACCCACGCAGGGACTCAGGCTGTTATAGAGCACACCAGCAGTTTTGTGAAGGTAGATTCCTGAGAAGTTTCTCAGATAAAAGAAAAACTGCAGTTATCTGCAGCAGAGAGTTTTACTGATTATAAAGAAATGGACTCATTTTTTTAACTTTTTTTTTTTTTGCATCTAAAAAACCAACATCGGGTCTCACCAATAGTGTTTTAAAGGGGAGCACTTGCCAGTGCTGCCTCCTCACCTGGATTCATGAAATAACAAGTTTACCCAAAGGTTTCCAGATCATATGAATCACGCGGTCCTACAACTCCTGCTGTGGTGGACCATAGTGGGGGTTTATGCTAATTAAGCTCGGTGAGTATGCTCCCAACCTGCAATCATTTAGATTTCACTTACACACGTTCTTACAAAAAAAAAAGCTTTACTGAATCCAGAGACCCAGTGTGTTTTCTTTGTCTCTTCATTCTATCCAGGTTATTATATCTGTGATAATCATTAAGTACTTACGTATAATACTTGCCTGATGATTATCAGGCACACCTTAACCAAAGAATGAGCAGCTGTCTAGCACATTTTGTAAAGAATAAACTGTCCAATTGGAAAAGACAGGGCTATCAGAAATGGGGGCAGGGAGATTGGAGGAGGCAGATAAGATAAGAGCTTTCTGACGGCCATGACAATAGATGCAATACAATGATAGAGGCCCTCTTCTGAGATTAATTAAGTATTACTGAATTGAAGTGAATTGAATGGGACAGAATTGAACAACACTCGGCAGATCATGGACATGAGACAGAATCAGGCGGCTGATGAAGGATGTGTTTCATTTAGAAGCTACGACGCCATTAGCCTTTCACAGAGAGTGACTTTCATTAACCTGGTACATGAAATAACACTGTTGTTAATAGTTATATGTGCAATTTCAGATCTTGTCTTGTGGTGGTTTTAGGAGGTGGAGATTTTAAGCTTTTCCAAATAGACTTAGAAAAAAAAAACAACAGCTATATAAACCTCAGATTAAGTTGCGAATTAACTTGTAGGTGCTTTTACTTTAATCCTTGATTATTATTACTGACCCTTTAATATGAGTGGATTTTAGAGAGTATCCCTCTTGTGCTATCGTTTGCTGTTAAAACGCTCACTTTTAAAACTGACCTTACTCGGTTTGACTTTGATGACAGTGACTCTCCCTATCATCTCAACTGCTGCATTCCATAAACAGATAGTGCTTTAAATAGGATTTCCTCCACAGGTGCGGGAACAATAATCCACTTTGTAACATTACCCAATATGATGAGCAAACTTCTCAATTTCCTCTAAGTGGTTGGGAGAAAATTTTGCTGAGGTTCGCTTCTCAGATCTGTGCGCATGCAGTTACAGCACTGCAGCTGTGCCGTAAACTTGTCAATTACAAAAAAACAAAACAACAGCAGGCACAGGTAAAATCTGGTTTTATTGTGTGTGTGTATTTATTTGTGTTTGTGTACCCAAAATTTTCCTTAGCCATTTGTTCAAAATTGTTATTTTTCTTCTTTCAGCTGGCCGTAGTGTTCTGGGGTGCCCCCAAAATGCGACACTGCAGTGAATGGTCAGACGTGGCACAGAAGAATGGAAGTGAAAAAAATATCATCAATCACAAACACTAAGGCAACATCAACATTATGCTGTTCTTCTCCAACTCTTTCATTTTCCTCGACCTTTCTTTGCTCTCTCTGGCCCTTATCCCTCACATTCATTTTTCTCTCACACGTTCCTTCCTTCCTTGCCATTTCATCTTCCACACCTGCATTTATCATTCTACCACTCCATCTCTCCACCCTCTTCCCATTATTAATTCCCTCCTCTCTTTCTGATGATTTGCTTGTCTCTTTTCCAGAATCAGTCCATGACATTGTAATGCCTGTTGGCTTTTTTTACATACATGATTCAAAAAGGCAACAAGGATACAAGTTGATTTTTTAATTCTCTTTTTAAAGTTTATCATTGCTCTGCATGCGTTGTGTATGTATTTCTTTTTTGAACCTCTAAAGTAATTTCCCAAATGTCAATTGAAGTCTTACAAGGACCCGAAGTTTTGATTTAGCTCCATATATGACAGTGTTAATTCGATACAAGTTATAATGAATTCGTTTTTATTCCATTTATTTATAAGTTTTTACATAATCACATAAGATTCAAATTCCTTTTTTTTCCTATCTGAAATGGTGCCTTGCTGTTATTATAACTGATTTATTTTGTAAGTCTAAATTGTACAGCATGTTAAAATGATATCTTTGATTCGGCTTCATTATAGATTGTCTGTAATGTGAGGAGTTCAAACGATGGCCAAGGCCGTCTGCTACGTCTATAGGTTCCTGAAACTAAGATGAAAACAAGGATTAAAATAATAAAATGCCAAGGAGAAGGTGTAATCCACGTGTAGGCAGCAAGGCAGCTACATCTGCTGCTATAAAAAAAAATAGCTCTGGGAAAAAAAAGAGAGAGAGAGAGAGGAAAAAAAACTGTGCCGTTTTTTTTTTCCGGTGCAGAACAGTTTAATCACATTTTTCATATGATAGCGCAAGTATTAGAGGGACAACAGAGGGAAGAAAATGTCTCAAGGACAAAAGCATGATGCATGTTTTCCGGTGTGATGACTGCAGATAGGTCCTATCTCCTGGATATCTTTTATTGCTTTTATATTTGCTTCTGTCCTTGGGTTCTTCATGAATTGAAATTTGTTTCCTTGAACAGCATTTTTCTCCCAGCACATGGAAAAATAACCACATTCAAATGCCAAGCAAGACGCATGTGAGGGGTCCTCAGGTAGACTAAGAATGCTCAGGACTGCTGTATGAAAATTATTTTTACATCTTTTGGGAGTACATTCAATAACCATGCCACACATAAAATGCTTGAAGGCTCATCTAGAGCAATGCATGAATATCATGTAAAACTTGTGTCATCATCGCAGATTGCATTCATATAGATTTTTACTGCCATCCACCCAAGTGTTGAATAACATTTTCAGAATGTATATTATTAATGATATGCATACACATATTTCAGTCCAGTCACCAGGAAAGTAAATTGTATTTTCATTATTCTGGAATCCCAATTTATTTGTATTATTATTTTTTTAATTGGCATATGTTTAGCAAATTAAATGCTGAGTAAAAATAGGGAAATTCAAGAAAGAAAATTTCTACACATGCATGTTTCACTAAATTACTGCATTTTCTGGACAATAAGCTGCACCGGACTATAAGCCGCCGGTATCCAGGCTGAGAAATAAGATATTTACATCGAAAGATTTTGTACCATAACTGTTAATTTATATACCTGAACTGAACAGTGCCTATAACATGGCAGTAAAAGTGCTGATCAAACAAAACATAAAAGTCATTGATGGTTTTATTTATTTTGCTCCTGTACACTAAAACCAAGTTGCTTTATTTTTCCTCCTCCTGTGTGCTGAAACCACCCCACACAGCAAAGACATCCAGAACAGACCCGCAAAATGAACCCGTATCGGGGTCCACTTGCACTCAGTGCCCGATCCGCATCGGAGCCGGATCACTGACCTGCTGGCTCCACGCTGCGTCCGGTCCGCATCTGCAATTAAAACCTTACCTCTGCGGCGGGTCCACTCAGAACCCTGAAATCCGCTGGGGATCCAAAAAACTGACTGGACAAACTGATAAATCCAGTTGTGTCCGAGTATCCACAATGGTCAGACACACCTGGATTAATCAGTATGTCCAATAATAACAGGTATTGATGCTCACAAAATGAATGTAGAGTAGCATAGCCAACATAGGCTACTTAACTAAAACAGAAAGGCCTTTAACTACTTGGTTTGTTTTTTTGTTTTTTGCACTTCCTGCTAGAGCGCCCCCTGAGGGCTGAAGATAAATTCATAGAAAAGCCGCATCTCTGTATAAGCCTCATGGTTTAAAGCGTGGGACAAAAGTAGAGGCTTCTAGTCCGGAAAATACGGTGTCTACCAGCCCAGTCATTAGTTTATATCATTATAGTATGTAGTGAGTCTTGGTCTTCTTGTAATCCTTTCTCTCAAGTCTCTATTCAGGGTTTTATTTTATTTTGTTTTTACTGTTGATTTTCTCCCTCAGTGTTGGCTTGACCTTCCCTGTCTGCTTCTACCTCTTGTTACCCTCCCTGATCGTTTCCACCTGCATCTTGTCAGCTCATGGTTATATCGCCCTGTCTCCCTTTCCTCCTCTGCCAGTTTATCTATTGTGTTCCATGTGTCACTTGCCTTCCCTCCTTGGTATCCTTTTTGGGGACACGCTGCTGTGGCCAACAGCACAACTGGCCCTGGAGATGCTAATGTCCTGAATTCTGTCCTGCAGACCAGTGGAGGAGGTGCAGGCATGTATGTGCTGCTTTGGGTTCTGACTGGGTTTCTGTATTGTGCTCCCCGAGTCACATATGCGTAGTTTACGTACAACCTGATGCTGCATTTAATGTAGCTTGGAAACGGGAGCTCAGGCCTGAAAGTGCTGTAAAATTTCACAGGCAGACATGTCTGTCAAGAAGACACACAGGTCCTATGATCTGGGCTCTCTTATGGAGTCACTAAACCATGCTAAAAGTGACCAGTCACACCAAAGATTGCTGTTGGTAGGCAGATAATTTAAGTGGACTGATATTCTTCAATCAAGGTATTAGAAAAGTTGTTTCCCATTCTGATTTGAAACTGGGCAGTTTTTTGTTGTAAAATATGGAGAAAATCTGTATCTTACATGAAAGATTGCAATCCTACCTGACTCCTGCATGCAAACAAACTATCTCAATTGTCCTGAAATCATAATTATTGACAATAACTGACATTTTTAAGAACCACTTTAAGTTACAGGACAAAAAAGGCCATCTCAAGAACCCTGATGAGCAACATCATGGAGTTTAACATGGGGTCAACCTCTGAACCTCAGCTAAACTAACTGGCCCTTTCTGTTCTAACATATAGGCGCCGATCATATACTTCCCACTAGCTGCTACCTGCAAATTGAGGGTATAGGAACCTCCGCTAACCGCTAATGCAATCTTCTGCTCGCTACCTATTATGCTGACTCCCTTACTCACATTGTAGGTGTGGCCGTGTCTTTTGCCCTTTCCGCTAACTCGGTATCTTGCGATAGCGGGCTTAGGGTTGCGGGTAGCGGGTGGTCAGACCACCCGCAACCCGTCGGCGTGTACAAGAGCACATACAAGAGCGCATACAAATGGCATCAATGTGTGTCCACCTGGTCACATGTGGACGTGCACAAACGGCTCTACCTCTTGAATTAGCGCCTGTATAAAAAGTGTGGTTTGGCCTCAGTTGAACCCATGAGAAAATGTAGATTGTCTTAAATGGTTTGCGCGCCAGTTAAACCATAGATGACCAGAGCGTGTTTACCGGGAACACACCAACTATCTGGGACTTTCAGGTAGCCGATAGGAATTGTCTGTGTAAAAATATTTTTATGCATTTATCACTGCAGAAGAGGAGGAGGAAGGAAGTAGAGGAAGCTCTACAACAGAGTCCCAGACAAACTGCGCACGACAGCTGCTCCACACTGGATGAAAAGATGCTCCATAGCGGTTTTGCGGGTAGCGCAACCTGCTCTTAAAGGCAATGGCTACTGATGCACTGATTGGTTTAACAGGTGGAACGTTCTAACCACTCTAACCACTCTAACCACTAAATGTAGCGGGTAGCACAGGTTGGATAGCGGGTTTAGCAAGGTGGAAGTTTGCATTCTTTGGGGGGGAACGCCCCTCCCGCTACCCGCTATCCCTTAACAGCGGCTTTAGGAGATCTGGCGGAAGATTTAAGTTAAATTGAAAAGAGCTTTTGTTTGGAATCAGGTGGCATCCACATAACGTGACAGGAACGCAAACCTGTGTTTAGTAAAAGAAGAATATTCATTCTTAGTTGGCTAAAAGTTAGAACCACATGGTTTTAACTTTTAACTTAACATTTCGAAGTGAGTGTGAACCATAAAACAAAAGGGAGTGTTGTAGTGATGTTCACATGACTGACTGTAAAATTTCATCAGCCATGTTTATAGTGCACTACAAAGCAATCACAAGGTAGACGACATGTATTCTACAGAAGCTGTAGACTGTATTGATTACCAAGACTGCTATCCATTACACTGTGTCTCCCAGCTCTCGCTAACAAACAGGTTAGCCACCACAGTCTGCAGCTGTCTAATTTGATTTTCTTAACCACACAGAGTGCCTGCCGAACACAATACTCCTCTTTAGATGTTTAAAATGTTCAGTGCGTCATGTTCTCTTGTACCTGAGCAGCAGGACATCACAGCCAGATTTAGATTTAGACTTTGGATATTCTCTTTAAACTGTAAATCTGAGAGTTATGACAACAATACTTTACAAACGCTTAATTTATTGCTGGCTCAACTGAATGTTTTGCGTGGGTAAATTTAAGAACAAGGAATGAAGTTTAATGATCTGTAGGGCAGAGTTATAGCGGCAGTCCACACCAGCCTTGTGAAGGTAAATGTAGCATAATCAATGTATGTTGTAAATAAAGTTACATTTGCAGACAACTCATGAGATTTTACAAGAGGCTTTACTTCTAATGGTTTCAAGAGACTCCAGAAATTGTTGAATTGTGATGCCCATTCACCTTTATATTCAATGAGTACCCGAAACATCACACCAGTCTAACTTACTCATTTTCTTTTTTTTTTTTTTTCTTTAGGAAACTCTCCTTAGTAATTGAGCCAGTGAACATTACAACCCCTGCCTTAATAATGTGTTTATTACTGTATCCATGGTGACATCACACCGCTGGTTCCACTTTCAAAGCTGGTGAACATGAAAGTAGACATGAATCTTCTGCAATCTCATCCTCTTCTTCACTATTGTATTAAGGTCCTTTGTGTCCCAGTCCCTATCTTTCACTAAATCGAGTACTTTTTGTGGCGAAGCCTAGCCAAATGGAGGTGAAAAATATCTGTGCTATATGTCCTGCTGTTGGTCTGATGCTGTGTGGTAATTCAGGAAATGCTTGTATGAGTCACATACAGAGGCTTGGGACAAACGCCAGCTGTTTTACTCAGGTTTTATGAGACTAAACCAGTGGCAAGAAAACTGCTGGGTGCTGTCACTTTGCCTGTGACAGGAAGCATGCAGGGACCTAATGGTTTGCCCCCACTGTTGGCTGTAACCACAGAGCACCGCTCAGGAGGTGTGCAGCTCTGTTGTTTACTCCTTCTGAGACGGCTTGATGAATGGATAGCTGAGGGAGTGGATAAATTCTTTGCACCTATACATTTGTTGCTTCAGTTTCTTCTGGATTGTTCCCAGGCAGGGTGTCTTTTGAACTATGTTGGCAAATTCGTCGAGACAATGTTTAAAGCATGTCCTCCCATCACATGTGGAGATCAAATAGTTTCCTTGTGAAAGGTATTGGAAGTATAATGTGTGTAGGTCAGGTGTAACCTTCCTCCAGTTCAAGTGCACAAGAAATCTTGTGCCTTGAAATCTTGTATCTTTCTTGAAAAAGAAGGATTAATGGAAAATTAAGTTATTTTTTTAGACCATAAAGCATCAGTGTGATACTTATTAAACCTTTACACATTAAAAAAATCTGACAATACAACGGCAATGTGAAAAGACTCCCTTTTCTTCACCTGCATTAGGAATTTTAATTACAGATCGGGTTATTCACAAATGAAATTGGCTTTATTAAACATTCTAGGTGAGGATAGCATCACAGCCGAGTAAGTTGCTAAATGCTTTCATTTGCAGAAAGAAATGCAGTTGATGAAATGGATTTCAAGAATCCTAACATTTTCTTTTTTATCTCTGTCTATATATTGTGGTGTTGCAATATAGAACATAAGCATGTGATTCCCTCAAATGGCCAGGTTTGCAGTGCACCATGCAACACATTTTAATCTTCTGCCCTGCATTCTTGTTGCTTAGGGAAATTTTGAACTATATTTATAGATCTCATGTTGACTGCATTTAGAGGGGTGCCAAAAATGACAGCTGAACTGTGTGGTGCTAATTTCATTTCTACGACATCACATCCATCACATCTTCTGCTGTATACGAGATTTTCCCTCTTGACATATGTGTTCCATTAAAACACTACAGCACATTTACTACGGAGCTTAGGTTATTTCCTCTCACATTGACAAAAACTATTTCTCTCTCAGACCTTAATGAGGATTGCAGAGCCTTTTGAAATTATGATTTCAAATAGTTTATCATGTCTTCACCAATGAGATATTGAAGAGAGGCAAACAACTGCAGTCATAAAATTAAGGGATTAAAGTAAATGCAACTGAGTGGAAAGCAGTTACAATTTCTTCTGATGATTTAGAGGGTATTTTCACTGGCAAGTGTATTGTTTTGTAGCTTAATTCACCCAACAACATCATATGATCTCAGATGAAAACTGCCGTTAATCAAGAACAAAAATACAATTTTCTAGCCACACATGCTTTACACAATAAATAGACTGAAATGATGGACAAGCCCTTACTTTGGTCACATTTGCACTACACAATTCAAGTGGACCAATTCCAATTAGATATGACCACTGGATGTGTTAGTGGTTAAAAAAAAAAAAAGATATTCTCAGACAAGTTTCAGGCATCTTTTGTTTCTTTAAAATATATTTCATCATTTGCTAACCTCCAGTATCTTCTTGGATAATACTGTCATTAGTCTTTTTCCATCTTCAAGCTTAAGGCAGATTTGGAGCTCCTGGTATAAACATTTACTTTTACTGAACCAAGTGACAGCAGTATAAACAGAAAAATACTGTGGAGCAGTATTTTCCTGTTTTTCCTGTATGATATACACACATATACACTGAATTGACCACCTTGATGTGTACTGCCACCGTGTTGGTGTCACACGAGGGAGATGGCAGATTTCGTTCAGTAGTTGCGTGCGCCGAGGCGATCTAGAAAAAAATACAGCAAGCCCATTGAGGTGGCCGAAAAAGATCTTGCATTCTTTAAGCTTTAAAGGCCCCCTGAGTCAATACTAAATTGAGCCGATGTGCAAAGCAGTTTGAATAAAGCCAAAGGTGCTCACTCCTTAACTTAAGCCTGCACCCCATTTAATCCAGAAGACATGACCGCTGCACTGTCAAAACACTGTGCCACAACTTTACCCAGACACAGTACCGCGGAAAGTAGGGGTGCTGGGGGGGGGCTGCAGCACCCCCTGTTGGTGGGGCTGCAGCACCTTAAAAATGTAAAAAACAAACAAACAAACAAAAAACATTGAAAACAAGGGAGAAAAATGTGGTAGGAAAATAAATAAAATGTTTAAAATTTACTTTAAATACTAGTGGTCTGGTTTAATGTTTCTTACAGTATTATTCAGTGGCGGGTCGTGTATTTGGTACCTGGGCCAGTGCGGGTTTAACTACTTAATCCACCATGACGTTATAATCATACAAGGCACCGATACAAAAAATGCAATATAACAAGAAGATGGTGCTGCGTGAATTAGAAATTACGCATCACCGTATTACTTGCATACGTTTTTATTTGCTTGAGGGCAGAGGATGTCTGGTCAGCCGTTGCGGTAGATGTGGGAATAGTTACGGCCATGGTTGGATGGGTGAATTTATTTCCGATGTGTCCGAAACTGCCGGTGGTCGAGGAGGGACAGAAACATTAATTGTTCCTGATCTATAAATCAGTTCTGTATCTGGCAGATAAGGTTGTCCAGAACACTGTTGTGGAGTTTCTTGAACTGTGTATCTCTTCGTGCACCTTGTGCTCGGAGCACCCAAGATGCGCTCAGTGAAAGGTAGATGTCATCATACCTGTTCCTCCCTGCGCAATAGTGTCAAAAAACTCTTTCACCCCTGACAGGCAAAACTGCTCATCCAATGATTCGTTCTGCAGTATTTTAAAAACATTATATACTATATATGTGTTACTGGCAAGTGCTGATGTTAAAAGTGTTCGCACAACAAGTGTTATGGCACTTTCGTTCATATGGCAGCAGAACATTTAAAATAAAAGCACACTTTTTACTACTTTTGAATTCATTATTTGATTTTGCGTATAGAATAAAAAAATTGGGAAACTAATCAGGGAAATCATGCGATTAATCATGATTTAAAAATGTGTTGCCCATGTGTGTGTGTTTGTGTATATATATATATATATATATATATATATATATATATATATATATATATATATTATTGCATTGTATTGTCTGTCATTTTTGATCAGAATATGTAATTTAAGCAGCATATTAATCAGGTTTGCAAGACTGCCTTTTTCATCTCCGAAATATCACCAAGATTAGGAGCGTCCTCTCCCAGGGTGATGCTGAAAAATTACTCCACGCGTTTGTCAGTTCTAGACTGGATTATTGTAATGCATTGTTAGCAGGATGTCCAAAAAACTCGATGAATAGCCTCCAACTGATCCAGAATGTAGCAGCAAGGGTGCTGACAGGAATCCGTAAGCGAGATCACGTCTCACCCGTGTAAGCCTCCCTCCATTGGCTTCCTGTGAAATTTTGAGTTGAGTTTAAAGTTCTGCTTGTCACTTAAAAGGCCCTTAATAGCCTAGCTCTTCATTATCTACAAGACCTGATCGCATGTTATACTCCACATCAGAGGCGGCTGGCCCATAGGTGGCGCTGGGGCTCTGCCCCACCAGCTGTGGAGGGGAAAAATATTTATTCTATTTTATTTATTTATTTTTTTTTTTTTAACAGCATCAGATTTACTTAATAGTATGTGTGTGCCTACATGCGATTTAAATAATTTAAACATTTCCACCAACTGACACTCATTAAACAGTGAATGTCCACCGACCTACAGTGCATCGTTCTCTCACGGGGCGCTCGGCAAAGCGCCCCTGACCTACAGCTAAATAGCCAATCCGGTTATGGTTGCTAGGTAAAAATGATGGATAATTGGCCTATCAATGTCACCAAATTTAACATCGATGGGGCGCTGGAAATGTAGCCCCAACTGCTACGTAAAATGCGTGAAGGTTTATGAGCTAGAGCTACGTGAGGGGCCAGCGGTAGTTTTATTTCGTAGAGCGACTCCCAGACTCTGTCCTACGTCGGGAGAAAAAAAAATACGGTGACGAGGAAGAGAGATGGCGAAGGTGGTGACAACTGGAGTTCAAGAGCAGCTTCCACCAAATTCGGTGAAATCATTATTAATGTTCCCTTTTGCGAGACGGACGACGGAGGAAAAACTTCTCGTTAAGGAGCTGGGACCCGACAAGCCTGAACTTAACATTTACCAGTAAACAAAGGAGAAAGGTAAATCGTCCAAACTGAGATTTTGTCGGAGCTGGTTCAACCGTGAGACGTGGCTGCAGGTTGTGGAGCAGCTCATGTACTTTTCTGTTTCCCCTGTATCCTCTTCAGAAGTGACAGATGTGATTGGACTTGGACAAAGACTGGACTAACTGACTTAAAGCTCCTCTTTGAACGCATCAAGAAACATGAGAGATCCAAAGTTCACATGGAAAACTGCGTAAAGCTAGCTGTGCTCGGAAAGATTAGCATAGCAACGCAGGTAGATAATGGGCACCACATTACTGAAAGAAGCCACTATGAAGAGGTAGATAGAAAATGTAATATTTTATCCAAGATAATCAATTGTATTAAATTTTGTGGTGCTTTTGAAAGAGCAATGTGGGGACATGATGTCAGCTATTCCTGGTATGGAGGTACATTGATGGACGCAACAATATACAGGAGCGGTTCTATGGATTCATCAAGCTACCCAACAGCTGTGCGGATTCAACAGCTGGTGTCTTATTGGAGAGGCTGCACAGCATCCTTCCGGAGGGACAATTTACCCCTTGATTGTATAGTATTTGATAGCATAAAGTCTAATATAGCTGTAAATCTTTACTTCTTATGTGAAACTGTAAACTGAAATTAGATTATTATTGTGGACCTGTAGTCATTTTCCAACCGTTCATTTTAATGCTTATGCTAGATTAGGCAGGGGAAAATGTTGGCACACCAGCCCCACCAAGATTTTTTTTCCACCAGCCGCCACTGCTCCACATAAAGCTTTCCGCTCTCAGAGTGCACAAATTCTCATCGTTCCTAGAATATCTAAAGGTAGATTTGGAGGACGGGCCTTTCTGCTACCAGGCACCTTTATTATAGAACCAGCTACCAATTTTGGGTTAAGGAGGCTGACACCATCTCCATCTTTAAAACTAAATTGAAAACATTTCTGTTCAGTAAAGCCTACAGTTTGTCTAAACAATAGTGTGTAGGGGCTAATAGTTATAGCTATAGTTATTGGAGCTAAGACCAGAGTAGGCTCGTCTTAATCACAGTCTAGTCATAGCTATGCTGCTATTGGCCTATGCTGCAGGGGGACGCCAACATGATCTGCTTCGCGGTGCCTCCATCGCTCTTCTCCTATTCCTTTCCTTTCTTCCTCCCTTCTTCCTCCTCCAGCTCAATCCATAGTTAATTAGGAGCACCTTGTTACTGTAACTGTGCTCCATTTTCTTTCCTGTAGGTTGTTGTGCTGTTTTGTCGCCCCTTTTTCTTTTTTCTTTTGGTAATTTTGCAGGCCAGAGTTTCCTGAGTTGCATGCTTCCATTCTCTGGCCATCCCAGCCTTTACCTCCACCTGTGTGTATAGGTGTTGGCTTTTTCTGCCTTAGAACAAAGCAGATGATGCACTCAGCTGTGGGACCTCATTGATTCAGTGTAGTGTTACAGATTTAAGATGAAATTAAATCCCAAGGGAGGTTGGAGAGAATTTTAATAGTTGTCGGTGTAAATTTTTCCAGACTGGTAAAGGTGTACAGTGCGAGTACTTCCATTGTCTCTTTGGTGTATTCCATTTGACAGGTTGAAGCTGTATAACATTGTGAATCTGAACCCATGTGAATGCAGACATTCGAGGGATAATTTTGCAATAACTTGGTGACGGTCGTGCAAGATTTTAATTACAGTGGAGGTAGCTTGTTTATTGTGTTCTGGTAAAATTCGAATCTGCACATGGAAGATACCTGCTCATATCAGATGATTATAAAATTACAAGCAAGCTGTTGTAGATTGCACGTGCTGCAAAAATCATATTATGTATTTTCTGTATTATTACTGTAATCAGATTGAAACCATATTACCAGCTGTGATAGCAAAGCTGGTGTTTGCATGTGATTTTGTCTGTATTTTTTATCATGGCAAAATATGCTCTAGGTAAAACATAAGTTGGAAACAGGAAATAGACACAGCATTAAGGAATTTGGGAATATTTCTAAAATGCAACAACTGTAATTTGTTCAATCACAGGTGCAAATGAAATTATCTTCAATGTTATTAACCAGTAAATATAAAGAAATCTAGAATAAGGCAAGTGGCACGTTCAAAGATTGGGAGTGATGCTTACCGTATTTTTGTGACCATAAGGCACACCCAATTAAAAGGCGCAGTCTCAGTTACGGGTGCTATTTCTTTATTTAACTTATAGATAAGCGCACCAGATTAAAGGGTGCGGGTAAAACATACCGGTACGCTAGCTTAAAACATGCATGCTAGTGTTTGTTTTTAAAAAGGCAGCAGGAGCAAAACTGAGTTCGGTTGTACTTTATTGAAGTATTTAGCAATGTAATCACTTTATTTTTTGATCAATTCTCATCCACAAGTCCTCATCCTCTGTATCCGAAATGAAGAGCTGGACTAGTTCTTCATTGAATATGCCAGTTTCCCTCTCGTCATTGTCAGAGTCAGTCTCGTTGCCGTGTGGCTCCTCATAAATGTTTTTTCGAAAGCTCAAACAACAGTCGAAGCAGACACAATAGCCCAAGCATCCACAATCCATTCACAAATTGTAGTGTAACTCCCTCGGCACTGCCTCCCAGTCTTAGTAAAACTATGTTCCTCATCTGTCGTTCATCACTCCCAGGCCATTCACAACTTCGCTTTGAACGCCCTGTTTACACCGATGTCCAGAGGTTGGAGTTCCTTCGTCAAGCCTCCCGGAATGATAGCAAGCTCCAAGTTTGTTTGCCGCACTTGGTTTTTCACAGTGGCTGTTAGATGGGCACACGTGGAGTCACAGATTAGCAGGGATGGTGACGCGTGGATAAAACCATCTGCTCTCTTTATGTAGACCTTATTCAGCCACTCTTTCATTTCCCTTTTGATTGGCATTAATGATGACTCCGGCTGAAAACTTCTCTTTAGGCAGCGTCTCTTAAAAAATCACCATAGGTGTCAGTTTCTGTCCATTAGCGTGGCAGCCAAGCACAACAGTAAAAGCCGACTTTTCGTGCCCTGTTGTGGGTATCACTATCGTGTGCGTCCCCTTTTTTCTTGACAGTGTGATTCATCAGGATGTCAAAAGTGAGCGGCACGTTATCCATGTTGGTAATGTGGTTAGGTTGGATTTGTTTGTCAGCAATCCTTTTACTGCAATAGGAGCAGAAGATGGCCAGCTTTTCACTGTAATCTGTTGGAAGTTGCTGCACCATTGTAGTCCTTGGAAAGATGATGCTGTTTCAGAAAACGAAAGCACCAAGACAGACCTCCTTGAAAATGTTCCATTTTCATCTCTTCTGAGAGCTTTATTGCCTTTAGTCGAATGGTGACGGACGGTAGAGATGCTTCTCCCAGTGGTTCTTGATCATTAATCCATTGCTCGAGTTGGTCTTCCACCTTGGGCCATCTCACCTTTTTTCTGCGGAAACTCATCTTCGTCTTCTTGACTTGGTGAAGCTCGTTTTTCCTGCTTCCTCCACTTGTGAACCATAGATTTGTTGATCTTGAACTCTCTCGCGGCTGCTCGATTCCAATGTTCCTCCATGTAGCTAATAGCTTGCAGTTGAAACTGTGCTTTGTAAGCGTGTCTCTTCGCTGCTATCTTCAGGAGTCCTTAGCCAAACCAGTGTTTTGCATAATGCACAGACCAGCACTATATACCTACTGGGGAAATGCCTTCAGTGTAGAGGTCTTCGGAACAACCCGAAAACCCAAGGTTCCGACCCGACCCAAATCAGGTCTCTGGTCCATTCACAAGACGTGACTATGGGTTCGGGTCAGAAAAGGAACAATTAGTCTCAGGTCCGGTCAGGTCTGCGGTTACCTGAGAGAGGTAAAGATAGTCTAAAGTAAAGATGTTACTTGCATGTATATGGAATGGAATTTCCCAACGCAACTCAAATTTCCAAGAAGATAGCTGTTGCAAATCTAAAACGGCTGACAAGTCAGTCATCATCATGGGACAAAAGAAAAAATAATTGTGGTTCCTAGGAACCTGTTCCCTTCCCTTCTGCTGCCAGTGGACAAAACCCCTAGACATGTAAATACGCTGTTGGTGTGGTGGACCTTGCGTTCATTTCGCTTTTAGTACACTCAAATGTCAGTGTGATAAATGGCATACCCAAGGTTAGTACATTAGTACTTGAAGCCCCTGAACTGTAGGGAGGCCACTTGAGTAAACACACTGACACCACACTGTTTCTAACTCGTGCAGAATGAGGTCTGGCATCATTCTATTGAAATGACAATAGACCTTTTGGGAAAAGATGGGGATAGATAAAAGGTATTGCCTTGATGGCAAATTGTGTTTCTACAAATTCCAATACATGCCTCTGCATCAATGGTACCTTCAAACAGATGCACGTAAGCTGTGCCATGAGCCCTGATGTACCCCATACCATTGGAGTTTGGATTTAACATATTTCATTTATATTTAAGATCCTGCATTGGAACCATTACATTTGGCAAGTAGAACATTATGTTTTCTTTTTAAAACTATGATAGAAGGAGGATTCTTTTGGTCACAGAACACATGTCTGCCAACTTCCTGTCTATCTCAGATGAACTCTAAGCATTTTGGCTTGTTTTAGAGTAACTATGTGATACAGTCTCAGATCACATTGTACCAATGAAACATCAATTTAACCCTGAAACAAATAAACATAAATATGAACTGAGTTCAGTGATAGAATGATCATCTGAGTGTGTATCCTACCTCACCTCATGATGACAGCTGGGTTCCAGTCCCTTTATGACCCCGAACAATTAAATTCCCTTCGGTGATGACTGAGATATTTTTATTTTTTTTATTGAATAGAAAAAAGCAAGCATAGCTAATGGATTGACTCTTATTTAAAAATGCAACACACATTCACTGATTTTCACAGGACTTTTACTCTGATTTATTCACTTCGGTGAAATTTTTTTCTAATAACATATTTCCTTATTTTTAAGGAGTTATTTTTATTTTCACTTCTTCAGTTTAATTCAGTCATGCTTTAGTAATCCCAGTGGGAAAGTATAGAAATTCCAATTATTATAATTATAAATGGTTAAATGAGGCAACTCCTCGGAGCTGATTCACAGAGATTTTCAATGAAGTTTTTTCATCTTCATTAAAAGAGTTGTCTTGACTGAACCTACCTTAGTATAACTTAATACTAAAAGTTGTTTTTTTCCTCTATGAAATGTAACTAAAGCATGCTGACAAATGTGTTTAATTATATACTCTAATCTTTGCATCACACTTGCATTATGCTCTGTACCACTTCTCACTTATACTGTATTTTTGTACAAACAACCTTGTATGAAATCCACAGATGCACTCACCTTTTCATAATGGCGTCCTCAGTGTGAGGAATAAAGAAAAACACTTTAACTCTCACCTCAGAAGGAACTGTTTGGGTTAATGTGCTCATGGACAATTGACAGTGGTGCTGCTGTGTCAGTCTGAGAAATTATGTAAGATTGTAATATATTATAATCATGAATCATGAATGAATAACAAATGGACATAAATGTGACACTGAAAATAAAAGTAGCCCAAAATAACTCTGAGATGAGCTATTGTATCTCATATATCAAGATACTCGTACTTATATTTACAGATTTAACTGTTCTTTTACAGAAGTACCTTTGATCATTGCCATTTCTTTATTCCCACCGTCATGGACTCCTATGCCTGACAATGTCCTACAATGGCTTTCTTTGTGGCCAGCCTTTATCTTAGTTCATGGAATTGACACAATTTTTAACTACCCTACAGTCACACATTGCAGCTGTCGTCTTTAGAGAAAACAGTTGTGTGAGCCACTTCAAAGGACAAGTCAAGAAAATTGTCAAGATTCCCAGACAGCATTTTCTGACGACAACAAGCAGTTGACAGGCGGAGAGGGACCAGATAACTTAAACCAAGACTGATGTGACAGGACCCACCATTAAGGCACTGACCAGCTGACAGACTGTTTCATACAGGCAGACAGACATGGGCAGACAGACGAAAGAGGCCGACACACAAGAGGGACCAGAAGGAAAGACAAAAGGTCTGACAGACTTACACAAGCTGACAGACGGAGGGAAAGGATTGAGTCAGATGCAGACACAGGCAGGTTATGTATTCATCTGTGATTGAACTGTATGTACCATGGAAAAGCAATGTATAAAACAGAAAATATCCCATTAATTTTAATGATCCCATCATAGATATTTGTATGAATAATTTACTCACTATATCATTGCTGCAACGTAGCCTTGTAGGTTTTAGAAAACATGACTGAAATCGTCTCCAACCGACCATCCATCCATTCATTATCTACGTCTACTTTTTCCTATTCAGGGCCGCAGGGGATCTGCTGGAGCCTATCCCAACTGCCTTTAAGCTAAAGGTTGTGTATACTCTGGACTGCTCATCATTGCTGTGTAAAATGTAAATAAAAGCATAATGGAATTATTTGCAATTCCCCTAAACCCATATCTTATTCTTTATCCACAGTAGAACACAGAAAACATATCGAATGTAGAAAGTGGAACATTTTACCATTTGATAAAAATTTGATTTTAATGACAGTAACAAGTCACAAACACGAATAGCAAAAGGCTGGAAATATAAGTGTTCCTAAAAAGAGATGCAGGGAGGACATCTTGCAGCTAATTAGGTTAATTAGCAAGAAGGTCAGTGACATGATTGGGTAAGCAAGGAGTATCTTAGAGAGGCAGAGGCTGTCAGAAGTAAAGATGCACCAGTGTATGAAAAAATACATCTACAAATCGAGAAGAAATTTCAAAATAATATTCTGAACAGTGTAACGCTGCGAAGACAGTCTGTCTGAATACGTCATCATCTGCAGCACATGCCATCAAAAGATTCAGAACTGCACGGCAAATTCACCAATTTTTAAAAAGTCTGGCGTTAGGAGTTTGTAGAGTGAAGTGTGAACGAATGACCTCTGTAGTTTAATACAGGTTAATCTTAAAACTTCGCACCAGTACAGATTTATGGCATTATAAAAGGTTTCTGGTGACTTTTAGATATGAATGAGTGGAGACTCGTTGTGTTTTGATTTTTTTTTTTCTTGTGGTGGAAACACCACTGCTACTGAGTAGAAGACAAGCAAATTCCCATACTAAATAATGGAGAAGCACAATTGAAAGAGCCTCAAATTCACGTTTTTTCTTTTGTTTATCAGTGATCTGAATAAAAGATAACAACCCTCGGAGGGGAACCCATATCTGTGACAGCGATAGCAACTGATACTGTCCATTTCATGGGCTGATAACATTCTAATTGCATGACTTGATTTTACTAAAGAGGTCTGTGCTGTACTAGAATATTAAGGGGTTGTTAACGCAGTAGTCCAGTCCAGCCAGAGAGATCACACTTTTCTTGAGAAAACACAGTCCTGAAGTCCTCTAACAACGATGTTGCAACAGCATCCTAGTTCCATTACAACATTCAGTCTGATTCCCTTTTAAATGAGAAATCAAATGCTGACATGTAAAAGAGAACAATGTCAACACTTTGGACAAGAACCATTTTTTTGTTGTTGTTGTTGTTGTTGATGTGAAGGTGTTTTAATTAGCCCAGAGAGACTTTATGCACTTGCTCCTCCATAGTTGCTGGTCAGTAAACAACAAATAATGAAGCACATCATCTTGGTAAAGATTTGTTAAACTATGAAGTAGTCGGTTCATGCACCTCCCATTGTTGTGGAAATGAAATGGCAAGCTGTCAGTTATGTGCATGAATAATGACAGTCAATGCATGAAATGATAATAAGAGAATTTGTTTCTTTGATGCCAGCGGTGAGAGGCAAAGCTTTCAGCCTATCTTGGCACAGACTGAAAGCTTTATCAAAAGAATATAACAAAATCAGGCAAACAGCTCTCAGCTAATATGTATTTTTCCCCTACATTATTTATAGATTTGTCTCTTGTGTTGTTTGGGTGTTGCAGAATCATACTATAATGTGAAATAACAATAAAAGTGACAGGTCGGTTCGGCTTCATGGATGTGAAATGTGCTTTTGTGCCTGTACTAGCATTTTCATATCCTCAGCATTACAGACCACTGCAATTAAAAATAAATTATAGGAATGAGGAGTAGTCTTAAAAAAGGGAATATATTACAGTTAGCCTGGAGAACTCTAGAGCAGTAAAATATATATCCATGAATGGTGGTTCACTGCTTCATCTTTAAACACCTCTTTTTTCTGACATGCTGGAGTTAAAATCACCCATTCCTCTGTGTGACCTTCATTTTCAGCTTCTGGCACCTTCCATACAGCAGATCAAAGAAACTTCAAGATTCATATCTGGCCCTCTAGAAATAAAGATGAAGAAGTGGTCTACCCTGAGGCATTACTTGTAGAAGTTGTAGTCTCCCATGATTTAAGGTATCCTCAACATACAGAGGGGCTAATCTGAGATGGAAGAAAGAATTCATCAGTAAGTTTAAACACCAGAAATCAAGGTTTAACTGTCGCTGCTTGAGTGTTAACAATAAATGTTCGATTGTAGTTTGTTTGTCTATAAGCTTTATCTTTTTGTTTGTATAGAGAGCATATCAATTTAATAATCATTTAATTTAATAAGTACTGCTATTTTCTGTATGTCAAGGAGCAGCAAAAGAAACAAAAAAAGAAGACTACTTGATAGCCCGCTGCTTATTATGTGGCCAGACATAAACTGGTGCTGGTAAGTAATAGCATGAGGGTGAGAAATGTGAAGGCGATCACACTCAAACGCACCTAAAGGACCCATCAGCTACTGGCTCAGCTGGTCATTAGTATACTTGAGCTGCCTCACTAAGACACCCTCTGGATGGCCCTGAAAGGTCAGCTCATGTTTGCGTCTTTGTCCTGAAAGCAGGAACCTCAAAATTTGGAGTTCATCCAATTATCCCTTTTGAAAACTTTATTAGAATCATGCAGACTGGTGGAACGTCCAGACTCGGTGGCTTTATTCCATAATTTCACTCAATTTACAAAGACGGCTGCTGCAGCATGAAAGCAGATATTTTAGAGAACTATTTCATGAACATAAGCAGAAACCTGAAAACATTACTGAACTAATTACATTGGATTTGGCCAAATTAGCAAGGTTAAGTAGGAATGATTATGTCTGTCTTTCAAAATAAGGTGTCAAAACAAGTGTGTCCACAGTAAATGCATTACATAGAAATGAGCTTATCTGGATGAGATTCACAGAGGGTATAGAACCTGTTTCCTTCTATCTATAAATAGGCATCTTTAAAATGTGGAAGTCATGAATAAGTGCGGCAAGTCAGCTGTTTTCTGTGTAGAGAAGCACTTTGCTTGGCTATGCAAAGTCACACTGACATACCAAGAAATGTAAATAATAAATTAAGCGCTGCTGCACAGGAACTCTCTAAATTGGGACTGATCCTGCTCTAGCTGTGTGGTGGGACAATTGTCTTAAAGTCAAATGAAAGAGGATGACATTTAATGTATGTCAGCTAGTTCAGTGCAAGACTGTCAATGAAAGCAGTTTTCTTGAGCTGTGAGGTGGTTCGGAGTTAGATAGGGCAGATTGCTGACAGGGATCAGGTGTGTGTGTGTGTATGTGTGTGTGTGTGTGTAATTTAACTTTTCCTGTCACACTTGGGTCTGTTTTGGCCAAACACTCCATTAGTGTTTGTATCCTCAGTTTATTTGACCCATGGCTGTAGCTGAGTTATGCTTATTTCTTTCACCCAATATACATGGATGCAAAGATAATCGATTAACTGAACAAAGTATGTCAACTCTGCTAAAATAAATAGTAATAGTGTTTGTTAGCATTAGATTTTTCTGACACACACAACACATCAAACCAACAGATAAACCTGTTTTTGCTGATGATGGCAAATTAGAACAATGGTAAACTGTGAATTCACAGACTAAAGCCTGATTTAAAATTCTGCATTGTTGTTTGTATTCCTCTGTAATAAAACTAAAAGCTAGAGGGCAGTGATGGTTCATTTCTGCAGCACAGTACTGAGCTACCTTTATATAGTTTGCTATATAAATATAGCTTTGCTATAACTTAGCAGATGAGCGAATAAAGTTTAACTTACATAAAATTAAGCTGATAAATGTTGAGCATTCGAATTTTTACAAACATTGCAGCAAAGTATCATTCTAATCAACTTGAAAATGATAAAGAAGAATACGCAGAAGCTGGAATTAGGATAAAGAAGAACAACTCTGAACAACCAAGCCAACCAATCACATTTCTTGCGTTTCGTGTCAACGCCACATGTAGTTACATTTGGAGAGAGGTACATGTCAGGGTCCAGGTGTAGGTCACAGCACAGGGTTCACACTAACAGAGGAGGTACGGCACCACTTTGACATAGAAGTAAAAATCAGAACCCCCTTCGCAGGAAGTTAGACACATGAATGATACAGAGAATCTGGTCAAATTTCCAAATGAAACACCATAAATGAACTCTAGCTCATACATAGAAGTTATGTTAACCTGTGGAGGGTGTCTGTTAACAATTTAGGGGATTTTAGAAGATATTTGCAGGGCATAGAATTGCGACTTACAGATCGCCAAAAGCGACCAAAATTTGACCATTTTGACCGTTTTTTTCTGCCTTGTTGCCAGTGGTGAGGGCCACAAAATCCACCATCAACTTAGAAAAAAATCCTTTTTGCTATGATTTCTGCACATTTGTCATGTGTCACCAAGGCAAACATATATAAATATTTTAGAAACAAAGTTTATTTGGCGAAAAGTGGCCATGTTTTGGGTGCAAATCGTTTGCCAGAAGTCATAACTACACATGCTCCCAAGGCAGCGAATGACAGATGGACAAAACTGAAGACGGTCGAATGCAAAAATTTATCTCTGAATCTACTCCACAGCAAAATGGATCATTTTGGTAAATAATCTCATAAAAATACACAACAGAATAGTTAACAAGAAAGAAATGATATTAGTTTTCATAGTAAGCATCATGGAAACAGAATAAAATGTGCTTTCATACTTGTCAATCATACCTGTCAAGTATCCCGTTTTGGCCAGGAAAGTCCTGTATTTAACTTTTCTCTCCCGCCATCCTCCCGTATTAGTATTTTTCTTGTAAATCTCCCGTATTTTAACCTGCGTTATTAAAAAATAATAATACTGCATCGGGCGGAGTAAAAAAAAAAAAAAACATTCCCAATCTGAGATCTGTCACTTGCCTCGCGATAACTGCCACAGCAGGGCCCACTACAGGTACTGTAGGTGGTAGATGTCGCGAGGTTAGTGTGTGACATCCGATGAGTGACAGCGTGTGAAGAAAAAAAAAAGATTGTTACAGAGAATAGGATGTCGTTAGACAACAGAACTGTTTGCGCTCTTCTCTTAGGTAAAATAAACTACTCTGGACCAGTCCACAAATACACTCCTTCCAAAACAGTCATAAAGAATGCAAGGTCTGCAACAAATGAGTACAACAAGTCATTAAAAGAGTAAAGAAAAGTCACGTGAAATGAGATGAAAAACTGTAAAAGAAGAGTAATATGAAATGAAAACAATGTGTGGAATGAAAAACAAATGTAAATGTAAATACAAGCAATGTTAAATGAACAAAAAATATGCAAATCCCTTCAAATAAATACTCTTCATATATACCCTTTTTGTGTTTTCATTTAAGCTAAAACGAATGTTCACATTATGTCAACGTGGCTTTATGCACAGCTGCACTACTTCTTGAACTTCAGCCAGCTGCTGTGTTTCCTGTGTACCATTAATTGACAAACTGATTAATCCAGGTGTGTCTGCCCTCACAGCAATGGTCAGACACACCTGGATTAATCAGTTTGTCCAGTAATGCCACACAGGAAACAAAATAGCTGGATGAAGTTGCTGAACATGCTGGGAGCGTCCATGATAATGTAAGCAGTCTACGGGGGCGTATGGGGCGACGAAAAAACACTGGCGACCAAAATTGCTGGATGGCTACCAACTTCAAAAACCTTGTAGCCAAGGGCTACTTGGTAAAAATTCAAATTTTATGCCCTGTATTTGAAGTATATACGAGGAGAGATTTATGTAAGAAGTCAAAAATTTTCAAATCAATTCAAATTCTTTTGTAACATAAAGAGAAATGTACCTTAAACGAGCAGTTTAGACGTGATCCTCACTTGTCCTCTGTAAACTCAGTGTAATCTCATGAAACCAGTGGAGCAGGCAGTGCTCGCAGGTATTCCATTTTTGAAATGCTTTTGGTGGGATTTGAGGTCACCCAGCATAAGTGCTGCAAAGCCAGACCATAATACATCTGCTCCTGGTGGGCCCCAGGCTTTACTTTTACTTTGAAAAGTTCGGTTTAGTTCAATTTTAGTCATGCATTTTAAAAACCATGATTTCAATCAGACTAATGCAATAATTTGTATTTTTGTAACATCATTTAAAAGCACTGATTGCTTTTTTTTTTTTTTAGTACTTTCTCTTTATAACTTCTTGGCCTCTTAGACTTTTCATTCCTGAGGCCCTGATTGCTGATAACTCTATTTTTATACTGGCATATTGTATTTTCTAAAACTGTCATCTTAGGATAGGTGATAGGTTAGGTTTGGAATTAAATTCATTTTCACATAAGGGATATAGTTATATTTCACCATGTTGTGCAAGTCACTACTTTTGTGTTTAACCCAATATACATTATGTGGCTCTTTTCCATTTTCATTCTATCAGGAGATAAGCGTACATCTCCGTGAGGTCATCATGATTAAAAAATCTTGATTTAAGGCAAGACATTACTTGCTGTTGACTGGTTAATGTTTGTAAGTGTTATCATCTTGTAGGGGTCATCGCATCCTCCTTGGGTAGCTCGTGCAAGAGCTAATGATTTCCCAAGGGTTCACATCAATCCATGTTGTACTCAAATGCCACTTCATGTTGTCTTCTGTACTTGCAGCATAGCATTTCAGCTTTTTTTTCTCCTCCTATCTCTGCATGCCTCTGATTTAAATTAATAGGATGTTTAGAATGGTGTGTGGTTGAGAGAGAAACACGAATGCGTGTGTGTTTGTGTTAATCTATGGTTTTATGACTGTTGGCTGTATATGAGGGGTTATTGATGTGAAAATGTAATGTGTCGGGGGGTTAAATAATAATAAAAGCACAAAACAGGCTAACACAATTTGTTTGTGGACTTTAATTAATTATGGTAACTGTTGCCAACATCAGTCATTTTAAATATTTTATTTTATAGATCCATATAGTGCTGATAGCACAATGCTCTTTCATGGGAAGAATTTATAATGGAAAAGCTTTACTATAGTAAGTGGTGTCATATATCTTAATTAGAGCTGGGCAACGATTGAAAATTTTTAATCGCGATTAATCGCATGATTTCCTTGATTAATCGCATTGTATATGCAAAATCAAATAATGAATTCAAAAGGGCCATAACATTTGTTGTTCAAACACTTTTAACATCAGCACTTGTCAGTTACACATATTTGGTTTAAATCTCATCTTTAAAAAATGTCAAATAAAAAAGCTTATTGCCACTGCCAGGGCATTAATGTCATCCTGTTTTTATGAGAAATAAAAAAAGGGGTCGGAGGAACAAAATCCTGAGCCACAATCAAAACATTAAAACAAGTAATTTCTGAGGGAACAGCAGGAACTTTTAACGGGGAGTTCAACTTGTCAGTGGTTACAAATAACCTTGTTTTTGTTGAATCCTTTAAACTTTAAAATGTCCATGTGAAAGTTCTGTAAGTTAATCAATATGTGTATCATTTGTTCTTTAAATTTTCAACTAAAAAAAAAAGTTTTTTTTTAAATTGAAAAGGGCCTTTTTTTTTTTTTTAATCTAAGATTTAAAAAAAACCAAAAAAATGCCTTTTTTTAATTTTTCAATTTTAGACTTGGATCAAAAATACGAAATGAAAAAACAAGGACTAGACAGTGGGTGAATTCCAATTCCTCCCTTAACCCTCAATCTCAACCCTCAATCTCAAAAATGCGCGTTCCCGCTATAGGCAAGTGCTGTCCCAATTCTAAGGGACATCAAGTTGAGGGACGAGTTTGAGGGCTGTATCGCCCTCAATATTAAGATTTTCCGACACCACCCTTGGAAGTAAGGGCTATCCAGAAGCTAGCTACAAACGTAAGTATCTTCGTATATCTTAAAGATATAAATGTTACGAAACCATTTTATTGTGTTTGTTTGAGACTTTTTTCATGGATTAACATCGTTGTTGTGTAACATTTATTTTTTTACTTTACGATGTTTGCTGCTGGACTGGCGGTCCCGTTGGCTTCACGTTGTACTCGTCGGTGGTCCTGGTACATTATTCAGTCCTCCGTCGCTACACAACAAGGTATACAAGTAACGTGAAGCCGACCCGGACCGCCGACGGGACCGGTCCGCCGTCCCGGGACCGCCGACCGTGGCGGTCCCGGTCCCGTCAGCGGTCCAGGTCGGCTTCAGGTTACTTGTACTAGTCGGTGGTCCCGGTCCGCCATCCCAGTCCCGTCGGCGGTCCGGGTCGGCTTCACGTTACTTGTTTACCTTGTTGTGTAGCGACGATGGACTGAATAATGAATCCTCTATTGTGTTATTTGCTAATATTATTTAGAGAATATTCAGCGCTTTTTCAATGTTATCCCTGTGTAATTTCAGGAAATACAGAGACAACACGGGCTCTGATACATTTCAGTCTGAAGACGACGTAACTGCACTCAAGGGGTGTCCCATTTCTAAGTCACAAGATAGCCCTTACACTTACTTTCGAGGGTTAAGATTGAGGGCCAAAAATTGAGGGATAAGGGCGAGGGTTGAGATTGAGGGTTAAGAGAGGAATTGGAATTGGCCCTTTCTGTTGTCATTACACATCTGTGCTGCTAGATCAGGGGTTGGCAACCTTTCCTATCAAAAGAGACATTTTTTGCCCCTCTCCCCTGAATAAAATTCTTCTGGACCTGTAAAATGAAGATAACAGTGTATGAAGTTTTATATATAGTTATTCTGTATTCAGAGGGATTTGAATCTACCCAAAAGCTTATTCCTAGTATCTTTGGCAGTTTTTAAAGTTTTTAATGCAAAAGGTCATGCAAGATACAAATTAAAGTTTCATTTCCATTTTTTTTTTGTCATCCACTGTAAAAGAGCTATAGTTTGTTGCATTTATGAAATTATAGAAGAACAAACAGAAAACTGTTGACATTTTATTGCTGTTTTACCTGTTATAACAAAGGAAAACCTCAAACTCTGATAAAGACTGCATAATGGCTGCTTATGTACTGTATGTTTGGGAGCAGAACCAAGACAATTTTCTATCAACTTGTTGACATGGAAGTAAATATATTAAATCTTGAATCTTTTGAATGAGGAGAAAAAACACTGGCATGTGTTGACCTACTTTAAAATAAAACAAATTTGAGTCTTTCTCTTATTTGTAAAATGTTAATCGAATAAAAAGTAGCCCACTTTAAAATAAATAAAACATATAGCTGCAGCTATATGTTTTATATATAGTTCATACATAGCTTTTATATAGCTTAATAACTTAAAAAATATATAAATATAAAAATAGGCCAGTTTGTATATAATTATGACTTAAGTCCATTTCAGTGTTTTGTCATCCTCTTGTTTTCTCCTCAGTCATGTACAGCAATCAGCCATTGAGCCTGAACATAAAACATTTGTTGTAGTTAAAGCTGGAGAAAACCTCCTCGCATCAGTATGTGGATCCAAAGACTGACAGGACTCCAAATGCAAACGTCTTCATGTTCATATCAGTGTCGGGAATGACATTCATGTTTCAAAGACAAATGTGTCGGCTTTTGGAAGGTTTCCAAATATCGCTCCTATTGTGTGTTACTCCATGACATCACACCGATGTGGTCCAAGAAATGTTTATTATTTTTTTACGGCAGTACATGAGGAACACAAAGATATCCGACGCTAGTCACAAAACGCGCGCTCGCCTTTATTTCTTTCACAAGATGCGACACACAGATACGACTTCCTCGTTGCAGTAACCTGGCGGTATTTTGTGCTGAACACACTCATTCTGCCCCCTGCTGGCGAGCAACCTACATGGCACTACATGTGCTCCAGAGCGATACTCTGGGAATCGCCTTCTGACAAGTTTTTCCCCAAAGCTACAGGGAAACACTGCAGAGGGTCTAAAGAGCGGCAGGTTGCCGACCCCTGGGCTAGATGGAGCTGCAGCGAAGCAACCAGTAAGGAAACAGCAATACACTGAACACATGGAGCAGATCTGATGATAAATGGAGTAATGATGCGATTGTCTTGAACAAAGGAGTATGAAAGTTTTGTTGCAGCCCATAATTTTTGTTTTCAGACAGAATTATTAATATTGCTACCTGAGTTGCTACCCGAACTGTAAAGTTCACAAATTTTTACCATGTTCTCCATGTCTGTTTTAGCTTTTTCGCATGTTTACCTGACAATTCTCTTCCAGTTCTGCAGCAGACCAGTAACACTTTTCAAAACAAAAGCATGTGAGCAACATGCGCGATAAAATAAATGTCGCTGTAAATTAAATTAATGACTTAACACGATAATAATGCGTTAACTTGCCCAGCCCTACTTTTAATGTATATATATTTTTAAAGCCCTAAACCAAGATTATTGTCCGGTTTTTGTATAATTTCAAAAGTTCAAAATCTCTGGTTATCTCAGCAGATGAGAGGAATATCTGTACAAAGCTGAACTTAGAAGCCCTTAAAGCCAGGTTGAATCCAGTCCTACCACCCTGTTTATAATATGAGCCCACTTGCACTAACATGCACTTGCAACTGGACAGGCTCCAATAACATGGAGCAGGCATCAATTTCAATTCATGCAGAAGGAAAGCACTTTCTCTGGTAAGAACACTTTAAACAGCCATTTACCATTGTTGCTGTAATTAAACTTAATTTTAAAGCTGTAAGCTGTAAAGTTTCAGACTTTTGGCTATTTTAAAGTCAACCAAATGAAAGTAAGTGTAAGGGAAAAAAAAAACAATATTTTAATGTCATGTAATAGAACCACTGTGTGGATGAAAGAGACACTCCAAATACCGTACTACAGCAAACCTTTTAATACCACCTTGTCCCACTAGAGGCAATACAAACCATTGAGGCATTCAGTCTTTATACATTAAAATAAAAAGCTACACTAGCTCAGCACTGACTGTTTAGACTCTTTACATTAAGCTGGCAGACGGGCTGGAGGGTAAACCAGTGAGCGGTTGGAGCCATCAGAGGCATTCCCATTTAGGCTAGAGAGAGAGAGGCATGGCCTGATATCACTTTGAGGCAGAGAATCTTGTGGACTATGGAGAAGGTTGTTTAAAAAAAAAAAAAGAAAGAAAGAAAAGCACATTTCTACAATTTTACTTGGCAACTTTTTTTTTTTTAAAATCATAAATGATTTGGAAGTCACCCCTGCTCTCCGTAGCACAGACAGTCTGCTGTGCTGCATGTGCTAATCCATTTCTCTGCCCATGTTTGCTGACGTCTCTTATTTTTGTTCATGTTCGGAACAAATCATAGCAGAAACAGCTGACGTTGCTGTTTCTCCACTCGGTCCATTTTCAAATAAACAACTCATTTTGCATGTGGTTACGCCTCATTTCCCACAAGAGTTTTGTTGACAAAAGTGGTTCAGGGAACAGTTTTGTGATGTAGTCACTGTCAGGTCCTGCAGTGTCTGACGCCATCCTGGCTGCAGGTTACCATCTGCAAATTAAAAAAAAAAAGTCTGTAGTTTGTACACCTGAATCTTGATTATTTTTATTTTTTATTTTAATTGATTCACAGCAGTTTGGTTTTAAGACACACACACATCCACACCCCCACACAACCCCATGGGAAGGTACTGCTCTGGCAGATTTTATGTTCATGTTCTTGCCGACGAAGTGTGATTTGGGGGTTTGAACTGCAAGCTATATTTTTTTAATAGTAGTCAGACCCCGCATACCATCAGAGGCTCATGTCTACACAGCTTCTGCCGAAACAAGAGGACATGAATAAAATACGAGCCGAGGGGGGGATCTCTGGAGAGAAAACACTGCCACATAGGACTTCTATTGTGTCATAAGACATATGCTTTCAATGCCATGTTTATTTCTCATAAGTGGACACACAGACATGCTTCACTATGACAAACAAGCCCTAGAGAGCATCGGTAAACATTAAAGATACATTTAGTCGTTGCATATTGTAAGAAGTGATGGCAGATTTCCATGATGTGTTTTTTTTACTTTTAGATCTTCTTGAGCAGAAAGTTTAACAGTGACGTTTGCTATCAGGTTAGGTTGTGTGAATTTCTTAGAGGTGGGCAGAAACTGTATCAACAACCTTTCATTTCTTTTTTTTTTTTTTTCCTGTGAACATCATTTGAATTTTCCTTCCAGAGGTAGCATCTCTCTTGTTTAATCTCTCAGCCTACTGCTGTAGCCCGTCCTGCGTTTATACTGACCTTCTACTCCTACCTGCTGGGAAAATGAGCAAGATCACATTATACTGACCTGCGAAGAAAATCCTCAGAAAAATCCTTGGACTTTCCTGTTTCCAGTCCTATGTGAAAAAGTTCTGTTTGAATCTATACAAGCTGTAGTTTCATACTTAACTTTAAGGAAAATGCAAGTGTAACAGTTCATACAATCATTAACCACCAACATGTCCTCGCTTCTACTGACCTCTGACATGGACCATATATTCAGGAATGACCCTTACTCTTACCTACACTTATGCTTATGAATTTTTAAATGTTTAGCTGGTTTAAAAAAAAAAGTCGGTAATGTTTTCTACAGATTGTTTTTAAAGATCTAGACAGCTGCATCCTCAGTATTTATACTCCATGCACACTAGCATAGAGAACAAAATGTGAACAATAAGGTCACGGCGGTCACACCGTTAGTGTTTAAATAAATTAACAGGGCAGTGAGAGAGAAAAGGGAACAACTGAAAGAAAGACTAACACAACGGCAATGTTTGCATGCGCAGCAAAATTCTAACGTTTGACCTTTATTGTAAATGAGACAAAATTACAGTTAAGGTGTATACATGAGCTGCATACAAGATATTCCATTAATATTCTTGTTTCTATGTTACAGAATGTAATCCAATAAATAACATTAATCACATTTCCATTTTACAAGTCTGCTACACTGCAGTGTTTATGCCCATTCAAAGCCTTAATTACATCCATATCTGTATAAATACAGGCAAATATATTCCTATCTGCACAGGAATTAAAGACAATAAACTTAAAAGCTGTTTATAAGGTTAGAACTAAGTGGTTAATTTAAAAAGTAATAAAATGATAATAATAATCTTCTAAGCAATGTGTAGAAAAAGTGATAGTGAGAAGGTGGTGGTGGTGGGGGGGTAACAGATTTACTACCAAAATGAATTGGAAAAAAATTACAAAATGATTACATATTGTTGAAACAAGTTCAGGACAGTGATTTAAAGGAAGGTCACACCTTCTTCAGAGCTCAATGCTGACTGGTTTCTTTGACGTCTCATTGATTTGACTGAACAGACGTCCTGCAGAAATGAACAGACAGACCAGCGGATGATGATAATGACTGATTACATGCTGCAACAAATAACACATAAAACGGATCTTGAGTTTGGGTGTGTTTTTCCTGCGTTTCATCACCATCATTCAAGATAGTCCTCTGTCCTGGTTACTAACCCACCCTGGTTACCAACAAACAGCACAATTTCAAAGATATCACGCTTTATGGGAATAAAAACAGAAATGTTAATAAAAAGCAGACACAGAAACGGCCCAGGTGCCATAGCTCTGTGCATTTCTACTGTCTGCTTTGGTTCCGCTACCACACCAGATGTAAGAAGACAGGACAATCCAGACCTGTGATGGGATTTTTCTTGTGCACCCCTGCCCACCCCCCAGGACCCATATTCTTGCAAGATGAGAACAGCAACAGAAATCCTTAATTTCAGATCCCTTCCAGCCAGGCCACAACCTTTTTGATTTGTTGCTCCATACTGTGGGCAGCATCGGAGGCCACTGAGCAGCAATGCATCCAGGCATAAGAGTGCATGTTCTCCCAGTGCTTGCGTGGGTTTCCTCCAGGTACTCGGACTTCCTGTCAGAGACATGCATGTGAGGTTAATTGATGGTTCTAGATTACTGTAGGAATGAGTGCAAGTGTGCGTGGTTGTTCATCTACATATAGACCTGTGATGGACTGGTGACCTGTCCAGGGTGTAGCCTTGCAATTAGCCCAAAGAGAGCTGGGATAGGCTTCAGCAGATCCGTGTGAATTGGACTAAAACAGGTATGGATAATGAATGAATGGATGGATACTTGAGGCAATTGACTTATACCAAAGCAAACAGCTGTTGTAAGCCTCTGACCACTTTCACAAAAGTATTTACACCTGACAGTGTGTATATGGTCCCTGACGACCCAATCTTTAAGTTTTTGAAAAAATACAAAAAGTGACTGTTTTCCCAAGCATGTCCTTCTGGTTGCAGCAACTTCATTATAAATCCGAACACATTGACAACTAAGTATTGCACAATCTACAGTCAATAGACACAAAAAGAAAATTCCTCTGCTATTCATATCTAGAAACCCCCTGGAATGTTGTTTTAATAGCAGAAGTTGACGACTGCACACCGAGGGTGTGTATTTCACTTTTATTTCCAAGATTTCTCCAATGTATTTATTTATTTATTTATTTTTCTGTGAAGGAAAGTTGGAGGACCATGGCTGAATGCATACAGTTTATTTTTCCCATGCCAGCAGACCCAGTATGCAGCTGGATTTGTGGTAAGACTTGAGCTGGAAGCTGGTGTTGAATCAATGGTAGAAGATAGTGAGTCTGAACTGCATTAGTAGGTTTAAAAAAAAAAAAAAGAAAAGAAAAAAAGGGTTCACTCCAGTGTGTCACTTGAAAAGCTATCTGTTTAAAAAAATTCAAGAGAGGGTTGTTTTTTTTTTTTTTTTATTGCCAACTATGGTGATGAAAATTGATCAAATCAGCTAAAATAATTACAGGCCATTGGAGTTATGCTCGGGGCAAAGATAATAATAATAATAAAATAATAGCAATAATAATACATTTTTTATTTAGAGGCGCCTTTCATGACACTCAAGGTCACCGTACAAAGATCAATAAAATAATTAGTAAAAACAAGATGGTTAAAAAACATAAATGCAGTACAAAACAAAAAAAATGTAATAGTAAGATTATTAGTCCAATGATAAATTAGTCTGTGAATATGCTTGTCTGAAGAGGTGAGTTTTAAGGCGTGATTTGAATGTGGTGAAAGAGTCTGAGTGTTGAATGGAAAAATACTCTAGAGGTACCAGAATTTAAAACTTGATTTCTAAAAATTAAACAGCCAAAAGGAAAAGAAGACGGATAACATGGCCACTTTAACACTTAAAGGGAGGGGTGGGGGTGGGGGGTGGGGGGGGGTCATTTCTACAGTACTACTATGGAAAAATAGCTCTTCCTAAACTAGTCCTCCTTTCAGCCTTGGCTTTATTAAGAGCCAGACATTCATGATGTAAAAACATGAGAAAAAAAAATGAAGTCCAAGGCTGGCAAGTCAATTTCCCAAAGGCTGAGGGAAATTTGTTTGCCCTGGCAGATATGGATCCGACTGAAGAAAGCAGTATTGAACTTCTCTGCTTCAGAACTGTGAGGCAAATATTGAACCAGTAATGCCTCCGCCACACTGAAATGTTCTGACCTGTAGCAAGTTGTGACACTTCAATATCATTTAATAGAAACGGAGCACATATATGATTGTGATTACTGTTGCATTTATTTCTTTTTCAGAATGCTCTTTTTCAAGCCCTAGCTCAGTATTTTTAATTCCTTGTATGTGGGTATAACTTCAGTTCCGGCTGCTTCCTGTTCAGGGTCACCACAGTGGAGTGATCCGTGTGAGAAGTTTGGTTCAGGTTTTATGTCGGATGACGCAACCAGGATTTGAAGCTGGGACCTCCCATGTGGTAGGTGAACACAGTAAACCACCAGGCCCTCCCAGGTGGCCCAGTGTTTTAGTTTGGGAAGAGATCAGACCCTTTCCTCATTGGCTGCAGGTGATTAATAAATACAGCTGGCTGTCTTTTAATAGGAACGGCAATAGAGTCATATAACCAGCACTGGGCCGTTTGATGCTCCAGAATCAGAGGTGGTCCTGACCTGCTCACGAGCTTCTCTCTCCGTTCATAGAATAACTGCTCTTACTGTAGAAAGGGTCTTTAAACTGTCAAACACCCAGCTCTTTTGTTTTTTTGCATTTCGTTTCAGTAGCGGTTTGCACCTTGATTACACCCATTTTATTTCATTGTTCTTTTAGAAGGAGAGCTATTTTAATGTTTTGTTTGTATTGATATTACCTATTGAGCTTTCTGTGTTTCTGTGGAATATAATTGTTTCTTTTGGTTTGTTTAGTTTTTAAATTGCACAGGACTTTGCTGACCCAGTGCTGTTTGTAAATTTGTTTATTAGTGAAACTGAAAGTAATTACTAAAAAGATTTTCACTTAGCATAGGACAAAAAAGTACAGTTTTATGCATAAACCAAAAAAAAAAAAAACATAATCCCTTTTTTTCCCAGTACCCTTAAATATGACCTGTGATATGCTAATACTACTATGTGAGATGGAATGAATGTGTATGAATGTGTGTATGTGTATGAATGTATACACATGTTTAGTTTAAAAAAAAAAAGCAACAAAAACTAGAAGAAAAAAAGTACAGTGCTACCTCTACTTATGAAATTAATAGGTTTTAGAAGTAGTTTCGTAACCTGAAACTTTCGTAAGTAGGGACGTGTTTTCCATGTAAATGCCCTAATCCGTTCCAAGCTCCTCAAAATTCAAACACATTTTTTTTTTAGTAAATTATAAATAATACATGAAATGACATAAAAACCTGTAAGAAATAAATGTTATAACTAGAAAAGCACTCGGAGAGCACAGACTTCCAAGAGCGCAACAATTATCGAAAATTTGAAAGTGATCCAGAATCCAGGATTTCTTCTTGGATCACACCCAAAATGATAATCAGGTCTTTCTTTCATCATTTCCGACAACTCCTGTAAAATTTCATCAAACTCCATCCATAACTTTATGAGTTATCTTGAACATTGACAGACAGACACACAGATAAACGCTGGTAAAAACTTAACTTCCTTGGCGGAGGTAAAAATAGTTCGTTACCTGGGTTGCTGGGTTACGCTCATCTGGGGCGCCGAAAAGGGGGGGTAAAGGATACGGATTATAGGGGCCCATGATTGAGGGGGGCCCAGAGAGGCCCCTAATGATGATCAAAATTGCCAGCAAATAAATGAATCAAAATGAATTCCATTGTATTCAGAGTGCTCAGTTCTTCCCCTACTGTCATGTTGCTCTTCTTTCACAAATATGGTAATGATAGTCAAAAATACCATTAAAATGCATTGTATGTAAAATAGCATCAACAAATTTCGCCGCTGTATAGGGGGGCCCGGTAAAAAATTCTTTTCATGGGGCTCAAAATCCCTAGCGGCGCCCCTGACGCTCATACAGACAAGGGGCCCTCCTAGCCAATGGGATGCCAGGAAGATACTAAGCGAATAGCCAATGGCAGAGCAGCTCAGGACGCACTGCTTTCAAACCGAGATACAGAGCCGACAGGTATGTTTATGTTCAGTAAACTCTGGGAGCTGTGAGTAGCAGCGCATACTGTATTTTCGCCTTTGGTATCCTGAAATTTCTTTCGTAACAAGACGGCAGTATTTTCCCGTTAAGGCGTTTCGTAACCTGAAAATGTCGTATGTAGAGAACGTTCGTAAGTAGAGGTACCACTGTAATTTTTTTTCCATCAAAGTATATTAAAGGAGTCCAACCTAGTGGCTGATACCTGCATTACACCTTGAGTCAGCGATGTAATGTAAGGTAGATTTCAGAAATCTCACGAAAAACAAAAGTATTCCTCAGTTAGTATATGAAAGCAGCTTTCAGAAAATCCTTGTCTTTGGTGGCACCAGAGTCCTGCTGGTCACGCATGAGCTCACAGCAGTGTCTCATCTTGTCCCAGTTGCTCTGAAACAGCCTGAAAAGGTAGAAACAGATGATAGATGATGATTAGACAGATGGTTTGAAAGGGAAATGAAAAAGACATAGCATGTCAAACATGAACAGCCATCCATGAACAGAAAGCCTGCAGCAGCAGCACTTATCTGCTACTTATAATGCCACTCTGACGTTCCTTTGTAGGTGGCCTCTCTCCAGTCCTCACTCCATCAGTTCATGTGACTGTGATGGCTCTCGTGACTTATTTGTGACCTTGATGAGTTGCATCACGGTGGCACTCGTGACATCTGTTTGAGAAACGGCAACGTGTTCACACTAAGGGCTACATTTGTAAACGTATCTTTTACATGCTGGTATACCCCGCTGTCCAGGCTAAAATTTCTTTTACAGGAAACATATTCCTCCCTTTCTTGTCAAAAGAGTTTGCTGAGGTATTAGTGGCCTGGGGCACTTGGTCAAACCAGCACATCAATACTCCAACCCACTTTTTTTTTTTCTGCAGGTATGCGTCTTTTCAAATCAGTGGTACAGCTTTGTGCAACCCACCCTTGAGGTACAAAATGCAGTATGAGGTGACACTGGCTGGAGGTTGAGAATGGGATGAAAATTTTCGCTCTCATCTGGGTCTGTGACATCACAGGACACTGAAAGCCTGAATTACTCTGAAATACATATTTCCCAAACCAAATGACATAGTGATATGTCACACTTTTGATTTTGTTGTCACTTCAAACAACCAAAAAATGATCTCAAGCACAGAATGTTTTTTTTACAGAAAAAATATACAGAAAAAAAAGTAAATTTCACAGTAATGCAATCAAATTCATATGACAAACCTGATGGTGGCAGTTGTACATAATAGTGATAAATATATGGCCCCAAAAAATTAGGCAGTACAGTCTTGTCCTTATAATCAGTTTTATTTTTACATTTCACATATATAAATCCAATATGCTGCATTGCAGTCTGATAGATTACTGATTTAATAACAGAATAAAGTAGTTTAGGAAAAAAAACAAAAAACAAAAACTGGAGCAGCATAGCTGTTATCAAGTAGTAACGATCTTTGATTTCCACCTTTAGAGACCATCCACACCGTCAAGGGAGAATCTGTTCTGCACACACACACACACAACGCTGTACAGTTTTCTTATAAAAACTCGATTTGCCATGAAAATTCATATCAAGCTTGCAATTATGCTGCATTGTGTTAAACAACACAGTGATGGATGGAAGCAGTTGAAAATGCAGAGATAAAATCAGAGAGCAGAATCTGCAGCTGCATCTGAAATGGTTTTAATCTTTTTTTTTTCCCCTAATCTGTTCATTTGGCTTTGGTTCTGCAAAAAAAAAAAAAAAAAAAAAAAAAAAAAAAAATACTAGATGGTGCAGCTTGATTACTGTAGGTAAAACCATGAAATAAAGTTCAGGCAGACTTTTCTTTTTCTTTTATTTGTTTATTCATTGAATTATGTATTTAATAACTTTCAAATTCATCCACAAGGAGTTTGTGTTTCTGTCTGACATTGTGATTTATGCTGATTAGAATTGTAATATGTATTTCTTATAAGGTCAGCTCCACCAAACCTCAGCTTGCCATCGCAAAATATTGCCGAAAAACACCAAACACCTGACAAGCTTAGTTTCCCCCAGATTAATGGAAAGCAGTGCGTGGCTGAAAAAGACTTGATAAATAAAAGCAAGATCCCAGTAGTTATTGAGCGAGAGGCAGGCACCTGAGACAGGTTGTCAGTCCCTTCAAGACTACAACAGAGACAAATGAGGAAAAACAACCATCAACACTTGCAACCGAAGGTCAAATTAGAACCACCAATCAACCTAACATGCATGTTTTTAGACTTTTAGAGGAAGTTGGAATACCTGTAGGCACAGAGTTAGCATTCAAAGGCCACAAAGAAAGGACTCAGCCTGAATTCAAATGAGAAGCTTCTTGCTGTGAGGCAACGGTTCTAGCCATCTTACTGGGGTAGTGATTGATGTACGCTTTAACATTTAACTTATCTGCATAGTTATTTTCTCAGGATAGTTGTGCAATCATGATTATAGTATTACTGTGGGCTGACATAGCCAGACCAGCCATCCTAATTATTTTCCTTTTCAGTCTTGTTCCTCTGGATGTGGCTTAGAGTTCCAGAGGGCAGTACCATGGACATCATTGAAGCATGAACTTAATTGAGGCATGTGACAACAGCTATCTTGGCTGTTTTGAACAGTGGATCTTGGATGCTCCTGTATGATCATTCACATAAAGCCTTGCTGCAACTGATTCAGTCTGTTCTGCAGCAAAAACATCCAGAATTATTATGATTATTTTTTAATACTTACATAAGTTGACTTGTCTACCAATTCAGGAACAAGATGTTCTGCAAAACTGCAGTGGAAACATCATCATTGCTTCTATACGTCCCACAACGTGCCGAAAGGGCTCACATTTGCTTTTCTCTAAGAACTGGGTCCCTTAACATGATTGAACAGTGACAACAAGAAGAGTTCACTCATTAAAAGTTGTGCAAGTCATCCTAAAGTTTTTGGACGCACTGCTCCTCCATAGTATCTTGGAAAAACCTTCAGACATGAGGCTTCACATACAGTATAAGGGACTTTCCTTGTGACATGTTTGTTGCAGATGCCTACGTCCTTTTAGAATAAAAATAAAGACAGCTCGAATGGTTGCAGAAATAACAATGATCACACCAAAACTAAAGAGGTTCTGGACATCCATCACCATTAGTTTTTGAAGGTCTTATCAAAGGAGGAGAGAATAAATCCTTGTCACACACTGTGACCTAATGAAAATATATATAGACATTAATTAAGTGTAATTATAAAGAAGATGCAACTGCTATACATGTTAGTACAGAGAGTAGGACAGGAAGCAAACTTATGTAAAGAATTTAATATTGGTCTCATTGTGTGTGTGGGAGGAACCGTTTATGCACATGCTCATGAAGGATTCTTCAGTTTTGTATTTATTTAATTCATTTATTTTTATTTTTTATTTTGCAACCAGGCATGTCAGGGACATTTGACCACAGTTTTCCAGATTGATTCTTTTATTACAGATACTTGTTGGACCCTCCCCTGTGGTTTCATGGTAGTGCTGTTGCCTACCATATGGGAGGTCCCAGGTTCAAATCCCGGTTGTGTCAGAAAGGGCATCTGGTGTAAAACTTGTGCCAGACTTTGCATGCACATCACTGCGCTGTGACCCCAAACAGAGAGCAGCTGAAATGAAAGTTCATTACAGATATTTGTCAAGGGCAGGCATATCAATATGAAAAAAAAAAATGCATCAATTAAAGTCTTACCGCAAGTCGTGCTGAGGAAGGACAGTCTATAGGTTCCCATAACATGACAAGAAGTAGCAGATGGTAAAGATAAGAAGGGCATCAGGTTACAGGCCTCAGTTACTTATACCCTCTCATTCACCTTTCTTTCATGGACTATTTCAGGAAAATGCAGCAGGCAAGCAGATGCGTTCACCCACACTACTGAAAAGGTTCTGAGGAACATTGAAATTGTAACGGAGGCTGAGGTGGTCCGTGGAGCTGAACCATCAGACAGGTTTGGCGCGAGTGCATCAGGCGTCCAAATTACACACTGAATACTGTATGCATCCATAAAGGTGTAGAGAATGAGCCGGTGGTCTCTGACTCAGTACAAATAGAAGAACTGATTCTAATCAACTAATGTGTGGGCAACTTCAGATCACTACCGAAACTCATGCTACACTCCATTTAACTTAACTGTAAATGAATAGTACTTTATCCTGATTTAATTTATTAATCCAGCATGAATCTCTTACTTCGCCAAGTGATTTTAAGTCACTTGTGTCTAAGTTTAATTAAATTCATATTGATTAATGGCAATATTTAAAGAAAACTGAAAGCTGTTTAGAGGACAGCGGAATCACTTTAGAGAAATTACACTCTCGCTAATACAAACAAAACCAGTATCCGTAAAATGTTCCACTTTTAGAGTTCTGTGCATAGCTCGCTGTCTCTCACACTTACCTGTGAGACACAGATCAGGTTCAGCTCAACAAAGGTAGGTTCAAAACGACTGTTATTTTGTTAAAAATGTTGTTCCCTGCCAAAAAAAAAAAAAAAAAACTTGTGCATTCAGCATTGTTTTCAGACTACAGGCCCCCCTGGAGTGACAACAGCTCGGAATACTTGTGGTGGTAAGAAAACCATCACGGCTGTGTTTCTCTGAATATTCAGCTTCTGTTTATAGTTTTAGGCACGTGAGGTGCATTTCAACATGGAAGTTTATCACTCATGTAAGAGCTCATGTTAAGAAAAGCAAAGATAATGTGTGTGTACAAAGTCCTTGCTGACCAGCATCTGGTATGTCCATAAAAGTCACTTCCAGTCTGATATACTGGTCTTTTACACTGGTAGTGACAGGGTCTGTGGCTGAAGTCCCTTATGAGGTAGCGTGAAGGGTGTATCTGAAACTGAGCACACGCACCTTGAAGTAAAACTATCAACACGCCATCTGTAGTCTCTCCACAGGAACATAACCAGCACCATTTATTACACATATGATTACTGGCTAGCACTTTCTTTTTTTTTTTTCCTCTCCTGTTCTTTTTACAAGCCATCTGCTTGGAAGAGGTGATAAGGGATTTGTGAAAAGGAATACTGTAGCATATTGATTCTCTGCTTTAACACGTTGATATCCATTCTTGGCGCTTTGCTGGTTTGCCATATTTGCTCGCTTGAAGAAAATAAAGCACACTCTCTAACATTGTTTTCCTGCAACAAGCTGTCACATCCTGCGCACCAGCCCTCAACCTTGCACTTTTGAGATTACACTCCTTCTTTTTTGCTCACACAGAAGCTGGCTGTTTTAGATGAATGATGGGAGCTGGCTTGGGCATCTGAGAGGCTTTGGCTTAGTTGGGCTTTGTTTTTGAGCCCATGCACCCATAACGTTTGACTCATTCAGTAACAAAGCTTTGGAATCAAATCTAACAAGACTGTGAAGGAGTTTGTGTCTCTTTCCGTTGAGTCAGTGTGTGTGTGTTTGTGTGAAAGAACAGAGAGTCTATCTACAGAAATGTACGCTGACATAAAAGGGTCATTGAATTAATTTTTTTAGCTTTTTACTTTCATTTTCTTTTTACATTGTCAAAGGTTTTAATTGAAATAACACATAACATATGCAAAAAAAAAAATCAATTTGTGAAAAAAAGAGACGTACAACTATGATGCAGGGGGGGCCAACCCTGGTCTTTGAGAGCTGCAAACCTGCATGTCTTAGATGTTTCCCTGCTTCAGTGCACCTGATTCACATGACTGGGTTGTTGTCAGACTTGTGCAGACCTGGACGACAACCTGATGATGATCCATTCATTTGAATCAGTTGTTCTGAAGCAGGGAAACATCCTAAGACATGCAGGGTTGTGGCTCTCAGAGACCAGGATTAGCCACCTCCGCTATGATGCATTAAAAAAAACATGGTGTATAGTACAATAGAAACATACCTGCAATGATTTATAATTCCATCTGATACCACGGGCATTGTTTTAATAAATGATACATTTTGAGTATCAGTTACAAAACAAAAAGTTTGCATGGTGTGTAAAATGGAACAATGCGGTCATTTGAAAAACTCATAAACCCATATTTTATTCACGACACAACATAGAAAACATATCAAATGTCTAAAGTGAGGAAATGTAGCAGCAGCCTGCTCAACGGCGCATGAAAAACTTCAACTAAAATTGGTAAAATAATTTTAGAATAATGTTCTTCAGCATAAAATTGCAAAGACTTTTGAATATCTCATCTACACTATATAACATCACAAAAAGGTCCTTGGAATCTAGAGAAATCCCTGTGCGCGTTGGACAAGACTAAAAAAAATAGATGTCCATGATCTTTGGGCCCTCAGGTGGCACTTTATTAAAAACTGGCATGATTCTGTGATGCAAATCACTTAATGAGTTCAGGAACATTTCTGGAAATAATTGTCGAAGAACACAGTTTGCTCTGCAATCCACAAATGCAGGATAAAGCTCTATTATGCAAAAAGGAAACGGTATGTGAACACGATCCAGAAACACCCCCATCTTTTCTGGGCCAAAAACTCAATTTAAAATGGAGGGAATCTCTCCTTTGGCCAGAAGAACTGAAATTTGAAAGTCTTTTTTGGAAACCACTCCAGAATTATCCGGGCTGCAGAGGAATTGCCATTCAGGTCGGTTCAAAAGCCTGCCTCTCTGACGGTTATAGGGGTGCATATTTTTTAACCCTGGGTCCCATCAGGCATGAAAGTGCAGTGGTCCGGCTCTGTTGCTCCAGCTGCTGTAATTCAAGGCCATTTTAGTCAGTGGAATAGTGCCACCAGAAGCACTGCGGTGCAGTTTCAAGGAGGCCCAAGGGACTGAGTGCACCATTTACTATTTGGGCTCTCAGCCTCGAGTAAGCCATTTAGATCGAGCTGGCAGGAAGTCAGACACGAGAATGACGTAAAGTCTGATTTTCAAAATAAAACGCCGTAAGGCTTGTATATCAACATTACATTAACTCGTTAAGGGCATGGGCAAAAAATTTGGAGGGTTTCATAGGAGATTTCAACTGTTTTTCAGGTTCATTTTAGAAGCTAATAATCACTTTTAACTGACACAGCTGATCCATTTTATAAGGATAAGAGCAGAAAGGGTGAGACATGCCAAAAAATACATATTTAGATGAACAGCTTAGTGTGATTTTCACACGATGTCAAACCATTGGATAAACCCGCAATCCTGTGTGCCCAACAGAGCAGGCAGCTTTTGGAAGCACTCTGTTTCTGAAACGCTCCTGGTAGGACCTGAGGCGAAGGTCCTGGGTTCACAGTGGTTTCATAGTGCCTCCATTCCCTGTGGGACTTTAGTGCCAATGGAATCAGCAACTTGCAACGGGAAAGAAAACACCAATACTTGAAGGTATATAGCGCAACGTGTGGCCCTATCTCAAGAAAGGCCTTGCATCTTTCAGCAAGACAATGCTGAACTGTATACTGGGTCCATTACAATATATATATATCTATATATATATATATATATATATATATATATATATATATTATATATATATATATATATATATATATATATATATATATGTGTGTGTGTGTGTATATATTTTTTTTTCTATTTTTTTAAGGTTTCCATGTCATATGTATTGTGAATAAAATCTGGGCGTATATGGTTTGCAAACTATTGCATTCTGTTTTTATTCATATTTTACAAAGCGGCTCAACTTTTTGGGAATAGTAGCTGTAGCTGTAAATGGGTCAGCAATTTTAATGGTTCAGTGTATCATAAAAATCATGCCAGGCAGGATGTGTAGCCATTGCATTGTTGTGTTCACTGATGCCAAGTCAATGCCACTGAGCACAACTTTCCCTCGTTTAATGACACTGATCTGCTATCAGAGTTGCAATGGAGAAATTATGCCGTATGGGATATCAGTATCAAAATATACAACAGTGATAGTTACCACCTTGATGTTAGTGATCTCTTGGTCTAACACAGCATATAATGTAGAATATCTTGAGTGAGCATGCAGAATTGTCTCACTTTAATCAGGTAGCATTGTTCTGTTTGTATTGTGCAGCCATGAGCACAGGGACTTTCTGTAATCCAAACACAAGATGATTCAAATTCAGAGAACAAAAAGCAGGATTAAGTTGTGGCTGCCATGTGAGCCTGACAAAACTGTTTATTCTCCCTCAAACTGCTGTCACAAACACTGTCCTTTGTGCCTGTGATTAGACGTGGTCTGAGGAGGCAGAAATGCTGACAAACTGCCATGCTGGAATTTGCAGTAAAGATCACACTGTGCCACTGATCTGCATAAACACGAAATCAGCAGTGCCACTCTGCCTAACTCTCAAATGGGTTCATTTGGCAGGAGGAGACCACTTTGGGCCAAAGATCAATGACTGACTTTGTAGCTGTCTCATTAGACTTGAGGTGTTATGTCCTGGGTGTAAAGAGGGTTGAGCTGTCAATTGATCACCACCTGGTAGTTGCTTGTGTCAGATGCTGAAGAAGATAATTGCATATTGCACTCTATCACGAGTAGTGTTTGCTTCAGTGATGCATGTCCAAAAAAGTGTTTTTATTTTTCCCTCTCAACAAGAACTTGTAAGTAGAGGTTGGGATCTTCTAGATAATATTCACAGCCAATTTGAATAGGGATGAAGACTGACAGAGCGAGGGCCAGGGTGCTCAGGACACCTCATATTGAAAAAAAAACAACAACAACAACAACAAAAAAACAACTAAAATTTTATGTTGTTGTCCCCCAAATTGTTATTTTTTGTGTATAAACCTTATTCTGTTATTTTACATCACTGAATAAAATGCATGTCCAAGACTTACGCTGTTTATATGTTATTAAAAAGTGGGTTAAAATTTTATAAAGAAAAAAAAGGATTCCTCAAAATGGATTAGTCCACATATAGTCTATTAGTCTACAACTGTAGTCATGAACAAAAACTTTGTATCCCCACTCAAATAAACAAACATTTTTTTTTTTTATGTAAAAATATTTAAAATGTAAAATGGTGGTTCTTATTAATAGGCATTAGTACTAGTCTTAGTATAAACACCCCAGTAGATCGGTATCAGAATGATAAAAAAAAAAAAAAATCAAGGAATTAAGATTTTTTTATGATCTTCTCAAAGTCCAGATCTCAGTCCAAATTAAAAGCTGTGGCAAGGCAGTCAGAATTGGCCAGAAGCAAATACCCCAAATTATCAATGAACTGCAGCAATGTTGTAAAGAAAAATGGCCCAAATTTCTCCACAAAAGAAATAAAAATAGAAGTAGAAAAAGGCAGCCTTTATTGTCATTATACACAGTACAATGAAATTTAAACAGCAGCTCCATAAACGTGCACAATAAAAATAAAAAGACTCAGTATAAGAAGTAGAAATACAAATACACAATAAGAAAATCACCGAGGTAGCTTTTGTCAGGCGGTGCAGTGGTCAGTGAAAATATCTGAAAATATATATTAGTACAGTTTAGCATGAGTGCAAATTTGAGTTTTGTATGATGAAAGCTGTTTCTGAGTCTGTTTGTTCTGGCATGAATGAACCTGAAGCATCTGCCAGAGGGCAACAGGTTAAAGAGAGTGAAACCAGGGTGAGTGGTGTCCTTTAAGATGTTTCTGGCTCTGCTGAGACAGCGGCAGTTGTAGATGTTGGTTAAGGAAGGCAGGGCAGATGATCTTTTGTGCAATATTTGCCAGCCGGAGCGCCAAACTGTCACGGCGCAGGTCAGCAGGCTCTCGATGGTGGAACAGTAGAACATTCCTTTTTAGCTTCATTGTTGTTAAATGAATAAAGACATAATTAAATGTGACTCTTCTTCTGAGGATGGATTTGGCTAATACTACAACCCACCACAGTCAGTTGATTTTTATTACTTCTTTACTGAATGAAAGAGTATACGATCAAAAGGAAAACATTGGCATGAGTGTATCTGGTGAACAGAGCCCACTGCAGTTCCCAAGCTATAACGAGCTATATTTTAAAATCTAACTTTAAACAAAACAATGCATCAAGCAGTGTAAATCTGTTGATAGGGGTTACCAGATCTTTTTTTTTTTTTTTTACGTTTTACCTCCAGTGATTAGTGCTTGAGACTTGTGTGTCAAGAGACTGTTTGCTTGTTTCTCTGTGGAGGGAAGATGTGTATCCATGTTGTTCCACAGGCCATGAGTTACAGAGACCGCATGGTTTGTGAGACAAAGGACCACTGAAATGACTGCAACTCCCAACATGCTTTGCAATATTTTATTGTTTTATGGCAAGGTGTGAAGGGACATCGTCTTACTGGCTGAGGACCCTCTCCTCACAGCAGGGATTCCTGGCAAAGGCGGATCACGTCCCCTCAGACAAATACCGGCTCCCTCCTCCCTCTCTCTCTCTCTGACCTCCACTACCTGAAGCTGCACATCTCTCTCTGGTCTCCTCCAGCAAGATAATATAGCCAAAGGCCTGCATTTCCTTGGCGATCTGTCTGCAGATCCCTCTGGTTGTCCAACGACAACCACATGCCTTGTCCGATCGTGATGCGCTTACAGAGTGATCAGCGACGTACGGAAGAAACGACGCGTAGGAATCACCAGCGCACCTCGGACGCCACATCTCTCAGTTGACCACAAAGAGAGAAAGAGGAGGAGAGCCGCTCCTGGATACCAGCGGAGTGTACAATCCAGTTCCATGGACTTCACAACACCATCGATCGCTTCCGGAGCGATCCATGTAAGAGGGTTTTGTGTCTGGGCAGAGCTTAGTTTAGTGTTGTTTGCGAATTTCATTTTCTTGTGTGTCACATAAGCTTAGAACCGGACCATCGGTCCCGCCGTAAATGAAATTTCGTTCATGTGTTTTTTTTTTAATGTGAAAAGCAACTCCTCTCTCTGTTTCTCGGTTCAAAATCAGAGCAGCTCAGTGAGGTAGCTTCACATCGCTGCATCTGTGGGAAAATGACAGAGTTGCGGTTGCTAGTCGCTAAGGACATTCTAGCTTTGTTGATTTTACTCTGTCTTTCTTTCCTCTTTCTTCCTTACTAACAATCTTTGTGACGAGGTTACACGTGACCTCGTTTGCCATGTTGTAGCGCCCTATCGCGTGAGTCAGCGGCCATCTTGGTAAGGGATGAGTGACCACGCGATCTCAGCCACCATCTTGGAATCGTCATCACAGTATTAAGTCAGGTTCGTTTACCACACACACACACACACACACACACATATTCTCCCAGCATACATGTATATAAGTTGAGACTCTTTTCCATTTAATGTTTTTTTTGCTTATGTTAGTTAAGTCATCTTTTAAATAGTAGATATCAGGATCTTAATTCAAGTGGTTGTTCATTTTAATACTTGTGTTAATAAATTCAGATATTCTAATGGGAGAAGTTGTTTGTGGTTATTTTACACAGTTTTGTAACATTTGCTGATTGAAGAGGTCTGTGCTCAGGACTCACACCTTCTCTGTTGCTCTATAGCGCCACACCTGGTCACAGGCTGCCACGCATAGAACAACAGCCATTTTGAGACTGATTGTGCCGTTTAGTCCTTTTTTCCTGATTTATCAGGTGGTGCCCCGTTTAAATTTATTAACTTTGTTAATACCCTTCTGGTTATTAGCACCTGTCTCTCAAGACCATGCTAATAACCCCCTTTTATGACTAAATGAGCATGTTATATGCCTTATTGCACAACATCCACAACTGATATAGTTGAATATTTTGCAAATTAACAAGCCATTGAGTTAGTTAGAAAAGCTAGACTTGTATATAAAATAGGAACCTTGTTAAATAAATTCAAAAAAAAAAGACCATTTTCACTCCATCTGTTGTGGGATGATTTTAATTTTTCTGTCATGGCCTGGGTCAGTCAAGGCAGCCCTGTGTGTGTCTGTGAAGTTGGCGTCTCTCCCTGTCTTTAGTGGTTCCTGTTTTACTTTGAAAAAGGTCTGTCCTTGTTTTAATGTTTTCTGATTTGCTTCCTTCCTCTTGTTACCTTGATTCCCTGCACCTGCCTCTCCTCTGATCCCTTGTGTATTTAAGTCTTGTCATTTTCCCCTGTCCTCTGTGGCTCCATTAGTCGTTTTCACATGTTTGCAGTCCTGCCTGTTTTCCCTCTCGTCGTCTCCCCGGGATTTAAGGTTAAGTTCGTATTTTGTATTTGGATTCTGGATTTTTGTGTTTTTGTTAATAAACCTTTTTCATTTTGAGAACTCCTGCTTTTGGATCCTCCTTCATCCACTGCAAACCATGACATTTTCATCATCTTTAGATAACTTCCCCTGAAAAGTCAAGTTCAAGTTATTTTTCTTTGTTTAGAACAAAAAAAAAAAAGACTTGATCCATGAAAGAAAAGAACCATAACTAAACTGCTGTAGCAGAACTGGAGTAGAACTCCAGAAGATAATTACAGCTGTATCATCCGGCAACCCGGCTCCCCTCAGCATTGCTACCCTCCCCAAACGCTCAAATGAAATCTCCACCCATGGTTGGAAAGGTCAGCTCCAGACTTAGATTGTAGGTTTAAACAGGATAAAAGGAGCTACATTGTGTGGGAGGTTAACCCTTCTCCCGGAGGAGCTTGAAAACCTTTTATGAATTCTATGAGAACTTTAACAAATCCAAGTTTCTGCCAGGAGAGGAAAACTGCAACTTATCATTTATCTCAGGCAGAATTTAAGAGTGAACACATGAAAAATGCCCGGACCAGACAATACCTTTGGTTGTCTGCAGAAAGCATGAGCTCATTAACTGGCTGATGCCTTTACATAGCCTGACCAGCCAGATTAATTCTTTTCCTCTTTGATACAAAGAAGAAGTCTGGTTCCTCTGGGCCCGGCTTTGATTTCCAAGGGCCACTATCAACAGATCTAGAGGAAACTGCCTCTGAATCCTATTGGATAGACATACAACCTGTCAGAGTAACGACGCCATCTTGGTTGTTTTGAATAGTCATTCTTTGATGCTCCTGGAATGAGTTACCCAGTAAAACTCTGCCTCGTCCTGTTGTGGCTCAGTACATTCTGAACCGGTGGAAATGGCTGTGGATTTCAGGGGTACCAGACTCATTTCATGAGGGAATTAAAGAGAATTAAATTCAAAGTGAATCAGTCTGACTGGCCAGGGTAATGTTCACATGGGCCTAACAGAAACCAGAACTGGAAATGATGTGATTTTGGTTCTTGTTCAGAGCCAGTGCCTAAACTCAAAACCAATTCCTCATTTATTTTATCCAACGATGAAGGTGGCACCAGTTTAGATCCAGAAAAACTTGTGCTACTATGTTCAGGTAAATACAAGAACTACGGAGAAGGTTAAAATTACAAAAAAATGTTATTGATAATAATAATAATAATTTCTAAGTAAAATGTAATAACACCAGTCATCACTGAGATATGTTGGCTGGCCCAACAAATAAGGCATTCACAAAATGGCAACTGCTGTCTTTCTAAATGTAGACTGATAATAAGACATTGTTTTTTTCGGGGAGTGGGGGTGGGTAAAAATGGTAAACTAAGGAGAGGTTTCCATTTAATATTGGAAGAGACATAGTGATGTGGTTGAAGTGTCTTTGTGTAAATGGGAAAGCAAACCAGTTCCAGTAACATTCCAAAGTTAAACCAACTGTGAGCTGTCTCTAACACAAGCCCAGGACTAGGACCTGGTTCTAGTTAGATTGAAAAAGGGTATCAGATATATTTCACCTTTCCAGCTCTTGTCTGTAGTTCCCACATATTAAAGATGACCACCATCATCCCTGTCCTGAAAAAAGAATGCTGAGCTGCCTTAATGAGAGTCTCTCCCAAGCACTCAGCTCTATAGTCATGAAATGATTTGAGGATATAGGAAAAGATCACATCTTCATTATCCACTATACTAGTTCCATTTAGCTGCTTCAAGTTCTTGGAAATCAATATCACTGAGGAGTTTTGGCATAGATTCAAGAGTACTCCTGTACTTACTCTGTCACAACTTTGTGTGGCAATTGCAGTGCTCTGGATCATAAAGCTCTTCAGAAGGTTGGAAGACTGGTGCATTGCATTACCAGGACTGAATTTCCAGCAATAGAGGACCTCTACAGAGAGCACAGAGGAAGGAAGGCACAGCAGATCCTCTTTGATCCCAGGGAGTAAGTCACACAATCTTCACATCTCGCCTCTAGGCAGGTACAGAAGCATCCAGACCCACATCCAACAGGTTCAGGGACAGTTGATGCTACTAACTGAATGACTGAATGCTCATGTCTGCCCTTAGAGACAGTTTGAGAATCTCCATTCTATATTTCACTTCTATATTATTTTCATTTTTTATTTTTATTTATTTTTTTATTAAACTGGTGGGTGTGATTGTATTACTTACTTCAATGTATTTTTTTAATGTACATACAGTAAATAAGGATGCTCTGAACAATTGTTTGGCTCCATTTATACAGTGTTATACAATAAGGCTTGAATTAAGATTTAGGAAAGCTGCTGCAAATGTTGTCATCTTTGAAATCCATATTATGCTTTCTCAGACAGTGCAAATGCATTATATGAGTACATGCAAACTTCACAGCAGTGCAACTTTTGAGTGACAGATGAATATTGTGTCCAAAGACTTGATAAAAAGAGATTTTTTGACACATCATTCCCTTAGACTCGCATCTCTTAAAACTGGGGAAACTGGGAAAAACAAACTGGCCCAAACCAATACATATAACACCTTTGAGATTGTAGTGTGCTTGTTATAAGAAAAAGCCCTCTGCTGTGCTACAATATGCCAGCACACATTCCTATTGTGATATAATGGTTGCTTTGAGGTGTTTCTCTTGCTCAAGGCTTAGTGAGGATCAAGATTGTGATTATGCTTCAGGGGCTGGGTGGGTGGCTGGGTGGGCGGGGGTGTGGTGGTTAATATGCACGCTTCATAATTACACACAAGCACAAAGCTCCAAAAAAAAAAAAAAAAAAAAAAAATCCCTAAGTGCTACTGCTTGTCGTTTAGTGCAATAAATGGTTCCAAATCCCTTGACGTGTCTGACTGAAATTGTGTGAGTTCAGGCGGCGCAATGAAGTCATGCACACCATTAGCTGATAAGTGCTAGCTGACTCTCACAATCACCAGTCACATTCAAACAAGTCAGTAAGACAGCCTTAATAATCTAACAAGCTTACACTCACTTTCACTCTTCTGATCATTTATGCTGCCTACATGTCTGGTGGGTTTGCTGCGTACTGGAATGGATTGCTACATCCCTCACCTCCTTCTCCACTGTCATATTACCATGCTGAAGGGACAGCATCTATCTCTGCCTGTCTTGTGATTTACTTATATTCCACATCTTGGTGGCATGCTTGTACCGTAGGAATACACAGACATTGCAGTGACTCAGCGGCTAAAGCTCCAGCCTCACAGTGAAATAGTTCTGTTTGATTGTGGCTTTCAGGGACACCATTAAATTGTGTTCTCAACTAGTCTGTGGGTGTCTTTTAGTTTGATTGGGGTATAAAGATGCACTGGAGATTCTCTCTTTATTCCACTCACCAGATGTGTAATATTGCCTCCTCAGTGTGTGCTTTCTCATAGCATTCCAATGTTTTTCAGCCTGAAAAAGGTCCCTTTCCTCGTCTTTATGGTCCATGGTCAGCAACAAGTTCCTAATGTCTCTGATCACTGGCTGTGCTTTGTTCAGTCAGTGCTGAATAAAGCACAGCACTGAAACACTAGCACAAATTAATGTTTGTACTTAGTTGTCCCATTAACCTTTGTGTCGTGTTCGTTTCTCCACCCTTACTTTAGTGTTCCCGGTCAAATTTGACCGGCCTGTTTTAACTGCTCCTACATAAACAGAAAAAACCACTGATCTTCACCAAATTTTATTTAACTCCTTTTTAAGCTGTAAACAATGTCTCAGACCACTGGTTTACATGAATAACTGCAGTTAATATACATTAAATAGACACAGAAATAGTAAATTATATTCGAAAATGATCATTTTTTTGTAAAAAAAAAAAAGTAACAAAAATCAAAACAGTGACCAAATTCACACAACATCAACATGTTGTGTGTGTGTGTGTGTGTGTGTGTGTGTGTGTGTGTGGGGGGGGTTCTCTGCTCTGCCTGCCTCCTCTTTCCTGGGTGGATGAATACCAGAGCAAATTGCCATCCTTGGACTGGAATATCACAGGTGCCTCTTCCTCAGGTGTGTCTTCCTCTGGAGTCTCTTCCTCGCCTTCTGTGGACTGGTTGGTCTCACAATGGTCTGGATCAAAATCAGGATCAATGTTGTCTTCTATTTCTGAGACATTCTCCTCTATTTCTGGTTGAACTTCAATCCCCTGTTCATCAGGTTGAAATAAAAGGTCCAGAGCCTCTCTGACAAGAAATCGTCTGATCGGGCATCTAGTCAATGTGTTCATAGTAAAATGGGGGCAATGCACACAAAAAAACTATATATAGGGGGTCTCTGAGAAGATATGATACATTTTGTATAGGAAAGTGCGGTTCACGTGGGGGGATGGGCATATAAGCCTTGGAAAGGGATAATTCCCATAACAAACACCTAATTGTTGACTTTGAAATGTGGAACAAGTGTTATTGTTATACATTTAGTTTGGAAAGTGTTGTTCATGTGGGGGGATGGGCACATAAGCACCGGAATGAAGTGGGAAGAGGAGACACCTATTTTTTCAGTCTGAAAGGGGTTCAGGTGGGGTGGGGTGGTGTGTGTGTGTGTGGGTGGGTGTGTGTGTGTGTGTGGTAGTGTATTTGTGGTTGTGTACAATCTGATGGATGAACACAATCCAGTGTCACCCTTTAATTTCCTATGGCGGTCATTTTTGACCGGGAACACCACAGGTGTTACAAAGTTGAATAAACTATTCAAAATTCAGAGAAAGTGGTGATCAGCAGTTATACATGTTCAAATGGCTAGTGTGGAGGATATCATAAGGCCCTGAGACAATCAAATGTAAAACACAATATTTATGATTGATGAAAGTAGGAAATCGGTCAGATTTGACCCGAACACGACAGAAAGGTTAAGAGACTCACACAGCAGCACTGACTCTAGTTTTGCAATCACCACTGGCGTTTGCCATGTGTCAGCTGTAGGAGGAAGGTGTTGCAAGGTTAGCCTCAGCAGATGGTAGCTCCTTCAGGTTTCTAAGCAAGGCAACAGGGGTCGCTGAGAGGCTAGCAGACCATATCAAGCTACAAAGATCGTAATACGGCCAGTCCGGCCTGCTTCTACCAACCCAGCTATTGTGGAAGGTGTCTAGGTGTCTTAACAACAAACAATCATTCGCAAGCTCCATGAAGTGCTGACTGACTTCATCCTCTGCAGCATTTCTCACATGTGTGACGCACTTTCCAGATTTTTTTTTGCACCATATTGTTATGCTTCTGTAACCATCTCAAAAACCTGACAGAGATGTATGGAATGAAACGTTGTGCTATTTCACCTCAGTGTTTCACAGCACAGAGAAGAGTAATAAAGGTGTAACAGAGGTGGAATGAAATGGCTCTGTGAATGGGGCTTATGATTTTCTTCCATGGTTCAAAGTGAAGAAATGCAAATTGGAAACTGTATCCTGATCATTAGAAGGAAACGCCCACTCAGGCTTGTCTAAAGTGTGGAAATATGATCTGGCTGAATTCTCATCAGCACATTTTGTTTCACTGTTACCCTGCCATTGTCTGCTGAATAAGTTCAAAGCCTACTTTATCCACCTTCATGCACTAATTAAAGAAGGCATTTTCCAGGGAAAGTATTTACTCCTGGTTAAAACAAATAAATAAGAATAATCATATGTGGTATGTAAAATAAAAGCATAAGATATGGAGTTAATATCTGCCATTGCAGCCCTATCTTTCACTTTGTAACATCTGCTGCCTGAACTGATGGGTTAATAAGGGGCACACGTGTCCTGTCCTATTTCCTGCAATCAGGTCTCGCAGACATTTTGACAGGAAGCAATTATTGCCGCAAAAAAAAAAAAAAAAAACTGAGCGGGTTGCAAAATTGCTTAGACACATACACAGAGATATATCTATTCAGAGGGTCAAAACTGCATTCGAGATGAGGTTGCGTGCACCTGATTGGCAGATACATTTAAATTAAGCTTGACATGTAAAGAGTCTGGACAATATCACTTTTACTCACCAAGAGACAACAGCGCCTTGCCAATAACTTTGGGCTCACATATCAACAGAAAAGCGATGTTTCTCAGAGACACTAGACCTTGCATTTGATCACTTGATGTACAGTAAACACATGAAAACAGCAGCAGAAGAGAGTGGTGGTGTGGCGGATTCACTTTACTGACTGATAAGGCGGTAACAAATGATGCACAATGGTTATATTATAACCAAATACTTAACATACTCCAATTCAGCACCCTGTATTCCCCAAGATGATGGAACAGGCCATACTATATACTTAAACCGATCTCATTCATACCACTTGTGTCGTGGTTTGATGAAGACTGTTGGCTATTTCAGATTTTTAAAATCCTCAGTATGTTTTTGCCACAGATGCGGTTATTGCTTTTTTATTAAAGTCTTTTTAGTATTCCAAATATAATCTGAAACTGTTCATAATTACAACCATCCTTCCACTGGAAGGTTTGCTAATCAACGAATTAGATGTAAAGAAACGATTTAAAAAGCCCCTGACTAATTCACAGATGTCTGCCCTCTGACGAGAAGCTGATTTAAACCTTGAAACTGTCTCCTAATCTGCCCTTCCACCTTGGGCAATCTGTCATGATTGACAGTGTGTGTTCAGTGGTAATAACACAAACATTCAATCTAACTGTTGAGGCCACACAAGGCATTTAATTTCCCTCTATTGAGACAGCTAGGGAGTAAACCCTGTGATTACAGGTATAGCACTGGTTAAAGTTCAGCTTGGCAGGATACAGCTCTCTGGTGATTCAGGCGCATTAACATCCCGGACACTCAGGATGATTTGCATGCATTGTCAGCCCTTTTAAAACATCCCGCTAAGCACTTGAACAGCTTGCTGCTTCTGGGACCAAGGGGCCTCATACCTCCCCACTGTCAAAGATTTGCATACTCACAACCCTAAACATGCTCTTGCTGGTGGTGGGGTTACATCTTATCTGACAAGGAGGACTATAAAGGTAATTTGTTTTGTTTTATCTCACTAAATAGCTACATTGGGTATTAGTTAGAAGTTTTTACAATTACAAAATTAACCTAAAGTTAATTTATTCTAGACGACATGCTGAAGAAAATAGCATTTTAAATAGATTCTATTTATAGTTTCTGATTGAATTCTTTTGTGAAAATGCAACATGTGGCCTATCACATTTGCTAAGTTTGCTTTAAATCATCTTATATGATATGTATAACATAAAGATGCAATGAAAATGCAAAAAACTATTTGACATGACGTTTAAAGGTTAGGAGGTACATGTAATAAGAAGATATACAGTGGGTATAAAAAGTCCACACACCCAAAAATGCCAGGCTTTTGTGTTGCAAGAAAATGAGTCGAAGAGATGATTTCCCAACTTTTTCCTCCTTTAATGTGGTGACCCATAATCTGTGATCTATGACAACTCAAATGGAAAAAAAAAGGTGTGGGGGGGGGTGGGTATGGAGTAATGTTGAAAGATGGAAGCCTTTTCTTATGAAGAAAAACATCCAAGCCTGGCTACATTTAGTAAAAATGCATTTGAAGCCCCCTAAAAGCATGTGGGTAAAACTGAATAAAATTGAACATTTTGGCCACAATTCCATTCATCCATCCATCCATTATCTATACCCGCTTAATCCTCTGCAGGGTCACGGGGATCTGCTGGAGTCTATCCCAGCTCTCTTCGGGCAAAAGGCAGGGGTACACCCTGGACAGGTCGCCAGTCCATCACAGGGCCACATGTAGACAAACAACCATGCACACTCACAATCACTCCTACGGGCAATTTAGAACCACCAATTAACCTGACATGCATGTCTTTGGACTGTGGGAGGAAGCTGGAGTACCCGGAGGAAACCCACGCAAACACGGTGAGAACATGCAAACTCCACACAGAAAGGCCCCTGCTGAGGTTCAAACCAGGAACCTTCTTGCTGTGAGACAACAGTGGTGACCATTAAGCCACCGTGCTGCCGGCCACAACTTCAAATGGTATATTCGGTGCAAAAACAACGCTGCAAAAGAACCAAAAGAACACCATACCCACAATGAAGCAGTGATGCATTTTAATGCATGGCGGTGGTATCATGATTTGGGGCTGTTCAACTGACACTGAGGCCTTAGTGGAGGGATTATGAACAGCTTCAAATACTAGTCAGTGTTTGCACCCAAACTTCATGAACTTCATCCTTCCACTGTCCCAAGGCAGATATTGAAATCAACAAAAGAATGACTTCACCAGTAGAAGACTAAAGCTTAGGAGGGGCCCAGCCAGAGCCCAAACCTGAATCTGACTGAAAATCTGTGAGGTGATCTGAAGAGGGCTATGCACGGGAGATGCCCTCGCAATCTGACATTTGGAGCCTTTTTGCCAAGTGAAGATGTACCATGCTGTCAGACTCCTGCTTAAACAGACTGCTGTCAGTCTTAAAAAGTGCTGTCATGCACTCAAAAAGGGCCTCAACAGAGGATTAGTTTATGATTAGTTTATTATGCCTATTTATGCCTATTATTATGCCTATTTATGCACACCCATTTTTACTTCACACCCTGACAGATTTCAGCTTGTTTTCAGTTGTGTTGTACAGGTTATAGGTCACATTAAAGGTGAAAAAAAGTTCTGAAATGATTCATCTTGGTCTCAGTTTTTTACATCACAAAAACCTGGCATTTTAATGGGGTTGTGTAGACTTCTTACATCCACTGAAGCACAGACAAAAAAAAAAAGAAGAAAAGAAACTAGACCAACACTCATATCTTCTATCAGGCTGCCTTTTCTGTCACATACAGATAGACAGGTAAGAAAGTTTTATGAAAGTTGAGAAAGATTGTTCTTTAGTCCATTAAGCAGCCACTGAGCAAAAATAATTAGGTTCCTGACTATCATGAATCATAGAAGGAGATACTTGTGATATGAGAGGTATTTATCAGCACCCTTGGCTTTCTTTCTTTCTTTCTTTCTTTTACAAGATAGAGGTCTAATGATTTGTTGGTTTGGCTGATTAATTGGCAGAAAATGAATTGTTGGAACTCGACTGATGGTGGCTCATGGCTGCACACTCTCCGCCACTCACTTGCAAATGCACATTATTATCTTTTAGAGGCCCCATACAAGAAGCTAGAGCAGTGTTTCCAGTTTGTCTCTTACCAAAATAAAAACATTATACACCACAGCTTTTACCAGAATAGCCTACTTAGTAAAACATTTACGTCCCAGAAAATAGCTCTCCATTATCATAAGGGACATGGGTAATTAACATGCACTTGTATGCACTACTTCTTAACTCATTAAGACAGGCTGTTTACACCAGCAGAAACTGTGCTCTTATTAGATGCTGAATTAAACATAAAGGTTGGCTAACACAGGGATCTCACAGCAAGGGACAATGTTTTCTCAAATGCTTCATTGTCATACCGGGACTTTTTTAGAAGAGAAGCGCAGTACAACCAGCCCATTTGTACGACCTGCATTCAGGCAGGAACACATATTTCTAAAAAGTAGGTCACTCATTTTCCAAACTCAAATAATTAATTCAGTTATTTTCCGCACATTGTCCAGTTTCATCTGAATTAGAATAGGCATGAACTTTTTTAACTTCAAAAGCTTCAAAAAGGTGATGCAGTATGTCTAGTGGAATTCCAGGCATCGTTTTCTGTGTCAGCAATCAATGAAATGGAACGCAGCCACAATGCAGGAACAGCATCCTGTCATGTTGAAAGAGTTAGTATCGCCATGTTTTTGTGTGTGTGCTGATTATAATGGGTCTCAGTAATAAGGAAATACAACCTCAGATGAATAATTTTTAGCACCAGGCCAATATTTATTTAAAAACAAAAAAAAATCAAAAGGAACAAAACCATTTGGGCAGTACTAAGTGCCCCCCTACTGCTTCCATAGGATATAACAGATTATATTGCAGCCGCTCATCTTCAAGCCTTGATGAACTGATCATCGGGACACTTGCAGACCTCTGTAAAAGCAGATATTTTTGATAGTTTGTAGATCTGGAGCATTCAGGTGTGTCTTAACACAATGCCAAGAGGAGAGACATAAGCAGTGGTCTTAAAGAAGCAATTGCTGTGACAGAGTTCATTATTCTGCAGAAAGAAAGATTGTATTCAAGTGTTAAAGACAATTACCAGCAGATTAACCCCAGACCATGAAATGTTTGGAAGAATGAATAAGCAAACAAATGATAGACCGAGAGAGGAAGACCAGCTTCCTTGGGCGAGTTAAAAAGTTAAGATTGAACAAGTAAAGTTTGTTGGGAAGGGTTGCCAGAAGAAATCCTTTTCTGTCTAAATGGAACATAGAAGAGCAACTGAGTTTCACAAAACTGCATCTAAACTGGCCACAAGGGTTTGTGAACAATTTCCTGTGGGCAGATGAAGAGCAAAGTCTAGTGGTTAGGACTTTATTCATAGTACAATTGTCACATTTGGTATTGGGTTGTGTGTGGACTGTATTTAGATTTTATCTATTTTTAACATGCAAGTTCAGTGGGGCCTCATGGACTGAGTGAGCTGATTAACTGACTCCAGAGGGACTGATTGACTGACTGGTTGCAGCTGAGGGCAATCAGAGAAGTGGCACTCAGGAGCATTTAAGGAGCTAGATACAGGAGAACGGGAGAAGCCAGTGGAAGTCAGTGTGCCCTGCAGTGAGGCTGGGCAGGACCTGGAATGGTGAGCAGCCAGAAATGTGTGGGACTGCAGCAGCGCTGTGGCAGTGGAGATGCTGAGGACATCTTGCAGACAGTTTGGAGACAGGAGCCGGCGGTGGCGCAGGGATCGGCACTGGAGACTGTACAACGCCTGCTAAGTATTCCCTGAAGGGACGTATGTCGGCCTAAGGACCGAGTGCAACATTTGGGCTGTCTAAGGGTGAATTCCAATTCCTCCCTTAACCCTCAATCTCAACCCTCAATCTCAAAAATGCGCGTTCCCGCTAAGGGCAAGTGGTGTCCCGATTCTAAGGGACATCAAGTTGAGGGACGAGTTTGAGGGCTGTATCGCCCTCAAAATTGAGATTTTCCGACACCACCCTTGGAAGTAAGGGCTATCCAGAAGCTAGCTACAAACGTAAGTATCTTCGTATATCTTAAAGATATAAATGTTACGAAACCATTTTATTGTCTTTTGTTTGAGACTTTTTTCATGGATTAACATCGTTGTTGCGTAACATTTATTTTTTTACTTCACGATGTTTGCTGCTGGACCGGCGGTCCCGTCGGCTTCACGTTGTACTCGTCGGTGGTCCCGGTACATTATTCAGTCCTCCGTCGCTACACAACAAAGTAACGTGAAGCCGACCCGGACCGCTGACGGGACCGGTCCGCCGACCGTGGCAGTCCCGGTCCCGTCAGCGGTCCGGGTACCGTCAGCGGTCCGGGTACCGTCAGCGGTCCAGGTCGGCTTTACGTTACTTGTACTCGTCGGTGGTCCCGTTCCGCCGTCCCGGTCCCGTCAGCGGTCCGGGTCCCGTCAGCGGTCCCAGGCGGCTTCACATTACTTGTATACCTTGTTGTGTAGCGACGATGGACTGAATAATGAATCCTCTATTGTGTTATTTGCTAATATTATTTAGAGAATATACAGCGCTCTTTTCAATGTTATCCCTGTGTAATTTCAGGAAATACAGAGACAACACGGCTCTGATACATTTCAGTCTGATGACGTAACTGCACTCGAGGGGTGTCCCATATCTAAGTCACAAGATAACCCTCACACTTACTTTCGAGGGTTAAGATTGAGGGCCAAAAATTGAGGGTTAAGGGCGAGGGTTGAGATTGAGGGTTAAGAGAGGAATTGGAATTGGCCCTTACTCTGTTTGAGCTGACTGCTCCTACCTTTTCTCCAGCAGCTATTGAGGTTGACCAAGGGACAGCAGAGACTGTTTGGAGCTCTATAGCTCAGCCATATTTTATCGCAGAGACACCATTCAAACTTTAAACGGGTCACAAGACTTTGGACTATGACATAGTGAAACCACGTGTCGCTGTGATTTATAGTTTTTTGAGAAATCGCGATTTACGTTTTATGATTTTTCAGATATGTCTCTGCATCTCTCCCACTCTAGTGATGTCATCACTCCACTCTGGCTTTTCATAAAATCAAAATTTCTGTTACAATCATCTGTTATGTCTCCATCTTTCGCTCAACCTACATAAATTATACATCAAAACGTAGGCATTTTTGTCCTCTTTCAGATGATGTGACTTTTGTGTCTGTGTGGTGTTTAGTTTTCCGTCAAATCAACCTAGAGTTCAAGGTGGTCCTTCCCGGCTCCACTTTATTTCTATGGGGGAAATTCTGATTTCTCTCGTCTGACAGTAAAAACTTTCATGTTTTTACACTGCCGTAATTTAAAAACCGTAGGCATTTGCGAAACAAAAGATATATCTCTGTAATCCTGAAAGCCTTGTGGCGCTCACGGTTCAAGAATTTTTCCAAAAACTTATTCGGTTTTCGAATTACAAGCGTTTGTTTGGGACATGGAAAATCGGACTTTCACAGAATGCACAGGCTGACTCAGCACTTGTTTTTACACAAAGACTTATACTCTTGTCTACCAGGTTAAGCCATGTGCCATGTTAGTCCAGTGGTTAAGGCAGTTGCCCCATGTATGGGGGACAGTGAGTTCAATCCTGGCTTAATGCATATGTTGTGTGCCAGCTACAGTGGATGAATTTAGACTTTTTAAAACTGCTCTAGTTTAAAAACGGAACACGTTCACGAAATAACAAATATATCTGTGGGTAGCTGAAAGCCTTGTGGCGCTTCCGCTTCAAGAATTTTTTCTAAAACTTATTCAGCTTTTCAATTACAGCCGTTTGTTTGGACACAGAAATCCAGATTTGGACTGACAGGACAGTGGAATTAGGTGGTCACTGGCTGTTTCTCTCCAAAACTCACAGACACACATACACACGCTGGTGGAGCCGCACATGTAACTGCCTCCCCTGAAGCCCCGCCCCTTTCTGCCTGTTCTTCAGCCACAGTATATGATATATATTATGAGAATGATCACAGCCTTGACTCACATATGAGCTTTAGTTCATCCCATTCCTAATCAATATGATGTGGCTCCGCCCTTTGCAGCATTAACAGCTTCAACACTTCTAGGAAGTGTGATTATTGGGGATTTTTGACCATTCTTCCAGAAGTGCATTTCTGAGGTCACACACTGATGTTGGCCCAGAAGGTCAATATACCCCAAACGTCTTCTATCAGGTTTTGGTCAGGACTCTGCAGGCCACTCTGGTCACTGGTTCAGGACTCTGCAGGCCACTCTGGTCACCGTGCTGACGGGCGGCTTAATTGGCGGCTTAATTGGCCACGCCTCAAAATTTCTCCGAAATTTTCTAGTTAGGCGTAACAAGAGCGTAACAGGTAACACGTCCAAACATGACCCTGCTCTGAAGACGGACATGCATTAAGCAGCAGCAAGCAACAATAAATGTGCTGCAAGTGGGCATGCACATCTCAAAATTTCTTGAGGAATTTTCTAGTACATATTAGTGTTTTGTTATGTTTTTAGTTTTTTTTTCCTTTTAAATTCTAAATTTAAATCGCAGTTTAACCTCAATGTGACATTGTGTAGGTGTGATGGCTTTACTTTGCTCAAACCAAAAAATATTTATGTATATTATGAGGTGGAATAATAAGATATTGCTTATTCCACCTTTTACATGTTCGTGTTGGCAATGGTCATGTTTTGTGAAACTTTGAAGGGAATTTCAAGTCTCTTCTTTTTCACACGGCAGTTTTCAGTCTGTTCTCCCACACACACAACAGAATCCAATAATAAGTAAACAGACCCGTGAAACTCATCCCAGCATGGCGTCCTTTCTTCTATTGGCAGCAGATTTTCCAAGCTCAAACCTATAGACTCACACAGTCCCTCTGCCAAAGAAATTCTGTTTTTAATCCAACTGTTGTCTCTCTGTAAACAAATCTGCCCCCAATATAACACTGTAAATCATTTTATCCTTCAATAAAATAATTAAATAACCCATGCTAATTATAAACAAACACAAAAACATCAAACAAAAAAAAAAAAGAAAGGGGATTTGAACATACTCGTTATGCTTCTTCATAGCGATTTGGCACATGATAGCTCATGAGAGCGGCCAGGTCACTTGAAATAAATTTTGCCTAAAGCACCACAGCGTGTCGCCAGGCAGGACGTCCTCAGCTCCATCAAATGGTGTTTGATAAAAATCTTCATAGGAAAGAAGTGAAGTTCCTATAATAAAATGTTTCAAACTGGTGTCAAGAGGAGAAAGGGATATTCGTCCATTGGGTGGAGATCTGCTTTTCAATTTGTTCCCACCTGTCTTTCACAAATGACCAACTGGAAAATTCAGGGTTCTCACTCAGTGGCTGCTGTGATCATCACCTGCAGGAATGCTTCAGTTCACTTTAGCTGTTTGGGAGATGACAAGAGGCCTTAGCTGTCTCAATGCTTTAAATTAAGTTGTGAAAAGTTGCCAATAAACTCCTTCTCCACTGGATTTATTCCATCTGGCAGACTTCTGTTTCCCACTCCTCAGGTGGTCTCATGCTCGTGCACTGTCATGAATGTCTTGATCTTGGGCCTGTGGCTGCTACTCTTATCTTTGTGAGGCATTATTTTTGCCTCTATTCAGAAACGATGTGAGTGGTTGAAGAGCAGAAGTCACGGAGAAAACTGAGACAAGTGAATTCTGAATTTTACTTTGAATATGACTCTGGATTTGATTTTTTTTTTTTTTCATGAAAAAAAAATCAAATTTGATATAATTGTCTTTGTTTTCAGTAATCTTTCTTATACAGACATTAATTTGTTTCTGAAGACAAGTATAAGATCAGTTAATTGTGTTTAGTAAAGGTATGATAATTGTATAAGTATAATTGTTTTAGAATGCAAAGAAAATTTTGACATCCTGCATAGATCTTCTGTATAACTTTCCTTAATACATTCAGTTAGAATGAAATTAAAAAAATAACTTCAACTCCATATATGGAAATAAAAAAAAGCCAGAAGGCCACATATCAGATGTTGAAACATTTCTTTTTAATTACTTGTTTTGTTTTTTTTTGTGTGATACATTTGGAAGCAGATGGCAATGTTACATCTTATAGTTATTGATCTTAGTAAAGTTTTAATTTTCTTGTTCTTTTGCAATTTTTATAACTTTTTTGTTTTGTTACGTGCTCTATATTGTGATTTATTGTTAAACTTTACCTCTTCTTTTTTTTTTAAACCATCTGAGTTTGTCTTCATGCTGCAGAGTCACACCTGCTCTCAGTGTGTTAATTGCTCCACACCTGTTTGTTCGTTACCTGTGTGTGCGTAGTGCCTGGTCTTCTTTGCTCATTTTTAGACCCTGTCTTTGTGTTTGGTTGCTATATCAAGCATTTTTTTCACCTTCATCTTGTCACCAAATTTTGAATTTAACTAGCTTTTCTGTAAGTATTAGAGTACCTGAAACCAAAGCACTTTATGTTGATGTTTTATTACCACATGTGACTACTTTCTTCAGTCCTCACTTGGGTCCTCTAATTACACAACTGGGTCTGTTGCCTCCATTACAGGCTTTTTAGGCAAATTTTTATACACACATACATACATTTTATATATATATATATATATATATATATATATATATATATATATATTATATATATATATATATATATATATATATATATATATATATTTATTTTTTTTTTTTGTTGTTTTGTTTTGTTTTGTTTCAGTAAAAGTAGACTAAAATATTATATTCATATTTGTTTTTGCAAACACAGCCCCACAAGCCAGAGTTAAGGCATAAGCATTGTGTTTAGAGATGTGAAAAACTAATGTAGTAAATCAGAAAAATAAAACAACATTTACTGTGGAAGCGCATGCTAAAGCACTGATAAACATGTCCACAAATCCCTGTGAGAAGGTGATGAATTGATGGGCTTTATGTGAACATTACCCATTCAAGTGACAAAACCTGAAAATGTCTTTTTCTTTTTCCTCCACCTAAAGGCTCAGCAACTTAACAACATAGCAGAATAAGAAGGAAATAAGGACCATAGATTTAAGTGGGACTGCCTCTGTTGATGACTTTGCAAGCAGACAGTCTCGTGAATCTTCAGACATGATTGACAGCGGACTGCTTTTATGTATTGCTTTTTATGATTTGTTTTTGTTTTTTAATGAAAATGTATAGAGGTCTGACTGAATTTTCAAAATGAATTTAAAATAAAAAACAGTTGTATTTAATTTTCTAGCAGGACATACGTGAGTTATATAGAAAACTGCTCAGGTTTACTTCTTTATTTTATTTTTTTTATCATTATTATTCTAAGCATCTACTTTTGCCTATGGGCTCAAGGACTGTCATTTCAGGAATTGGGACTCCACTTTGTCTTTTGCAGCAAATTTCAGAGGGCTTCTAGCAGGAGTGCTTGTTGCGAGAGTTTAACCATAGTACTCAGTCACAGAGCTCCAACTGGGCTGAGGCACTTACTTCTTTCCAGGCGAAGTTCCATTAGCAACATTTGAAATGATGTTTGGACAAATTGAAAGTTGTATGGATTGTCATCTTGGTTTTAGCAGAAGGTAACCCAGCCAAACTAAAGCATCTAACTGCCGGGTGTGTTCTCAGCACTGCTGGTTCTGCTTCTTCGCAACATGGTAGTGCTCAGTTCAAGGAAAAAGAGGTTTCAAAACCTCTCTGCACAAACCCAAGGGTCTCGTGACTGGATGCTCGTTCCATTAGGCCAATAACATAATGTAATGTGCACTTTTTACAGAGTCCCTTTCTGCATGAAAGGAGGAAGCAGATCCCAGTAACCTTTGATACAACAATCTTTATTCAATAAATTTCATAAGGCAGCCAGCATCAGACCTGTGGGGAGGCCAGCAGAGTCAAACTTATCAGGTAGGCTGATGGGGGATGGTAGGATGTTATATCCTCTATTGGTATATCAATTTTGGATCAGATTAACCTATCTCTACAATTAGGATATGTGCCACAGGTTTTTAAAGTTGCAGTCATTAAACCTTTGCTCAAGAAACCATCCCTTGACCCGGACATCTTGGCAAACTATAGACCAATATCCAACCTTCCATTTATCTCTAAAATTCTGGAAAAAATAGTTGCTAGCCAGTTAGGAGAACACCTGCATAGAAATGATCTATTTGAGGTCTTTCAGTCAGGGTTTAGAACTCATCATAGCACAGAAACTGCACTGATTAGAGTCTCCAACGACCTCCTCATGGCCTCAGACAATGGATTAGTTTCTGTCCTGGTTCTGCTGGACCTCAGTGCTGCTTTTGATACCGTTGATCACAGCCTTCTGCTGCATAGATTGGAGCACACTGTTGGAATTAAAGGGACAGCATTAGGCTGGTTTAAGTCATACCTATCTGACAGGTTCCAGTTCGTCCATGTTAATGACGTTTCTTCTTCTACACGGACTAGGGTCTGCTATGGTGTCCCACAGGGTTCAGTTCTGGGACCAATCCTTTTCACTTTATACATGCTGCCCTTGGGAAAAATTATCCAGAGCCATGGCATAAACTTTCATTGCTACGCTGATGATACGCAGCTGTACTTATCTATGAAACCAGAGGAAACAAAACCTTTGGCTAAACTTCAAGGGTGTCTTAATGATATTAAGTCCTGGATGTCCTCTAACTTTTTGCTTCTAAACTCGGATAAAACAGAGGTTATTGTCTTTGGTCCCAAACACCTGAGGAATGGATTGACTGGATTTACGCTGGCTTCCAGCACAGTTGCAAAAAACCTTGGAGTTATTTTTGATCAGGATATGTCATTTAAGCAGCATATTAATCAGGTTTGCAAGACTGCCTTTTTTCATCTCCGAAATATTGCCAAGATTAGGAGCATCCTCTCCCAGGGTGATGCTGAAAAATTAATCCACGCGTTTGTTAGCTCTAGACTGGATTACTGTAATGCGCTGTTAGCAGGATGTCCGAAAAGCTCGCTAAATAGCCTTCAATTGATCCAGAACGCAGCAGCGAGGGTGCTGACAGGAATCCGCAAGCGAGATCACATCTCTCCCGTGTTAGCCTCCCTCCATTGGCTTCCCGTGAAATTTAGAATTGAGTTTAAAATTCTGCTTCTCACATATAAGGCCCTTAATGGCCTAGCTCCGCTCTATTTACAAGACTTGATAGCATGTTATGCTCCTATTAGAGCTCTCCGCTCTCAGAGTGCAGGATTACTCGTCGTTCCTAGAATATCTAAAAGTAGGTTTGGAGGACGGGCCTTCTGCTACCAGGCACCTTTTTTATGGAACCAGCTACCAGTTTGGGTTAAGGAGGCTGATACTATCTCCATTTTTTAAAACTAAATTGAAAACATTTCTGTTCAGTAAAGCCTACAGTTAGTCTAATCTATAGTGTGTAGGGGCTAATAGTTATAATAGTTTATAACTATAGTTGTAGTAGTAAGACTAGAGTAGCTCGTCTTAATCACAGCTTCGTCATAGCTATGCTGCTATAGGCCTACGCTACAGGGGGACACCATCATGATCTGCTGAGTGGTGTCTCCACTGCTCTTCTCCTTTTTCTTCCCTTTCTCTCCCCTCCTCCTCCAGCTCATTTATAATTATTTGGGAGCACCCTGCTACTGAAACTGTGCTCCATTTTCCTTGCCTTCCTGTGTTTGTTGTGCTGTTTCTGCCCCCTTTTCTCTTTGTGTATTTGCAGGCCAGAGTTTCCTGGGTTTCACGCTGACTTGCAGTTCCATCCACTGTCCATCCCGGGGTTCTCCTCCAATTGTGTTTGGGTACCGACTGGCGTGGTGATCGGCGACCTGGTCCTCTGGCCATCTCATCTCATCCCAGTGCTGCTGCCTCCATCTGTTTATGTTTATATATTGCATCCTTTTGCTTGAAATCCTACCCTTCTCTTTTCTTAAACCCCCCCCCCCCCCCCCTCCCCCTTCTCTCACACACCTCACCTACACCCCACCCGCACATTACTGATACTCAAGAGCCTATCATGGCTCATTACGCTGACCACACGCCCAAGGGCCCTCCATAGCTCGCTTGCATTCACCCTACAACAATTCCACTACTTCTTTATTATTTTTTACTTTTTCTGTGCTCTCCTCTCTCTGTCCTACATCCTCTTTCTGTTCTCCATCTTCTCTCTGTCCTACATCCTCTCTCTGTCCTGTCTCCCCTCTTTTCTTTCTCTACCCGGCTGGCCTTCGGCAGGAAGGTCCCCCCATATGAGCCAGGTCCTGCTCAAGGTTTCTTCCTCTTAAAGTGGAGTTTTTCCTTGCCACTGTTTGGTATAAAGGTTTTTTTTTTTTTTTTCTCCCTACGTGGGAGTTTTTTACCTGCCATTATCATTGATTGGATTTAATTATATAATCTTAGTTGATGATATTTGCTCGGGGGTCATGCTCTGGGTCTCTGTAAAGCGCCTAGAGACAATTGTCATTGTAACAGACGCTATATAAATAAAATTGAATTGAATTGAATTGAATAGGCTCAGCGCTGCCACTTTTTATATTTAGAGTACGCCCAGCGATGGAAGAAGCCACACACCAAGACCACACACCAGACGCACTGCAAAATGAGGTTCCTACCACCGCACACTCACATCAGGAATCAGGCCTGAATACTGCAGGGGGAACTCACACACACACACACACACACACACATCCATCCTCCTGTGTCTCGTTTGTCATGTGGGTTTTTTTTTTTTAAGTCTTTTTCCCCTCTTCCTTTGCTGGTTTGCCTGTTCATCTTGTTTTAATACCATTCATTTCGGCTTCTGCTTGTTCTTTGTGTTGCTTGGGTGTTAAGTTTTGTTTGTACTTTTTCATTTATTAAAAGATTATGTGTTGGAAATTCCTGCCTTATGATCTCCTGGATCTAGGTCCACCCCTTCAAACCTTAACAAGCTTCCTTACAAGCATTTTAATAATGACATGAATTAACAGATGTCCTTTACTTACAACAGCAATAATTATTTATTTGGATGTGAGATCAGTTTTTGATTTAAAAACAGCTGATTTAATTAAGCTTTAATTTAGCAGTTGTAACAACAGTGCCATCAGGTTCAACTTTGAACTTGGCACAGAGTTAAACTCAAAATTTAGTTTTTAGGAAAACAGCCTCTTTTTTGGTTCTTTTTATTTAAAAATTCTATTTGTCAACAAAACTATATTTAGGCATCAAAGTTACATCACCACTGATGAGTAAAGACAAAGCTCAGTGGGTTCAAGCGTACTACAATCTTAATACATTATGTGCTGCTATACTTCAGCAGTACTCAAATGTTAAAAAGTGTTACTTGGACATTTATTTAACCTTTTTTTGCCAGATAGAAACAAATCTGAGTTTATCAGTCAGTTAAAGCTGTCCCAGTTCATTTCCCACTCATATCAAACAGAGTGGGATACACAACTAGTAGGACTCAATACCGTTGTACAATAACATGGTGCTTTACTGCTTTCCTCATGATGTAATAAGGAAAAGTCCCTTCATGTGAGCTTAAACCAACCTCACTCAGTTGATCTAAATAAAGCCTGATACATTTTTCATGGAAGGTAATGCTATTTTGAATTCATTCCTGCTTTGATCTGCACATTTTTGCTTGGTTCACTGAATATGTCCACAAGACAGCTGCTTCTCATCTATCAAGACATCTGCTTAATCAGACTTTTTTGTCACATAGAATGAAATCTTTCTCAGATAAAAATGAGCATTATAGAATTAAAGAGACGACTTCCCCTCTCTGCAGGGGAAATGCCAAATATATGATTGTGACAAGTGTAGATATTCAGACCTTAGGTAAAGCTGAGTGCTACAGTATATTGGCATATTCTAAGTGTATTCTCAAAAGAAAGCCATGTAGGAGGCAGCTCTGGTCGGAACACAACTATAGTAAAATCAGTATCATTTAACTGAATGTGGATTTAATGATACAAGCAGTGTCAGAGATGTCTGAGGTTTATGAATTCATTTCTAAATATACGCTTTACTTTGTTCACACAAAAATGTCAAATAAGCCATTCAATGTGGAAAAACATAAGGCGTGTTGAACAAGTAAACATAATTTTACATCTACACACTCGGCTACAAGCTGCCACTACACGAGAGAAAATCTGGGAGTGTTGCCTCTCAGTAGGATTATGGATTTAGCAGCTCTATGTTTATTTTGGTCACTTTTACATCGACTGATTTGATGGGCTGCCGTTGTAAGGTTTTATCTCCACTGCTTACCTCCCAGTTGCATCAGTTTTACCCGGCCCTGCAAACCCGCTTTTATCTTTCAGAGCACGAGGCACAGAGTTCTGGACAGAGAAGGACAGTTTTGTGATCATACTGTGGACTTGACTGTCACACACATCAGTGGAAGGTTGGCTCTGTGTCAGTGATTTTTATTTTTTCCATTAGCATTTTTAGTATCAGCAGTTATGACAATCCTCGATAAGCACCTATTGTTGTGGAGGGTTATTCTGCTGATAATGATGCATTAATTCTGGTGTGTACATATGACTTCAATTTTAAAGCAATATTATCTCTGCATATTGGTGAATTAGCTTTGGTCCAGTGGCATCAGTGTCAGACAAATAATCCATTACTGACATTGTTGTGACAAGTTAAGTACAGTTAATTTCCATGACTAAAGCAGTTTTATCAGGTGGCTGAATAAGACAACAAACAACAATGTTGAAAACATAGTCACATTTTTGTTTGGACTAAGTTGTCATCAAAATAAAGGCATCACAAAAACAATATTATAGAAAAATGACCCCTTTTCAGAAGATGGAGTTTTAACTTTCCAAGAATAGATAAAACAACATGGCAACATAGGATTGTGGGGGGTCAACCACAGTCTAAATGTTTTCACATGCATTCCTTCCAAGAAAAAAAAAGAAATAGACAAGTGGGGTGATTGAAAAGCTCTCATAAAAACCTGCATATCATCAAAGAAAGCTCAGGACATTATTATCAGAGATTCAAGTAAATAAATAAGAAAAATAAATTAAAATTGCAGTGTAAATAACTTCTCACTCATAATATTTCTTGTTTTTCTTATTTATTTTCTTTAACAACTATCTGCATAAACAATTCCAAAAAAGTTGGGATTGGAGAAAAGGTATGTGGCTGAAGTGTCAGAGCAGGTAAAGGTAGATAGACTCAGCAGACATTGGTTCCTCTTGGTAAAACGATTTATTCTCTTCTTCCTTTCTAGTTTAAAAAAAAGAAAAAAAAACTCTCAATACCATTCTCCATTACCAGTCCCAGACACCACCGTCTTTATCCAGTTGTAAGGTGTCTTCTAATTAGACTTAGACTATTCCATTTCCTAAAAGAGATTGAAACTACTTCCAGAACAAATTAATTTCGTAAGTAGAGGTACCACTGTACCTTAACACGACATTTCCGAAATAAATCAAACCAACCCAACAACATCCCTAAAGGGAAAAAAACCCTCCACTTGGTTTTACCCAATAATCCAATTGATGACATCACCCCTATGAAGACAGGAAATGCCTGGCTGGCCCCTCCCACACTTCACACTGCATGGTGAGTCAGAACATAGGAACAAATAAATGGTTAGTGTGAATGAGCAAATGAATACTATTCAAACCTGCAACTCATTAAATATAATGTAAACTAACATGACTATGTGTTTACTGTAACACATACAAATGCTTTGATTTAACAGCAAAATAACACTGACACGAACAAACCCAGGATAGAATGTGCAGCCATGTTGGCTAGTCATGGCAAATTAAACAAATAAAGGTAATGTGTGACAAGTGGTCTCCAAAGCAAGTTTCACCCACTTTTTCACAAGGGTGCTGTGTAAAAAGTTAAAAAAAAAAATGCAATGATTTGGAAATGTCATAAACCCATATTTGATTCCTGGAGTCAAATTCCTTTTGAACATAAAGATTTAACCCCTCCACAGTCCTTAGAAGCAACAGGTGGAAGCTTGGGAGGAAGTTGGTTTTGAAGAATGGCAGCACAAACAAATCCAGTCAACATGGCTGCATGTGATGGAGTCTCTGAGTTTTAAGTAGTCTGTGGCAGATTTTTCAGGGTCTAGTGATTCTTAGTCAGGAGGCAGCCTTCCTATAAGGGGAAATCTTATATTCTTGTTTTAAATAAGCAGAGTAAAAAGTTTGAGACATAAGTCTAATAAGGATCCCAGGACCATACATTTCAAGGGAAGATCAATTTTTTTTTTTTTTTCCCATGTGTGATTGTTGTGAGATTTTTAATTGCTTTCTAACTACCTTAAGTGGCGAGCAGTTTATGTGTGAACTGAAAAGTTGATATGAAGAATAATGAAAATTGCAGGCAGCCTACATGTAATATTTTGTCGCCTTGAGATTACATTTTCAAAGAGACTCTACAAAAACTAAGGTTTTACAAAAGACATGCAGTTTTGCCAGATTTAATGGACAACTAATTTCTATTTTCTGTGGGCAGGGCACAACAAGAAATATTGACTATAAATATGTACATATCAAAGCTACATAAACGTATAATCTAACATCGTCCATCTGTCGTGAATAACATGTATTCACGCATACATTCTTATTCAATTCTCAGACTGTTTATATTTTCATACCAGTGAAAAGTAAATGCCATTTATTACACATATATGCAAACCAGTGCACATTTCATGATAAAACAACTCATTTGCATCATAAGAATTAAAAGGAAAAAAAAACTTATTTTAAAGGAAGAATTAAAAATAACAAGACAAATCTTTTCAGTTTGCTTTGACAAAGTGGATAATGCACAAAATATGGTCAAGCTTGACACCTATGCATAGTATTTAGTTTTAACTTTCAGGTCTGTTTTTTAATTATTATTATTCAAAACAAATGTCCCCACTGCAAATATTTTAAAAGGGAATCATACTGGCATCCAGTGTATTACAATAGCATCCAGCTTTTTGTGGCCACTTTATGCCATTTTCTGTCCTTTTTACAGTAAAATGAAAAATTATCATCTTAGATATGAGTGGAGGCTTGAACAGGCAAATGTATGTTGCAGTATTCATATGCACAAAATGTTTATAAGCTGCTGAGAACACTTCTGCTGGACAGTTTTTTTCTAACAAGGGATCTTTATGACATCATAGAAATTTGAGTTTTACTGGACAGCAAGGATTGCTTACATTCTCCATCCCAGTGGTTCTGCGTTGTACATCTAGGCATTTATTTTCAAGATGTCATGAAATAAATGTAGTTTTTGGCTGTGAATTGAATTGAGAGAAAGTTGGCCAACCACGACTCAGTGGATGCAGTTTGTTTTTCTGGGTAAATATATATATATATATATATATATATATATATATATATATATATATATATATTTTTTTTTTTTTTTTTTTAAATGTCTTTTTTTTTTTTACGCAACACTTCATGGAGAACTTTCATCTTTAGTCTTTCTGTAAATCCAGCAAGACTAAAGATGAAAGTTGATGCTTTTGAGGGCTAGAAGCTCATGAGTCTGAGCCGCAGACGGAAAGTAAAACTGGCTGTTTTGTGTTGGCAGCCTGGGCATGTATCTGAATTTTAGTGCAAATATTGTGGGTAAAATGAACATAGTTTCTGGGTTTTAGACTTTTATTTTCTGTCTCATGCCAACCAAAAAAAAAAAAAAAGGGGGGGAAAAAATCAATTGACTTCAATGCATTTCACATAAAAAAGATGAGCTTCACTGATTATCACACCAAGAAAGCATTGATTGTTGGCAACAATCGAAAAGTAGTTTGGCAGCAGCATCATTAGCTTTTCTGTTTTGTGGCTGCAGATGCTGACTTAGTAGCATTTTTACCACACCTTCACATCTCTACCTGTTAGCACGCATATACAGAAAGACAGACATACATTGATGGAGCATGACCTGAAAAACGACACAATCCAAAAACAGCACAATAAAACGCAATAGCAAAAGATTACAGCTAGACGTTTCTGTATACTTTTGTGTTTTAAATCTGATTCTGGATCGGATGTGTGGAGGGAATTGGAGATGTGTGTCTGATCAGTCATTGGAGTTGTGCACATCAGCAAGCCTCCAGGAATTCAGCCATCACAAAACACTTGAGCCAAATCTGCTCGCTGTCAGAAAAGGCCCCTTCGTCTGACTCTGCACCCAGCATAACTCCAAAAGCTTGAGACAAAGCTGCTCCTAGAGGTCACAGAGGCTACAATGAGATGGCTGAAAATTAGCATAATATAGGCATTTTAAATGTTTCATGATTTTAGGTTTGAATGAATAAAATCATATCACTGAAATATATTCTTGTCATATCATAAAGGAGTTTCTGCTTTACATCTGGAAACATCTGCATCTGCAAGGAGCCTGAAAAAAATGTGGCCATCATGCCTGGAGACACGACCACCATCCACTCTGCCCAGAAGGATTTATATTTTACTAGCCAGTCCATATATGACATCTGTGGGTGCACTGAAAATGCCATTTCTGTTCACAGAAACAGACAAACCAATTGTGTTGGTTTCTGGGTAACTGAGGTCACGCTTGGACGTCTTCGTAGGTTATAGATCTCTTCACAATGATGTTCCTGAGCACTACACTAGCTAAGCTACTTCAGTAAAATTTGTCTATCCATGTGCACGCATCAATGGAAGAGGATTTCAGTGTTACTGTCTCTCTGCAGAGCTTCAGCAGCTGCAAATGGAACAGGTACGTGAGCTGAATGGCTGGCTCATATTTTACCTTCAGGCATTGGCTGTCAACATCTCAACTACAGAATTACAAATGACAGAGCGGTTCCTCAAATCACAGGCACGACTCTCTGCACACCAAAAGATAGAAGTAAAGGCATTACTAAGTACTTAGAGTAAATATATCGTGTCATACTGTATTTTCTCTGTTTTTGGAGCTCCAAAACAGTTTTCTTTTATTTTCCCAAAATTAGTCACCGTATCTTTTATTTATTTGTTCAAACTTTATTTCATTTTTCTGGTTTTGGAGTAAGGCGTACTGATTTTGTAGTGGCAGTGCAAATGTCTAGAGAAATATAATGCTATTTCTTCATGATTATGTGAATATTAAATCTTCAAATAATGTGCTAATTTTCATTTCCTAAAAAATAATGAGGAAAAAAAAATTCTCAAAAGTAGAATTAAAACTGTTCTAGAATAGTAATTAAGACAGTCGACATGGGAGAAAGAAATTAAAAGAATTAAAACTAAAAGAATTTCGTTTTTACCGAGATGAATTTTAAAAAGAGCCATGATCAACTCTGACATAGCACATTCTTTCTAATCAATATTATTAAAATACATGAACAACAAAGGCAAAACAAGCTACTGTACAAGGACAAACATGAGGTCCAGATTAAATGAACCGTTTGGCTCTTCAAGAACCGACCAGCTGGTTTTCGGTTCCATTCATGCAAGTTGTTTTGTCAGGCTCCCTTTTTATTTCAGATCATGTTATTTCTACCTGTTTTCATTCCCTGCAAATAGTTTTACTTGACTTAATCTCATTATCCCCAGAAGTGTTTAAACTAAAAGCTCACGTCTCGTCTGTTAGGTTTTGTGCCTTGGCCCGTGGCTTTTCTGCTTCAATTTCTAACCCTCTTCATAGATTTTCTCAAGTATGTTTTTCTTTTTCTGTAATGCATATTCTGTTGTGCTTTTGGATACAATCATAGTGTCTCCCCAGGATTATAGTGGCTTCTTTTAACACTTAATAGAATCATGGTGTGTGTGTGTGTGTGTGGGGGGTGGGGGGGGGGGGGGGGTAGTTGTATTTTTTACTACTGTATAACAATATATAGTACTATTATTACTACTATTTATTTGTAGCGCTCTACAAATAAAGATTGATTGATTGATTCTACTACTACTGTGTGTGTGCGTGTGTTTGTGTGTGTTTACAGACAACATATTTGATGAATAAGTAAACCAGTTGGAATGTAGAAGTGTATATCAAAGCCATATAGACAATTCCAAACATGTCATTTGATTGGACAAGAGACATTCTGTGAGTGTGGATGTATAAGTACTTAAGTAAACTGTGATTAAATGATCCAAGTTTACTTATCACTCAACTTCATTAACGTTATGCTCTTCCCAAAAAGTGGTCCGATACTTACGGCAGACAACACATCGAAATTTCAAGCAATTTTTAATTACACCAGGTTTGATATATACATGCAACATGCCAAAGAGAGAAAAATTTTTAAATCTTTAAAATGATTTAAAAACTTTAAAGCTCAGAGACTATTTGCACATAAGACCCCATTCCACATACTGAGTGCTCAAGATATATAACTGTATGTCTCTTCAAACTATATTTTTCTGTTGCTCATCTGACACTGGCTGCGGTTACATGATGTTTTTTAATTTGGAATTAAAATTAGGAATTAAATAATTACGAATTAAACAATTTTTTCTTCGAGTTTACATGGAAATAGTAATTCCGATTAAGGTTTACATGGAAAACACGTTAGTTCGGCTTTATCCAACTCCGCTTTAGGTCTGGGGGTTGGGAAGGGTTCTGATTGGATAGAGGGGGCGGACGTCTTTACATCTGCCGGAAGAAAACAAAGTTAGCTAACTGGTTAGCAACAACATTCCACCTATTTTTGACCTGGGTGGCGTCTCTATCTGCGAAACCTCCTTCATTTAACCTGGCCGCTTTGAAAAGCTCACAATTTTTATGTTTCCTGCCATCTGTTCTTTTAATTATTTCCAGTTCCTCCAAGCTATTTATTAAATAAATTGTCTCTGCTCTTGAACACCGTTTACTGCGTGCTGCCGGAATATAAGCGTCATCGCGACAGACGGGCAAGAGAACGAGCATGTGCAGAAAGACGGGAATTAATTTAAAGAGGAATGAGTGTATACATGACCGCGGAATAACTTAATGCGGATTTAAAATGGGAATAAACCAGCCACTTACTTCGGAATTAAGTTAATTCGGAATTGACATTTTCATATGGAATTAAGTGTTTACATGGTAACTTTTATTCGGCTTTAACTTTAATTCTGAATTAAAGAGGAATTAAACTTCCCATGTAAACGCACCCACTTTGAAGGCTGAACCATCATCATATAATTGCATTGTTGTTTTTAGTGTTAGGGACTAGTGTCTCACTGGAAGCTTGGTGGTGGCCTGACTTCTGTGTCCATCACTGTTGTTGCTTGGGGAGAAGATTGTTATGTGAGATACAGGTAAAGGAGAAACAGGCAGTCCTGCTATTGTACCAATGGAATTGTGACGCAACCAAAATTTATATCGCTATGAATGATATATTCTCATTGTATGCAGCGTGCATAAATAAACAATATCTATTTTCAAAACAGGGTGTCCAAAAAGCGGCTAGGTGGCTCACTGGCTAGAAGCCAGCCACCCTTAAATGAAGCTGCCCATAATGGTAGAGGAAACACCGATATATAAGCTCTGATGGTAGATGCTTTAATTTAAATACTAATTTTCTCATATACATTGTAGATTTTTTTGAAAACACTCATGCAACATTTATACAGAATCCCCAGCTTCTACATGGTGTGTATAAAAGATGACTGTAGTCACTTGAATGTCAATATTGGACTACTGTTTTGAAGTTTCAAGTTTGTCAGTTCCTTGTTGGGGCTTTGCACCCAGAAGTGATGTGGGAGGGAAACATCTGACAGCAATCTCAATGCTGCTCCACTGGGTATACTGGTGATGGCATTCATCTGTCACAAAGCAGACACACCAGAGCATTGCATAAGTTCAAACCATAATGGAATTGAAATTGGTCAGCATAAGTTGTCACAGTGATGGTGGTCAGATCAGTTTCCTCACAGTTAGAAGATGTTGCTCTTGGTTCAGTTTTCGGCTGGTTTATACGTTCTCTCTGTACCTGCGTGATTTTAACCCAGGTAGTTCCTGGATTCCTTCCAGAATACAAAAACTTGCATGTTAGGTCAACAGGGTATTCTAAATTAAGTGTAGGAGTGAGTGTGAGTGTGCATGGTTCTCTCTTTCTGTGAGGCACCATGATGGAGTGGTGACCTGTTGAGGATGTAGGTAGCTGTGGAAAAACATCTGCATGGAGTGAGGTGTTCAGTCGGAAGTATGACCTTCAGCTCCCTTGATTTCCCTTTTAAGAACAAATCCTCTCTTCTCATCAATTTTCACCATTTCCTAGTATGCAAACACAGAAATCAGAAATGCAGTAACCATCTCAGGTACTTCCATAATGATCTTGATCAAGTTTGCTTTTTCTTTTTTTTCACATATTTCATTGTTTGTAGTTGGTAAACAGCAAAAGTTGTGCATGACTGTTACCAACCTGTATGAAGTTTTAAGCTTTTTAATTATTTTTTTTTCTAAATTCTTGAACAAGCAGTCTTTACAAAAAGTGTGCTGATAGGAAAGTCGGGTGGAAAGATGCAGCAACAGGCCACGACTTGAACCTGGAACGACAGCGACTCAGCCACAAAGTGGTAGGCCACGTAAATTGGCGCAGCGGGGTAAGCGGATGCTGAAGCACATAGTGCGAAGAGGTCGCCAACTTTCTGCAGAGTCAATCACTACAGACCTCCAATCTTCATGTGGCCTTCAGATTAACTCAACAACAGTGAACAGAGAGCTTCATTGATGGGTTTCCATGGTGGAGCAGCTGCATACAAGCCATACATCACCAAGTACAATGTAAAGCGTTGGATGCAGTGGAGTAAAACACGCCGCCACTGGACTCTAGAGCAGTGTTGGAATGTTCTCTGGAGTGATGAATCACACTTCTCCATCTGGCAATCTGATGGAAGAGTCTGGGTTTGGCGGTTGCCAGGAGAACGGTACTTGTCTGACTGCATTGTGCCAAGTGTAAAGTTTGGTGGAATGGGGATTATGGTGTGGGGTTGTTTTTCAGGAGCTGGGCTTGGCCCCTTAGTTCCAGTGAAAGGAACTCTGAATGCTTCAGCAGACCAAGACATTTTGGACAATTCCATGCTCCCACCTTTGTGGGAACAGTTTGGAGCTGACCCCTTCCTCTTCCAACATGACTGTGCACCAGTGCACAAAGCAAAGTCCATAAAGACATGGATGGCAGAGTCTGGTGTGGATGAACTTGACTGGCCTGCACAGAGTCCTGACCTCAACCCGACAGAACACCTTTAGGATGAATTAGAGTGGAGACTGAAAGCCAGGCCTTCTCAGCCAACATCAGTCTCGCTGCCTGACTGTATCACGTGACTACTTCGGGAAGTGGTTCTGTCTGTCACCGCGAGGTTCAACAGCGAAATAAACCCCTCATGCTCCATTCAAAATGTGGATTGTTGATAGAAAGTTGTGGTCAGTTCAGAGTTTGGACACTTGAGTTTTGATAGTGTTTATATAGTTTGGAGATAGTTCGGAGATAGTTTGGAGAGTTTAGAGAGCGGGATAGTTTAAAGATTTAGGAGAGTGAGGAGAGAAGGATAGGTAAGAGAATGGAGCCAGCTAGGAAGAGGAGGATTAACTCTGTGTGGAAACATTTTGATTCGAATAACTCCTAATAACCCTCTGGAATACCGGGAGAGGGGAAAATCATGGTACCCCCATTTATATAATCTTGCTCTTGTGTTTTTGTGCGCATCATCATCTTCCTTGAACCTCGACGAAGGCTTTCTTTGTGAAAATTGTGTTCTTGTTGGCCCTGTATGGATTTTTCCACTTTCTTTTGCATCCAAGGACATACATGTAAGGTTATTTATTTTGTGCATGAATGTCGGTCTTTGTGTTGGCCTTGCAGTGAATTGACCTGCTCAGGATCCTCTCTGCCTTTCATCTCATGCCTGCTGGGGTAGACACTAGTTCTCCATGAACCTGAACAGGATGAAGTGGGTTTAGATAATAGATGGTATAAGGCTATCTATACTTTATCTGCTTGTATAATAAACTGAGGCATTTGATATAGGCTTCGGTCAAGGCTGAATCACTAATGGAGCAAGTCTTAAGCAGCCATTTGAGTTATTGCACTTTTTGTACTGTATGTATGCTTTCTTTTCAGCCCTGGAGGTTGCCACTTTGCTCAGCTACTTTCTACATCCATCCATGTTCTCTTGTTTGAAACTGTATTGCTCTGATTTTGATAAATCCAGTTGTCTTCACATGTACTATCTGCATCCCTCTTATGTATATTTTCATGTTAAATCTATTATCTATTAAAAAATCTATTTTTACAATGCAATTTTGGTCCAGTGTTGGAATGGCACCAATAACCTAAAGCAGGTGACTTTCATTTTATCTACCGGATTAGATTTTAATCTTAAATTTGCATATTTACACATTGCAGTTTAGAACCTTCTTGCATTAATGGTTTTACAATTAAACTACAATTACACCCAGGGAAGCAAATGTCTAAAATTTACTTTTACATCAATTCCATATTTTTTAGATGCTAAATAATAAACAGTTGGTTTCCCTGACAGTGTTTGCACTGAGCCCTGGAAAGGAAAGAGACTTCAAAGGAAAAAACAAGCAGCATGCACAGTACATGCTGACAAGACCCATGAACGAATAACCACACTTTCAGTTCAAGGTCGTATGGCCATGGATGCAAACCTTTAAAACATGTTAGCATGAGTGTGAGTTTGATTGGGGGCCTGGGGGTCTTTTATCCTCCTGGGTTCTTACCAAATCCGATAAGCGGCACAAATCAAAAGTTTCAGATTACAGTTTGCTGGGAGCAAAGGTTACAGTTTAGGTAGGGGCATGTCGAAACTACATAACTTATACAACATATAATCCAACCATTTTTCATGGGAGACGTGTTCATAGCTACAACACTTGAAGGATGGTTGTTGTCCATACTGTCAACTCTCTACACCTGGCTAATTGCAGCAAAAATGTCAAAGGGGGGCTTTGACAGCTGTTATTCCATAAGAAACAGTCTGGATTTACATCTGGCAACTTTTACTCCAGCTGCCTGAAGTGGTCCCAGTTTGGATTCAGTTTATCACTTTGGGACATCTTGGACAATTACCCGACAGTTTTATCATAACAGACTCTCTTTTTAATTATTAGACAAGCACATTGCATATTTAACTAAAACTCAGTGCTCATCTGTGTCTCAGTTATGGTGGTCACACCACAAAATAATGTTTGAGCATGCAAAATTGATGAAAGCATAATGTTGGAACTGTGATGGTGTCTACAAACCATGAAACAGGTTTTACACCCACTGAGTACTTTGAATAGAACAAGTCATGCAACACAGCCACATGGAGTCTTTCATCTTCTATCTTTGCCTCAACTTTAACCAATTTCTGTAGGAGAAGGGATTCAGTTCTTCTAAACGCATTACTTTTGAGCAGTTTTTGGTGAAAAATTATCGATTTTTGACAGACGACCATTGTGTTACTAAGACCTACACATCTTTATTAATGCTTGATGACAGCTGCCAGGTCAAGAAATGTGGTTCTTAAAAGTATAAAGGTTAACACAGATAGACTTAACCACTATCACAAATAGAAGCAACTGAAAACAACTGCATGTAAGATGCCTCTGGCTAAGTAATTATAACAAGTAAGGTTAAAAAAAAGGTTACTTAAGCAAAGTTAGGGGCTTGGGATTAAGATGGGCAAATGGAATGGATCCCATATGGTTTCAGTATAATGGACCGCACACTGGAAGTCTGTGTGGGCCAAATAAATCAGACTCACAAGAGACACAAGGGACCAAAATGGGAATCAGCTAAGAAGAGGGAAAATCGTGTGGGTAACATATAGTTGGTCACTAATTAACCAGTTTGGCCATGCCTATCGTTAAACACATTCCATATGGGTAAACAGAGGCAGGTCCACCACAAAATCTTTGGACCAACCCACTTTTTGAGGCCCTTTTAAACCCTTTATTGGCCTTTAAATTTAAATTGACATTTATGACCATCACAAATACATAAAACATAAATGTTTCTGTCCAAACAACTTCTCAATTGATATTTATTTATTTAAATGAAAGTATTATCCAGTGTTATCCAATTATGATCCAAGGAACAAGCAATCACACTGACAACATTCTCACACTTTTTATTTTGCATATCAGAATGTTTGCAAAGGCAACACCCCAGGCAGATTTGTCTGAACAAGGTATGCAGGTATGCTCACTACATCATTAACAAGCATTAACACACACGCATGTTTGTTATATATATAATCTCTCTCTCTCTCTCTCTCTCTCTCTCTCTCTCTCTCTCTCTCTCTCTCTCTCTCTCTCTCTCTCTCTCTCTCTATCTCTCTCTCTATCTATATATATATATATATATATACATATATATATACATACATGTATGTAGAAACACTTCAGCACATGACAGGGCTAGGGATTGATCAGGCAACCTTCAAGTTTGAGGTCATTAAACTCAGCCCAGTATTTCCCAATCAGGGGTGACTCGAGGTGGGGAAACACTAGAGGTTTAAATATTACTAAGTCCAATCAGGTTAGTAAAAATGTGTGTTTTTTTTTACTTCTTTTTTTTTCCTTTTGGCTTGTTTTTTTAGGAGTCACTTTTGTGAATTATCTGTTTCTGTCTTTCTTTTGCACCCTTTTCTCTCACATCAACTAAATTCATGTCCTTTTTCACAACATCCATAAATCTCCTCTTGGGTCTTCCTCGAGGCCTCCTGCCTGGCAGTTCCAACCTCATCATGCTTCAGCTGATATATTAACTATCCCTCCTCTGTACATGTCTAAACCAGGGGTGGCCAAAGTCGGTCCTTGAGGGCCAGTGTCCTGCAGGTTTTGTATGTTTCCCTGCTTTAACACACCTGACCCTAATTAATGGACCTCATCATCTTGTCATCAAGGTCAGCACATGTCTGTTAATGACACAGTCACTTGTATCAGGGTGTGTAGAAGGAAGGAAACATCTAAAACCTGCAGGTAACCAGCCCTCCGGGACTGAGATATGAGACCCCTGATCTAGAGGGGGAGTCCAGACACCCTGTGGAGGAAAGTCACTTCATCTGCTTGTATCTAATCTCATCTAATCTGCAGTCTCATTCTTTTGGTCACTACCACCCACAGTTATGACCACTGGGAAGGGTAAGAACGTAGACGGACCCATAAACAGTCTGCTCTCTCTTCTCCACAACTGACTGGAACAGAGACTGCATTGCTGTAGATTTCCCACTCTGTTCTTCCCTCTCAACATTTTTTTTTTACATTAAATGCCCAGCCAACAGTGAAAAATATTCACTAGATTTATTGACTTTCGTCATCCTTTGAGACCACACTAGTTCATTGAGAGTACCCTGTTTTGTATCTGACTGTATATGACAGTTGTGCTGCCGGGACTCAGCAGTGCTTCAGTGTTGGACCTGATACACTATTTAAATGGTGTGCAGACTCCACCAACTCGCCTAAGTGACGGTGTCTAGCAGTATGGTGATGTAGAGGACCCAATCAAATACACATCACAAATGCCATATATCAAATGTAAAATGAATTCAACAGCCTTAATTTGGAAAAGTGTATATGTACACATATTCAAACTCAGCCCACATATCATTTCATCAGTCTTTTTCAAGGCTGAACTAAATCAACTGATCAGTCAACTGCTTCCCTTCTGCTCAGCGTCTGCCCTTCTTCTTGGGAGAGAACTCTATTTAAACTGCTCTTCCAGTGCGAGCTCCTTTACAATCCACTTCCACCCCAAAGTTCTGCCTCTCAAACATTGTCTGGCTTAATCAATGTCATTTTTTTCTCCATCAATACCTCTCGGTTCTGTACTTTGCTGCTGCTCTCCCCTGTCTCAAGCAATCCTTGTTTGCACATAAGAAGAGCAAGCGGTTCCCAGAACACCACCATGGGGGCAAATATAAATTGCAATAGATTGCTGCTTGTAATTACACAGTTATGATCATTTGTGGTCTGGACCACAAAAGTGGTCCAGACAAAAAGTGGTTCTGAATTAGATTATCAGTACTTAGAAATATTCTCCATTTTATCAGCTTTATATATCCACTTTACGATGTTTCAGAGAGAAATGTTTAAAGTTTTACTGTTCTCCATCTGGATGATGTCTTAAGATTAATTGAGTCTTTTTAATAATATATAAAACAAGCAAGTGAATATTTTGAGATATTCTCTTCTCTGGGCTGTGTTCAGTGAAATTGTTCAGGTTTTACTGAAACACGTTTTAGTCCTGATAACATCTGAGATCCCCACCCTCCCTCTGTCTGTCCATCTCTTTGTCTTTCTGTCTCTCCCTTCCCACACAAGAGTAGTTGCTGTTTATGAAGGCTTACTTCCTTTCTTCCTTTTTTGTTATCTTATCATTTCGGTTGTTGGAGAAGATTGTCTGAAAATTAAGATCATATTTTAGAATGTACAGTCTGAGCCTGAAGGACAAGGTTTGTGCTACTGTAATTAGGAGAGAAAAAACCCAGATGTTGCATGTTTTTGACAGGATTTACCACAAGATGGCATTGTGATGACAGCTGAAAAACACAAGAGTCTTCTCTTTACTTACAGGGACTCAATTCAGTATAGCTTCACATGACAATATACCAGATTATCTCACTTTATGAGTGAGAAGCAACCCAGAATCATTAAATGCCACAGAGAGAAGATAAATCTGTTTTGAGAGATAGATTGGGATCATCCAAGTCAAACTCTGAAAACATTATTCTAGTTACCTTAATTCTGGTGGAGCAAGTAAGTAAAATCATCTCTTACACCCATATTAATTAAAATATTTTCAATATTTGCCTCAAACAGAAAAATCTTTTTTTCTTCTTATCAGTAGTGTATCCATCATGCATCTCTCCACATTAGAGGTAGTCATTTTTGCTGTATTTCCCCTATGGAGAGTGGGATTGCCTCTTTAAGACCTAATGCATTATTAACAGAACAATAAATATTCATATCAATCCCATGATGCACATTAAAAAAAAAAAGGTTAAATTAATTATTAAAATGTTAACTTGTTAAAAAATATACTGACAGCAGCTGAAGCTACTTCCATATAGGCAGCACTCACTCATCAGGACAGGTTCAATGTTTTTTTTTTACATTTTTTTAAAAATAGACTAAAAACACATCTTGTATTTTTTTTAAGTGTTTTTGCTCAGATTTGCTCAGTGCTAAATACAGAAGCTCTAATGTGTCTAAGTACTTGGAACCGACTTCAGTAAACCAGTCAAAAGCAGGGAGCTTGGCCAATAAGCTATTCGCTAAGCTCAAAATTAGGAGCTAATAGTCATAACTTCCCCCCAAGGAGCACATCAACCTATAATCATGTCAAGCTAGTCATTGCAACACAAGATGTGTCCCCAGTTTTTACCCACTTTTTTTTCTCTCTTCTGATTATTGTAATTGTTGTATTTTGTCAAAGACAATTGCAATAACACAATGAACACTTCCCAGCATGAATACAAGCCCCCTGAAAGCAGCAGATGGATGGTGAATACAGATGACTTGTGCAGCTGCAGGAGCAACATGTTGCTCATAAATGTTCCAAAGCAAAACACTAAGAGCACTTTTGTTTCTTGATGACAGTCATTCTCAAGTCTATATAAAGCAAAATAGAAATGAGAAGAAAAAAGACATTTTACTGTGGCCTTAATGACCCAAGACTACATTCATTTCTGCAGCTCTGTTCTGTGTATCATTATATACACTTCCTTTATTTTGTTACTTCTACTTACCTCTTTTCTATTTGATTTAAAAAGGAAAAAAAACTTCTACAAATGTGCTTGTAGAAGTGTTACATACTGAAGAATGTTTCTTATTCACCAAATGACATACTGATTTTTTTATTCTTTTTTTTTAATGTAGCGCTTTGAACCTCTACATTGCCCTGGAATATGTTCTGTGTGTGATGGTCTTGTCACGTCGCCAAGGACATGGATTGAGTCATCAAACATACAGCTGAAGGATGACCTGCTAATCCATGGCCACCACATGAAAGGAACACAAAAGGAGTTATTTCCATAGCAAATACCAGTTTCAAAAGGTGGGAACCATGAAAACTGAATCCTCTAAGTAGCAGCACTGGTTGAAACCAGTGGTTACTGCTACAAGTTGGGATTTTGCGTTTCATGTAGACTTCCACTTTTGAGGCAACTATGCAAACTCGCACTGACTCAGGAGGTGCAGATTTAGTGCTAGCTTAAGGACTAAATGGGGAAGAATATCGACATGCTGAACTTTACATGAAATTCCAGGCTATCTTCCTGTCAATTCAGCCAAGGAGCCAGATAAGTGGTGATCCTGCCTGTTTTGCTTGGAATAACTGAACAAAGCCATAATGGAGCGAAAGATGCATAGCTGCAAAGCCCCGGATGAATGCAAGTTCTGCCCCCTGACCCTCTGCCTCATATTTCATTTGAATAAGTATTTGATTTCTTTTAGGCAGTAACAGCTGTTCTGGTCTTCTGTTTGTATCCTGGACAAGAATTGTAGTTCCTTTTTTCTTCAATGCAAACAATAAGTCTGATTCTTCCAGATTCATCTATGACTTCCAGGAGGCAGTTCCAACAGACAAAGAAAAAACCATTATGATTTGGGGACGTTGAATGGAGGACCCAAAATGCAGGAGTTCGAGGAAACGTTATTTATTAACAAAACCAACAAAATATAAACTTTGAAAATATAAACTTAACTTGAATCTAGGAGGTGAATCCATAAGGGTGACGACACCACAACAAGCAGAACGAAAACCAGGACGATAATCTGGACAAAGAGCACTGTAATACGCAGGAAAAGCGAGCAGAAGGGGAGAGACAAGACTTAAATACACAGAGGGACAAATGAGAGACAGGTGCAGGCAATCAGGTTAATATCTGATATCAGAGGAGCTGCTTCCACCAGCTTATTGGGGAGAACCTCGAGGTGCTCCCAGGCCAGCCGAAAGATATAATGTCTTCAGCGTGTCTTGGGTCTGCCCCGTAGAACCAATCAAAGAAATTAAACTACCTCACGTCATAGCCAGAGTTACAACCTCACACAGTAAAGTAATAATGCAGATGAATGACTAGTGTCGGTTTTGTAGTAAAACCTGTTGATCCAACGGGTCATTAGTCCACATCCATTTTAGTTATTTTGAACAGTGAGACACTCCTCTATAAGTCATTGCATTGGTTATTATTATTGGTTCAGTCTGTTCTGGAACGACTGTGAATGGAAGGCGTACCCAACCCATGAGTTTTTTTATTTTTTATTTTTTGTTTTTTTTTACAAAGTGGATGAGTGTGGCCAGTCATACCTAATCAACAAAAACCACACTAAGACGTGGTTTTGATATAAAAATGCAGATCTGATTTTGTGGCTGAATCTGATGTTCCTGATGTTTGTCAGATGAATTGTTCTGCCTTTATTCATGGTATATCTAGTCTTGCATTATAAAAATAACAGGCATGGCTAACTACACAATGCCACTTTTATATATCCAAGCATCTGTATTGACATAAGTGGAACACTTGTCTGTATGCCTGGTTGCGCAATGCAGTCAACCTTTTTTCATATCTGGCTCTACTGTAAAAAACAAAAAACAAAAAAACCCTTTCGAAATCAGTATTAGAGGTCAGAATTTGAAACTTTTTGCTAGAGCTACAATTAAGAATTCAGGTTAGTATTTTATTTATTTATCTATTTATTTTTTGCAGTGCTCTCTTCAAACTGTGAGGGAGGAGAAAGAAAATAAGCCCGTCCTAGAATGGACAGGGAAAAAAACTTTAATGGGATCACAGAACAATTTATAAGAGGTCTTAAAGCCACATATGTGTGCAGTTATAGCCAGGAAACTGAAATGAATTAAATCGCACAGACTGCATATGTTTCCTGCAAAAACCCAGGTGGTTATAAATGCTTTTTATGTGCTTTCCCTTGATGCTCTTATCCACATCAGAAGAAATAGTGTCTCTTGTTAGATGCAGAACGTTGGGTATTATTTACTGATGAAAAATGCCCATCTATTACTAATTCAGGGTCACAGGGGGCCTGCTGCAGGCTGTTTCAGCCATCGTCGGGTGAAAGGCAGGGATACACCGCAGACAGGTTACCAGTCCATTGTAGGACAACATGTACACAAAACAACCAAAGTCACTCACACTTCAGGTAATTTAGAATCAATATTAATCTAACATGCATGTTTTTGGACTGTGGGAGGAAGCTGGAGTACCCAGAGAAAACCCACACAAATGTGGCGAGAACATGCAAACCCCACACAGACAAATGCACCTGCCAGGTTTCAGACCAGGAACTGTCTTGCTGTGAGACAACGATGCTGATCACCAAGCCACCATGCTGTCTTTGCATTCAAATCTTTAATTTATTTCTTTATTTATTTTAAAAGGAAAATTATTTCTCTGAGTGGAAAGTTGGTGTTTGGTTACCAATGGTTACCAAATGTTGCGAACGCTTACCCTGCAGAAGATATGTGTAGAGTGCAGGATGCCTTTTCAGCTCCTATCTTATGACACCAGCTGATGTACTGCTCTCTATTGTCCTTAAGTTGATGTGTTAAATTTACCATATCAGATACTTTAATGGCCATAGCATTAGCGCTAATGTGGTACTGGTTTTATTTGCAAAATGCCAGATTTCCCCTCGTCATTGTGAGACTGTAATAAGTTGGAGACTCTTATCGCTTTAAGAATCTTTCCCCTCCTTTATCTAAAAGGAACTTGATATTAAAGGGTGCTGTCAGGGTTGTTCAGAAAAGCATTTTCTTAGTAACACTGTAAGAAATACAGTATAAAGCAGCTGATTTGTTAAAATAAATGTATAATTTATTAAACATCCATGAGTATTGATATTGAACAGATGTATATAATAACTGTCATTTAATTAATTCTATATTTCAATGTATCTCCTCATGTATTACATTTTGGCATTTGATGTTTTAAATATTCGATTTTCCATTTTTCTGATGGCCTCTCCACTTGCTTTTGTCTCAATTATTGCATAATCACTTCTGGGATCCTGGTCACTATTTAAGGAGGTTACACATATGCCATACTAGAAATACTGATAAACCCATAGGCTAAAATGTGTCTGCTCTTGCTGCAGACATATGAAAGTTGTCAGAAAATTCCTTTTTGACATCTGACGATGACAGTTTTTGCAACTTTATGTAAGCCATTTTATGTATGCAACTTTATGTAGGAGGATCCACAGGTTCTATTGGACATGTCAGCTGTCTCTCTTTCGTTCAACTGTGTATGAGTGGATGCAATTCCACTTCAAGCAGATCAATAACATTTGCAAAAGACAAAGATGTTAAAATGATACTGCTGTGAAAAGAGTGAAGACAATCCAACTTTGCATTAGTGTATCAGTGTAGTGGGGTTTATGTTTGTTTCAGGTGGGTAACAGACAGTTAAATCTAGGTACCCCACCCCCACCCCAAACACACACACACCACACACACACACACACACACACACACACACACACTTCCATCACAAAGTCGCTGTTGTTCCTCGCATTGCAAGTGACAAGAGTCCTATTTTAGCAACGATCTGATTAATAGATACATGTGCTCAGATTTGGGAAAGAAGTTTGAACATAGCCTAATAGTAAATTACATGTGTTTACCCATGCACATTAGCATTTCACTGTCAAAGAGTTGCTGACATTTGGTGTGTATATGGAAGGAATTTGTCAAGGTGTGACATATTTCACTAACCAGAAAAAAAAAAGGTGACAAATATGGTTCCTCAATAGCGCCTCACTTTGAAAAATTCCTAGAACTTCCATGAACAAAGCCTGTTGTCACCAGTCAGGGAACATGTGCTGCTTGTGTCTATGAAACTGTGTTTTCCAACATGTTCATTTTGTGCTAATGGTGCTAACTCTTTCTGTTGAAGGCCACAGCAGAATCTTAAAATGACCAGAATTGTTGTCTGTGGCTCAAGGAGCTAAAACTCAAGTTTTATGGACTGTTTTCACTGGAGAGAGCGCAATCCTTTAGGGATTATAAAGCGTGCTTGTGGTGCTGTGACTCCCAGCCCTGCAGAGCCTTCACCGCATATTTACTAAACCACATTTGGGCACAGAGGGTGTAAATTCCAGACTTTGCCAGAGAATGAGACATCTCTCCTGGAGGGGCACACCTGTTCACATTAAACAGATTTTTTATTTTTTTTCCTTGGGAATTATTAAATAACGTGCTGCCTCCCAGTCAGGACAGAACCAATATTGAGCACAGTCCATGCTGCTATTCTACTTCCTGTCGGTTGTCATAGTTATTTCTACAAATCTAACAACCCCCAAAGGACATAGCCACGTTTGACCACAATTGGGTTTGCTATTAGCTAGAAAAGACTGCCAAACAAACCTTATTCAGCTACAAGCACATTTTTGTCACGTGTTTGAAGCTTTATAAATGAAGGAAAGAAAACTCTGGAGAAAATGATGATGCCTTCTTGTGTCCCTTTCTCTCCTCTTTTTTATTGGTAGACATTAAAAACATGACATGGATTTGTGAACAGATAAACTTCAAAGGAGTTTAATAAATTTGGTTTAGAGGTGTGGCTGAGAGCCATTTTGAATAATTAAAGATCCTCCAATGTTTTTAATGTGTAAAGTCCAATCACAACACCACAGAGGAGGATGTTGCTCTGCAATAAAAAGATTGCTACACACCTGAAGGTTACCTAAGAGCACCCTGGAAATCTACAACCCCAGCTGATAAGATTCTCAGCATTACCTACCACAAGTTTTTCACCCCAAGTCAGAAATTTCAGGCATTTCAGGTACAGCTTACTAAGAACGAGGCCTCATCTCAGCAGTATGGTGGAGGATGCATCATACAGTGGATGATTTTGGGCTGTTGCAGACTAAAGATGGAAATTTTGAAAGAATCGTGGAGATATCTTTGGTCATAATCGGTAGTCCAACATCCTACAATGTGAGCAATTTGACGATAGCCATCACACTAGCCTTGAGACCAAAGAAAACCTAATGTAATTTTCTGACAGTGTGAGAAATTTGAAGGATTTTTGGTCCACAAAAACATGTCAGTGCATACTGATGATGCAGCTCTACATCAACCCACATCTCCACATCAGTCATAGCTCACAAAAGTAGGCTACAATCTGTGCATACCTTTCTTGACATTAAGCAAATGTAAATCGTTTAGTGAGAAATGTCATAACACAACTGCAGAAATCGCACAGTGTACAGGGGCCATGAAGGTTCTGGATCTCTTACCAGTGTTCTCATAGTGATATTCCCAGAGTCCTGGATAAATGGGGAGGGGAGTGTCAGGAAGGGCATCTAATATAATCTGAATCAATATGCTGAACACAATGATCTGCTGTGATAACTCCTGATAGTAAAAAGTTCAAAAACCTTGATTGATTTATTTATTTATTGCTAAGACAATTGGTTGTGTTAATTCTGGAAAGACATTAAATCTACTTTCACCCTTGGCTGCAGGGTAATGTCAGGGTTGCTGTCCACCAGCTGAAATTGAGTAAAGGTTGGGCAGTGGATCGAGGTAAATCCAGGATAGAAAGACATCAGAAAAAGAAAATCCTCATTTTGGAGTCTCAAGAGTGCTGGTCCCACCAGACATTCTCCAGATGTGTCTGACTGAAATGGTTCTGTAAATGAAAATGATCAAAACTCCTCCAAAACGAGCAGGTCTGATCCCAAGCTATCAAAAGTACTTGTGTGAAGTCACCGCGGCATAAAGGAGTTTTGCTCTTGATGCTGAAGGGTTCTTATTTTTTCCCTCCAATATTTTGAGTATTAAATGGCTGTTTACATTTAGGAAAAGAAAGTATAATAGTTTGTATGTTATCAGGTTAGACACACTGTTTTTGTCTGTTTTGTGGCTTAGATGACGATTAGATTCCAAATGAATGTTAAGAAAAAATGTTTCCATACTTTCTGATGCCACTGTTTTCTTCTTCCTAGTGAGAATGTATAACTGTAAAATTATTATGTACAGAGGGCTTGCTACAATATTATAGTGGGCCATTACAATACGGGTAAATATGTTATCACACATCCACAGCAGGCCTGTTTGTTTGTTTTCCATTAGAATTACAATTTTAGAAAGTCCAATATGTGTTAAGAATATGTCAGTACTATTGTGCATTATAGTATTTTTTTCTCCATGTTTACATGCTCTTACAAGCTCTTTCCTGAAACTTTGGTAACTTTATTTTAAGTTTAACCCAAAAGAAAGCCCCTCAGGGGCTTGATGATCTTTATCACTCTGCAACATTTCTTTTCTTTCTTTTTTTCTTTTTAAACTAATGCCCTTTTCAACATCCACCACTGTTTATTCCTATTAAGTGACAATCTTTGCTCAGCTGTCATAAAATACATTAGTATGCATTTATACACACAAGCTTCACCCAGAAGGTGTTTTACCGTACATCTTACTTTATTTTCCAGCACTCTCGTACAGCTTCACACACACACACACACTCTGTGTTGCACATCACGGCATAACACCTTCCTCCAGCAAGTCGTCCTGCAGTTTCTGTCAAATTTTATATGACTGTTTTATATTTGTGCATTATTGTTTGGAGATTTTTATTTGCAGCAGCTTATATCAATAGCATATTGCCTGAGGAGGACTGCAGTCGTATCGACATTAGTAACTAATGAGGGTCTGTTTTCTGTCCTTTTTATTCCTGAGGATGTTAGGAGGACCTATAGAATCTGGAATGGAACTCATAATTCACATGTCTCATACCGGGTGTCTCTAGTCTTTGACATCAAACTAAATCAGATTATCATCGAAGCATCATCCTGTGTTGACTGGAATAATTAAAAAATGTATTTTTGAAAGAAAAATGCCAGATTTCCCCTTGTCATAAAAGGATTCTTGATAGTTCTGGATAGTGCATTTTGGAATGTATGCATGTATTTTACTGTTATGTTCACTTCACCCTCTTTGCACTAAACTATGTCCCTGGACTGCTTCTTAGGCTTATCTGTGTTCAGGTATTGAACAGAGTATATTATATATCTGCTCACAACATGAAGCTTGGGTTGAAGGCCGGAGTGAGGGACATGAAAAAGTGACTTCAAAACAACATATAGAATAAGAGCTCTTCTTTCCCTCTCCTACACTATCAGTATGAAACCCCCACTGCAGATTTGAGTTAACATCCAGCCTGCTGCCTTGGAGAGGTGCAACATCCCAACCTGCCTCTGCAGTTCTCATCATCACCTCTGGCTTTATTTATGCACTCATTACGTTTTGATGCAGTGGCCCCAGCTGTTAATCCTGCATACCATTTACTTCAATAAAAACATCACAATTTAAGCAATTGATTTAGTATGAGCACCTGCCAAAAACGAACTGCTCCGGTCAGCAGCGAGAGTCCATTGCGTAAGTGATTTGTTTTGTTTTGTTTTGTTTTCTCTTTCACTTAATCCCAGTTTTATGACCTCCCTCTCACAGGTAAATGTGTTTTCACATGTGCTTTGATTATGCTGATTCAGGATACCTGTAAGTGTTGTGCTTTTGTTGTATGAGAACATTCCAAGTGATATATTTTCTCCATAAATTGGATCAAAGTTTCTTGAATCTTGAATCAAATCACAAGAAAAAGCCTGTTGTGTTAATCTGTTGTTTTATCACAGATATACACTGACAAACACATGAAGACTTCAGACTTTTAGCAATAAAGAGACAAATATGCTGGCTGCCTAATGATGCACAGCCAGGCCATGGCTGTGCTTGTTCTGCTGGAACATGTGTGCTATGTTCCATTCAGCAAATATTATCCAAACACACTTTTGTTAACACCAAGTAAACAGCGTAAGCTACAGCCACAAAGCTGTAAAAGAGAGATTAATGTGAGAAAAAAGGTCTTTAAGCGTGACTTCAGTGACAGAAATTCAGTTTCACTTTCATACTGGTAGATTAGATTTCTTCTTTCTAGCTTTCACTGTGCAGATATTCTTTAGGTTCTGACTCCGTGTCTAGACAGAAGGTGTTGCATGAGCAGAATGTTAGCAGAGCAGCTCCAGGGTCTTATCTGTATACAGGACTGTAAACAGGAGGTGTTCGGGAAACAGGCTTGAGCTGCATTTTAGAAGTGCCCAGGACCCAGTTCACAGTCAATGTCAGATAAAAGCTTTCTTAAATATGTGTCTTATGGAGTAAAATAGAAGCTAATGTTGATATTTTACCAGCAAATGGTGCAGCTAGACTTCACTTCCTTTTATTTTCGTTTGTTACTTGATACTATTTTAGTACCACTTTCCTCGAAGTTTCAAGTAAGTCGACTGAAGAAAGGGATCTTTGGATGATGTCATGTCTGTCTGGAATCGAAAACCTCAACAACACACGGAGAGTGCTCCTTGAGAAAAGAGGCCTCATTGTGAACTCTCCCCAACCTCTCCTTCATCCAACACTTCATGTGTCCTGGACACAAAAACAAGTACAGATTTTCACAAAGGGGCAGCAACCAGTCATCCAATACAGAAGTATAAAAAAAAAAAAAAATGTAGCTCTTTGTCTGACCATTAGGGCCTGACTCAAAAGAACGAGTCTTCATTGATACTCATGCTAAATTGTCCAACTTTGCAGTGGAAGTAAACATTACAACCTGGTTTGAAAAATGTTTTTTTGGTCTCCATAGTGAGATTTGACATCTATGACAAGGATGTTATGGTGATTTTTTTTTTTTTTCTTTTTACCACATCAGGTAACACTTATATATAGCAAGAAATTAATGTATAATAAAGGGCGTGGTCGTTTGAATTGGCAGCTGGCATAAAGCTGTGAATCAAAACAGAATATAGTCATGCATGCTATAAACAATCTATTTTGTTGTGCTGTTAACAGTACTAAGCCCACTTCTGCGACTGACTGTGGGTTGGCGTGGAAGTGTCGGAGGATGAAGCTTCGCTAAGCAGGAAGCAGCGTGCACTAACCATGCATCGGCTAAATTCAGCAGTCATTTCTGATGTCGCTACCTAAACAACATTTGAATGTCCTGCTGTGGAACATCCGCCGGCAACTCCGCGGCTCCACCAGTGTGACTCACTTGGTAGCAACAGTTAAAATGAAGGTGATTAAAAAGAAATTTGATCAAGGTTCACATAAAGGAATGCTAATTGAGACCACAGGTGAACATTAGCTAAGCCAAGTAAGCTAACATGGGCCTGGAAGCTGGAGGCTTGTTTGTTCCAGCCATGTGCAACATGGTGTCATGCAGTACGATGGGGGAAGTGGCTTCAAACGTACTCTTCAGAAAACCTGTGGCTCACATCACAGGACGTCTGTTCAGTCCGTCTTATACAGTCTGTTATTTTCTTTCCTTTTTTTTCATTTGTTTGTGTGTAATTTTATATTACAGAAATGTCTTAAAAGTTGGAAATGTTTACTACATGTCCTCTAGCACCTGTTCTAGCATCTCCTCATCTTTTAACAAAGCAGGTTGTCTAACAGCGCAGAAGATATGCCTCGGCCATTCAGTGTCTTGGAAGAAGTTGCGCTGTAATGAAGAATGTTGCATTTTCCCAAATTAAACTAAGAAGGCGAAATAAGCACCAGTCTGAGTTTGGAAAAAAAAAATGCAGAAACATGAATTTGCTATGATTTGACCTGATGCAACATTCCACCAAAAGAGACTGCAGTTCTTTAGCAGATAAAGCAATACCTTAAAGTCTAAGATATCCGAGGCACTTCTTCTTTGCGAACATTTATAATGGCCATTAACTTTATGGTAAAGGGCAAGAGGAAAGATTAATTTCTCTTAGATATGTTGCTAGAAAACTGGTGGAATTCCTTCAAGATCAACTGGAATGTGCATGAATAAATTATAAATTAAACTTATTTGGTCAACAAGAAATATATTTCTCACAAACCTTGATTTCATTCATGTTTGGAATGTCTACACTCTCAAATCTGAAAGATATGAACATTTCATCTGGTAGCTCTTTATGTCTGGTTGTGGCTACCAGTTAAAGATTCCATTTCAGAGACCCTTCTTTTCACATTCTGGCTTCTCAGACATCACAGTGATCTGATGAACAGATCCTCTCAGTGGAGCATAAACCCAAGTTAGACATTTTAATGTTTGCTATACAGGTGTGACAACACAAATTACAAACACAATTGTGGCGGGTACAGGTAATTTATAAACTGCTGAAGCCACAGAGATGTGGAATGGCCTGTTTTCATTTCTCTGTTTTTAGAAATTCAACAAAAACGTGGGGGTGATACAGGTCCGGCTTTTTGACATCCTCTGCAGGGAGCAAATGTTAGCGGTATCAAAAGCAGTATAAACACCCACTGCACACTTCAGTCAGCCATGGGTCTCAGCTGCATTCACATGAGTGCTGCCCTGAAATGCCATATCTCACTTGTTGACATTTGAACAATATAGTGTCAGAGACTAAGGTCAAGTGACCACTTTTCTGTTACCACTTTTTGGAAGAAAACCTCAAATGTCACATCTGTAATTCCAATCACAGATGAACATGTTTTGCTTGGATTGTGGACATCCTTGTTATTCCTTTCTGGGTTTCCTACCTTTTTCATTGTGTGCTAGAATAGGGTCATTTCTAGAGGTTTAATGGATTAAGTACTGGAGGAAATAATTGAGAGCTAATGGGTTATGCCTACAGAATTTGATTGTGCACTTTGTAAAGACAGATTACCTTTGAAAAACTCAGCTTCTCAAAAAAAGAGATTTTAACAATTTCATCCTGTAAAATAATACAGACTCAGCAGTTGGCTGATACTGTAGGTAAATTTTTAATGCATAAGACATATAGGCTATAAAAGGCTTTCAGAATAACATAGGAAGCCATAGTCTGGCTGCAATAATTGCCATTTGGGTGAGATTGGACTCTACATCAAGTGAGGTATAAGCCGAAGTCCCTCTACAGATGAGTTTCTGATATGATGCCATAACAATCCATAACACCTTAACAAGTGGGCTGTGGTGGCATAGAATACATCAAAAGTAGATGAGAGCTGTTAAAGGTAGAGTAAGTGGTCATTCAAAAAGCATTTTTCCATTTTATTAGGTAAAATAGTTTTTGCATTCAGATAATAAATAAAACAGTGTTGTGAGGTTAATATGAAAAACAGCTGTCATCTATGGAAGCCGTGATACTGTTTTTTTTTTTTTTTTTTTTTTTGCGTTTTTTATTTTTCTTAAAGCCTAATTATTCTACTCAAGCTGAGGGAAATTATCCTTCCACCATCTATAAGAGCTGGGGTTGTATGTAATGCTGATGGTATTTGGTTGATTTTAAAGAAGCAATAGCATGACTACACACTGTTGGTAGAGGAGAAGACAGGTACCACAAGTGGTCATTTTTAAGTGTGTTTTCATCAGTGCGGATCTGAGGTAAAACCTTGGAAGGTACAATTGACGCTTTGGTAAGCACTGCCCCCTCCATAGTAACTGTTGCTAGGTCAGACAATCTTGCTGCTCCTGCGTTAAGGACTGTGTTAATTTGCTACATTTCCAATGTGTATCATCAGTGTTAAAATTCAATTCAAAAATTCAAAAATACTTTATTAATCCCCCAAGGGGGAAATTCAAGTTTCAGTACACCAGGAAAAATCTGGTGTACTCGGGGAGCTGCTAGTGTCCAGCGCTCGTTTTCATGCCCGGTCCGTGGTCCGAGTACTAACTCCAGGTAACAGCCGTTAACATCCGTTAAAACAGTTAACAGCCGTTAGAACCAGTATATCTCCAAAACGATGACAAGTGAGATATCTCCAGGTCAGAGGAGGAAACACCGATGAACCAGACCGTCTCCGCTGGTAAAGACTGAGCTCCATTCAGTCCGGTGAGCAACGGAGCCGACCGTCCCAGAGCCCGGTTCATCACGCAGGCCGGACCAGGCCGTTGTCGTCTCCCCCGGCGGTGCTGGGCCCCACCTGGTCACCAGACGGCCCCTGCCAGGTCAGCTGATCCATCCGGTGGGTAGACTGCTGGACGGGGGCAGCATGCCGCCGCCGCTGCTACGTCGGGGGCTCCCGTCCCGGCTCAGTGACGCTGCAGCCCGGATCCAGTGGTGGTGGTTGCCGCGGGTAGCAGTTCAGGACTACTTAGCTTAGCTTTCCCAAACCGGCCTCCAGCGACACCGTCCATGTCCACGGCGGCAGGTCTCCACCAGCCGCAAGAGTACCGATCCGCCCCCTGCAGACGGTATGTAGACATCTGACCGCAGATCACCACAAACCATGCACAGCGTCCAGCGCCGCAGGGATAAGTCCCGGAGCAGCAGCGAGAAGCGTCCATGCCAGGCGTCATCCGGGCAACGAAAAAATTATTAAATTCTCTTCAATTGATTTCATTAAAGATGGTTATTGGTGTGTTCAGGAAGGATCTCCCATAGTGGTCTGTGTTACAGTGGAACTTTTTTGAAGAAGCCTCTGACTGAAGACACTGTTGATGAATCACTATGTTGTGAAGAGGATGTTTCAGGTTGTCCATGATGTTCTTCCTCCTTTGCAGAAACAGATCCAGAGGCTCCAGAACAGTCCCCAGAACAGAGCCAGCCTTCTTTATCAGTCTGTTCAGTTTCTTAATGTGACTGGATGCGATGCTGCTCCAATAAAACCAAATATTAGACAAAAATAATAAAGCCACATGTTTGTGGATGGATTAAATCCTTCACCTAAAGTGAGAAAAAAAATGATCCCTTTTTTTGCTGCAAGTCTTTAAAGACCTGTGAATACCAACAACATGATTTTTTCATAAGTTAAATTATGTTTTTTAATTTATGTTTTTATTTAGTTTTCAAGTATATACTATGATAATGCATATGTATAACCTGTTTTTTTTTCCTTTTACGCTATATTAGTGAAGAATGATCTGATGAAAGTGACAGTAGTTGTGCTTGTAAACATGATCATTACAAAGGTAGCAGTGCTTTGTGCACAGTAGTAAAATATCAAAGCGTTCAATTTAAAAACCACTGAAAGGCATTCTGAGCCAATAAAACGCCTCAAAACATTTTGAGGCAGTGAAGCAGCGATGACATTTGAAACTTCGGACGTTATTGGCTATGTGACATAGGCTCTGAAGCCTTGATATCACTTACCCATCACTGGTGAACTAAGCTTTCGTTCCCTTTGCTTGGCAAGCTTGTTTATGTGTCCAGTCTCTGCTGCGAAGAGCACCATCTTTCAGTATGTAAATTCATTTCAGTTTTTCTAAGAATATTGTGACTGCAGACTAATATTGTGACTGATAATATTGTGACTGCAGTGTTCTCATCTCCATAGCCGCTGAAAATGAACACTGATGTGCAGCATCTGTGCTTTTGAGTGATGGTGACCTTGAGACATTTAAATCACCATCATTAGGTAAGCTTTTAACAACTCTCCCAATGTTGTTGCCCAAAAATAAACATGAAGAAATGCCTTCCGAGTTGATTCAATTTTTTCCCCAATGGGTTAACCTGCCATTCATTCTGCTTTACACATGAGGGGTAGGGGGAGTTATGTTAATTGAAACAAAAGACGCATGACATTTAGTTCACCTATTTGTCACAACAAGTACACCAAACTAATGGCAGCTTTGTCAAAAAGGTCAGTGTTATTTCGCTACCTCCCTCAGTGGTAGTAAAACAGCTGAAGCACAACTAGGTTGTGAAAAAGGTCTTAAAAGTGTACAACAGCAAGAGGATGTTGTTGAATTTTTTCCATTTTTAAATTCTCGATGTATTCTCTACTGGTGACAGGACAGGACTGCAGACAGCCCAGTCCTTTAGCCATACCCTCTTCTTCCTCTGCCATGGCTATGTAATTTGTACTAAATATGCGTTATATCTGAATTTCATTGAAGCCATCATCGTAAATGATCTCTACCAAGAGCACTGATACAACCCCAGATCATCCCAGAGCATTGCCTTTGGACTTGAATGAATGCTTTATTTCGGTTTAAAACAAAAATAAAATCATGTTTTACAAAAAGAAAATTTCAGATAACAACCGAAAAAGGAGTAGGCTGAAGCCCCAAGGCTTATTTTTTTGCCTATCCTATACCATCAGAAGATTAATTGACTATTACACAATAGAACATCATTACAAAACACATAACATAAACAGAAAATTTTAATTCAATCAAATTTCCTTATAATTTTTAATAATATTAGATTTTAAAGTCTTCTTGAAGTTTAACACAGAATTACACATTTTTATTTCATCGTTCAATCCGTTCCATAATTTTACACCCAAAACTGACACACATCTATACTTTAAATTAGTTCTAACTCTGCAAGTTTCAAACATTAATAACCCCTTTAAATTATAAACCACCTGTCTTGGCTTAAACATTTCTTGAATACAAATAGGAATTGTCTTAGTTACAACTCGAAACATAAATTCTAAGGTTTTTGAATATACAATGTCCAAAAATTTTAATGTGTGTGATCTTATAAAAAGCTGATTTGTAGAATCACGGTATCCAGCTCCATTTATTATTCTAATAGCCCTTTTCTGCAGTTTAATTATTGGATCTAAGTTTGTTTTGTATGTATTTCCCCAAATTTCAGCACAATATGTCATATAAGGCATCACAAGTGAAAAGTACAGCAAATGAAGGCAGCTTTTATTCAATAAATCTCTTGTTTTGTAAAGAATAGAAATAGACTTGGATAATTTCTGTTTTACATGTTTTATGTGAGGCTTCCAACATAGTTTGTCATCTATTATTACTCCCAAAAACTTAGTTTCATACACTCTTTCAATTTCAACGTTGTTTAATTTCAGTTTTATCTCAATGTTAGTCCGTTTACCACCAAACAACATAAATTTAGTTTTATTTTCATTTAGCGATAGTTTATTTAAAGCAAACCATTTGGTTAATTTCATCAATTCAATTTCTACAGTTTTTAACAACTCCTTTATGTTCCCTCCAGAACAAAATAAATTAGTATCATCTGCAAAAACAACATATTTCAATGTATCACTTACGGTACAAATATCATTTATGTAAAGTATAAATAACTTTGGTCCCAACACTGAGCCTTGTGGAACTCCACAAGTTACATGCTTCAGATGAGATTTAATATCGTCAGTGCTCACATATTGAAACCTATTATTTAAATAACTTCGTAACCAAAGTTGTGTTATACCTCTTATACCATACCGCTCACATTTCTGTAGAAGTAAGGAGTGATCGATCGTATCAAATGCTTTACGTAGATCAATAAACACACCTACTCCAAACTGCTTATTATCTACAACTGTTGTAATATTTTTCTACAAATTCCATCACTGCTAATGATGTTGAGCGATTTCTTCTAAACCCATACTGATGCTCATTCAATAAATCATATTTCTCAATATAGGAATCTAATCTCTTTACAAACAATTTTTCAAGAATTTTAGAGAATTGGGGCAGTAAAGAAACTGGTCTGTAATTTGACACAAATTGCTTATCTCCATTTTTATAAATTGGGATTACTTTGGCTATTTTCATCTTATCTGGAAAAATACCAGTTTGAAAAGATTTGTTACAGATATACGTTAATGGTTCAAGGACACAAAAAATAACCTCTTTTATAAGTGACATATTTATGTCATTATAGTCCATGGATTTTTTGCTCTTAAATTCTTTTACTGCTTCTAAAATGTCACTTTCACAAACTCCTCCAAGAAACATGGTGTTACATTTATTAAGAGTTAAACTGAAGGTTTCATCTTTTCCACCTATAAGGGGAATCTCTTTTGCTAAGTTAGGACCTACATTAACAAAGTAATCATTAAACTCATTAACAATGCTCTCAATATTCTCAGTCACTGAATTATCACTCTTAACAATATTTGTTGGAAAACACCTATCATTACGATTTTTAATTACCTTATTCAAGACACTCCAAGTAGCCTTAATATTCCTTTTATATTTTTGAAACAACTGTTCATAATACATCTTCTTTTGACATCGTATGATGGATGTCAGTCTGTTTTTGTATTTTTTATAATTATCCTCCTTTTCCTTTGTTCGATACTTTAAAAATTCCCTATATAGCTTATTTTTCTTTTTACAAGCCTTCTCCAGTCCCTTTGTTAACCATGATTTTCTCCTATTTTTAGAATTGATAATTGACTTATTGTTGATAAAAGTCTTAAAGGTCTTTTTTGTCTTAGCTCTAAAGCCCACACCATCCATTTCTTCCAAAAACAGATCTGATTGGTCTTACCAAAATACAGTTTCCCACCCAGGTGCCTCTGAGCCCGGAGACGTTGTTCCCACCCCTGTACAAGGTTAACATAATGTCCGGCCTCTGTTTTCTCACAGAAATGTTTTTAAGCTGCACTTGTGAATGCAACTGTTTAGCGCTGTGATTGACAAATATATTCCCCAGTAATCTCTTAACAACAGAGTTATGTCAGCTATTTACGAATAATAATTCTTGAAGAAGTTCTTGATGTCAGGTGTCCAGCTTAAGCTCTTTACACACTAAAATTTCTGCAAATACCTTGATTTGCTTAATTATATTATGCACTACAGAGGGAAAAATATGTCAATCCATTCCAGTTTTCTAAGAATATTGTGTTTTGGCAGTTCAACCATTTTCTCAATGATTTGTTAATGTACCCTTCTTCTTTTTTTTCTTTTTTGAAAGTGACATTTTATTTTGTATCTAACAATTTGACTGAATTTTTGAGAAATGAAGACAACCTCTAAGTAAAAGAACTTTGCAGATATTTAGAGGTCATACTGCGTTAATTTTTCTTCATTTGGATAGCCTGACTTTCAGAGCATAAAACCCAGCTTTTGAAAACTTTCCAGAGAATGTGAGCCAAAAGACCACATGGGAAGGCGGTGGCCTTGTTTTTTGTTCTGAATATTCCAGCAGTGGATGATCTGGATCTTTAACAGAACCTAACGTGTGATGAACACTGAAAGATTGAACACTTTGCTAAAAGCCTGGCACAGCTGCCTCTGGTTCCGCCTATTCTGTTGTGTCCATAGCATTTTGATTGCATCATGTCAATATTTGACCAGCTGTCAAACCAACTCTGTGTGGTCACTGGAGACGCCTTTTAGACAGCTCTCTTTGTCAGGACTGATTCATTGTCTCTACAATGGAGAATACCGTCTATTGTCTTATGTCTCTATGCAAAACATTTCAGTTTATGCAGTCACATTTTCAGAACACATTTTTGTGAGGAGAGACAGCATTCCAGTGACAGGGAAAGCAGTGAAAGGAAAAGATAAGATGTAAAAAAAAAAATAGAAATAAAAGCAGAAAATTTCTGTGATGGATGGTGGAACCAATCTGGAGGCATGTTTCGTCTACTTTTGTCGGGATTAGGGGTCTGAAATAAACATACAGGCATTGCAGCTGAGAAAAGCACCTGGTAAGCTCTGAGGCAAACATCTCATAAGCCTGTGTGCTGCTGGGATAAACAGGTACAAGCCATTCAGAGACACGCTCTAAACATGGCATGAGAGGCACATCAGAAATAGACCAGTCCAGCTGAACAGGAGAGGATTCAGCCACCAAGCCAAGTACACTGTGGATAAAGGGGGGGGTATGAATAGCTTGGAAACTTCCCTAATCTCCCCGGCAGAAATTCAACCTAAGCTTGTGTGAAGACGGCATGGCACTCCTATTTAGAGGGGATGTGCAACCCCAGGTAACACTGGCAGCAGACGTGGGTTCCCTACATACAAGAGATACAAACATGAATTAAGTGGCATGTTGAATATTTGTGGATTTATTTTCAGAAATGTTGAGGTCATTTCCCCTTGTGAGTGTTCTGTAGTCCTGCATGTCCCTAAATGAGATTCTAGTTGACTTTTTAGGACCCACTTATGTGCTCAAAGAACAAGAAGATACTCTGGCTCACAAATAATAACCAACCCAAAGTATGAAATGTGCTCGACTCTGATTCCACATTGACGAAGTTAAGTCGTTGCCACTGTTATTATGAGAGCTGACATTTAGTGCTTGGCTTCCCTGATGGGCACCTTTTTTAATGACAAAGGTCAAGACTATATATACAGCTGTCTGAATGAAAGATGAAATTGTTTTCCCTTAAGGACTTTCCCACAGAGAAGTCTGTGCCAAAAATATATCTTATATTTATGATTATTACATTTGTGTCCAGAACTGTGCCTTTTTTAAATGTGAATATTTCAGAGCCTTGCTTGATGTGTAATTTAGTCATAATGCAAGTTTTGGCTGGCACCAATTTTCAAATGTCGCAATATAAAACGCAGGGCTGTGTATCACAAATCAACTCTGCTCATTTCATAAACAGCACCTCTTTATCATGTTGTAAACTTATTGTCTTTTGATTAATTTCAAATTGCTTGCTTTGCTTCAGTAGAGTGAAATGCACTTTCCCTTTTCTAGTTTTTCAATTTCTATCATTGTAAGTGGGGGGGTTGGGGGGGTAGTCTGGAGTTGAGCAAAGAGAATGAACACATGGATGTCTGGTGTAATTAAGTAACTGAAGTATTAGAACAGGCAGTGCCTTCACCAGCTATAATTCATCAAACATGGTCTTAATTAAATTGTTTACACAGATGTCTGCAAGCTGGTTCCTCCAACAGTCATTCCATTAAAACAATGCAATGTTATTACTGGAGTCGTATGAAAAGTTTTGTGATGGTGTTTACCACATTCCATTGGGTCACATAAAATAAAAATGAATTCCTTTTTTTTTTTTTGAAATTGGCTAATTCAAACAAGTGCTCTTTAAAGTTATTTTGCATAAGGCCTCTTTCTTTTGGTGTGACAGCTGGCAGGAAGTGGGGAAGCTCTTATTTTTAGGCATTAAATGCCTCGCTGTCAACACAATGTGGTATTCCATTGATTACTAGGTGCTAACAGTTGTTTTCATCATATTGATTCCAGCTATTCATGGAATTTATAACAAGTTTTTCTTTGTCTGATTTCTCATGATTTGAATTGTCTGGACTTGTTTGTGTAGCAGTGTCAGGGGTGCTTCAGAAGAAGAAAAGGGCTTCAAATCTCCTTCCCTTTTTAGCCAGTTAACCAAACAAGGAACTTTAAAATCTGAGTCACACCCCACCAGGGTCATATAGGAAGAATGTAGCTGCTGTCTCGATCACTCTCTTTTATTAGCCTGGACCACACTAGTGGTCTGCCTGCCTCATTCCCAGTGTTATCTCTGAGATTAAGGGCTTGCTCTTCGACCACCTTGTCATTTTCTGGTCATACTGACACAAACAAACACCCTCGTCCACACATGCAGTTGGAAGGAATGAGATACTCAGTGGAGTTAGGCTGGAGCAGGCTGACTTCAAGCCAGGATTTTTGGGTATAGTTGGATCATTTTGAGGGAATATTTTGGGGACAGAACGCTGTAGTCGTAAAACTGGGCGCCCCACCCACTTAAGAGCAGTACTGAAAAATTATATTTGAAAATTACATTTGCTGTTTTTCAGAATGGCTCATGTGCATTATTTATTTATTTATTTTTGTTTCCCCACAACAAAACAAACAAAAACACTGACTTCTGCATTCATCACCATTAACAATCACATTTATTTTACATATACAGTCTCAGTTTAAATCATGGAAAAAAAATGGTAGTGCTGCATTACAACAATAAATAAGAAAATATGGGTTATGTCTGTACATTGATTGCAATGCTCTGTCAATTTGAGAACTGGCCAAACCTTTCACTGTCAGTATCAGACATGGATTTCTGAAGAAATCCACTTTAAAACCCAATTTTGGCAGCTATGGGGGGATGCTGTATTGGTAGGACTGGACCAACCCCAGGTAATCAATAAATGAGTAAATGAGTGGCTAACCATAAAATAGTTATTATGACCTAAACTAAATTAGCTAACATTACCTTACATTTATTCTGAAATTTTAGTTAGCATCAAACCTGTTCTTCCATCCTCATTTCAGTTGTTGCTACCAAAATATCTATAGCATGCCTGTCTCTGTCCAAGCACCACTGGACCCTTTGCCCCCCTTAGCCAGGTGCCTTTCAGCTGGGGTCATAGGTGGCTAGTAGCCAGTTCCTGCTAACAAGTGCTAGCCTTTGATGGCTGCTGTGGGTTAGCCACTGTTGCTCCAGGCTCTAACCCACAGCTGGTTCCATAGCTGGTTGAACACAAAAAGGCATTTCATCTTTTAATAAGAATGAGTATGTTATCTCGGCTCTTAAAGCAGCACAAAAGTACTTTATATTTATATATATATATATATATATATATATATATATATATATATATATATATATATATATATATAGATATATATAGATATATATATCTATATATATAGATATATAGATATAGATATGTATATATAGAGTCATGGAAAAAATAATTAGACCACCCTTGTTTCTTCAGTTTCTTGTTCATTTTAATGCCTGGTACAACTAAAGGTACATTTGTTTGGACAAACATAACGATAACCACAAAGATTGCTCATAAGAGTTTTATTTAAGAGCTGATATCTTACCATTTTCCATGGTTTTCTTGATTATAACCTAAATCACTTAAGTTTTTACATCAATAGCTATGGCGTTGTACTGCCAAAAACACTGCTTTTATGCATTCAGTGTTTTCTTTTCTGTCTGTTTTAGTCACATGATGACTATGGATGGTGGAGGTGAAGTTGCTGTTATGACAATTGTCCAAGATTTATTTTTTTTATTTTATTTTATTTATTTTTTGCTTTTGCTCAGTCAGTCTCTCATTTTTTCTGCCATTATTACTTTCTTGAGTCAGTTCGCCTCAATGTACACTGCTGCATCGACGTTGATGTGACATACTGCTGTAAACCTGTACGCACCTGTCCCACCAGGATGAAAGTGCAGAGTTACTTTAACTGGTTTTTGACAATATCAGGGATTAAAGATTGCTTCAGGTAGATGACGCTGATATTTTGATGTGAACAAAAGTCCTTCATTTTGCTTTAATCCACAAGTCGAGCTTACCAAAAATGTTAAGCACTAAGTAGCTAATGTGATGACAACTAGCCATTAACACTGTAAAGTGCAGTGCTGTCTTCATGTCCCTAATTAGGCATACATTTGTGGATTTACATAGTTTTTACCTGAGGAGGTACATAACATTTACCCCTCATACAGTTGTCGCTCCCCTCCCTGAATCGCCACCTTAACGTGGTGGAGGGGTTTGTGTGCCCGAATGATCCCAGGAGCTATGTTGTCGGGGGCATTTGCCCCTGGTAGGGTCACCCAAGGCAAACTGGTCCTGGGGGACGGGCCAGACCAAGCGCGATTCATACGACTCTTATGAACAAGAAAAAATCAAGAGCTCGATGTCCCTCGCCCGGATCAGGGTCACCGGGGCCCCACCCTGGAGCCAGGCCTGGGGGAGGGGCTCGTTCGGGAGCGCCTGGTGGCCGGGCCTTCACCCATGGGGCCCGGCCGGGCTCAGCCCGAAGGAGCTACATGGGTTCGCCTCCCCGTGGGCCCACCACCCGCAGGGAGGGTCATAGGAGTCGGGTGCAGTGTGGTATGGGTGGCAGCCGAAAGCGTGGGCCTTGGCGTGCCGACCCTCGGCTGACGAAACTGGTTACTGGGACATGGAACGTTACCTCTCTGGCGGGGAAGGAGCCTGAGCTTGTGCGTGAGGTTGAGAGGTACCGACTAGATATAGTCGGGCTCACCTCGACGCACAGCCTGGGCTCTGGAACCAATCTTCTCGAGAGAGGCTGGACCTTATTCTACTCTGGAGTTGCTCAGGGTGAGAGGCGACGGGCTGGTGTGGGCTTGCTTTTAGCCCCCCAGCTTGGAGCCTGTACGTTGGGGTTTTCCCCAGTGGATGAGAGGGTAGCTTCCCTGCGCCTTCGGGTCGGGGAACGGGCTCTGACTGTCATTTGCGCTTATGCGCCAAATGACAGTTCAGAGTACCCAGCCTTCTTGGGGTCCTTGGCGGGGGTGCTGGAAAGCGCCCCTAATGGGGACTCCTTTATTCTGCTGGGGGACTTCAACGCTCACGTTGGCAATGACAGTGGTACCTGGAGGGGCGTGATTGGGAGGAACGGCCTCTCTGATCTGAACCAGAGTGGTGTTCTGTTGTTGGACTTCTGTGCTCGTCACAGTTTGTCCATAACGAACACCATGTTCAAACATAAGAGTGTCCATAAATGCACATGGCATCAGGACACTCTTGGCCGGAGATCGATGATCGACTTTATAGTCGTATCATCTGATCTTCGGCCGTATGTTTTGGACACTCTCGGGTGAAGAAAGGAGCTGAGCTGTCAACTGATCACTACCTGGTGGTGGGTTGGATCAGATGGCGGGGGAGAATGCCGGTCAGACCTGGCAGGCCCAAACGTGTAGTGAGGGTTTGCTGGGAACGCCTGGCAGAGGAACCTGTCAGAAAGATCTTCAACTCACACCTCCGGCAGAGCTTCAACCACATCCCGGGGGAGGCGGGGGACATTGAGTCTGAATGGGCCATGTTCCGCGCCTCCATTGCTGAGGCGGCTGACCGGAGCTGTGGCCGTAAGGTCGTCGGTGCCTGTCGTGGCGGCAATCCTCGAACTCGGTGGTGGACACCTCGGGTGAGAGAGGCCGTCAGACTGAAGAAGGAGTCCTACCGGGCTTGGTTAGCTTGTGGGACTCCGGAATCAGCAGACAGGTATCGGCAGGCCAAGCGGGGCGGCGGCTTCGGTGGTCTCTGAGGCGAAAACTCGGGTGTGGGAGGAGTTCGGTGAGGCCATGGAAAAAGACTTTCGATCGGCTCCTCGGAGATTCTGGCAAACCGTCAGGCGGCTCAGGCGGGGAAAGCAGTGCTTCACCAACACTGTGTATAGTGGGGGTGGGGTGCTGCTGACCTCGACCGGAGATGTCGTTCGGCGGTGGAAGGAATACTTCAAGGACCTTCTCAATCCCACCAACATGTCTTCCATTGAGGATGCCGAGCCTGTGGACTTGGGGGTGGACTCGTTCATTACCGGAGCTGAGGTCGCTGAGGTAGTTAAGAAGCTGCACAGTGGCCGGGCTCCGGGGGTGGACGAGATCCGCCCTGATTTCCTAAAGGCTCTGGATGTTGTAGGATTGTCTTGGTTGACACGTCTCTGCAACATCGCATGGAAATCGGGGGCAGTACCTCTGGATTGGCAGACCGGGGTGGTGGTTCCCCTTTTTAAGAAGGGGGACCGGAGGGTGTGTTCCAATTACAGGGGAATCACACTCCTCAGCCTCCCTGGTAAGGTCTATGCAGGGGTGCTGGAGAAGAGAGTTCGATCGATTGTCGAATCCCAGATTCAGGAGGAACAATGCGGGTTCCGTCCTGGTCGTGGAACACTGGACCAGCTCTATACCCTCACTAGGGTCCTGGAGGGAACATGGGAATTTGCCCAACCAGTCCACATGTGTTTTGTGGACTTGGAGAAGGCATTTGACCGTGTCCCTCGGGGGGTCCTGTGGGGGGTACTCCAGGAGTATGGGGTGCTGGGCCCGTTGTTACGGGCTGTCCGGTCCCTGTACAAATGGAGTGGGAGCTTGGTCCGCATTGCCGGTTGTAAGTCGGATTCGTTTTCGGTGGGAGTTGGACTCCGCCAGGGCTGCCCTTTGTCACCGGTTCTGTTCATAACGTTTATGGACAGAATTTCTAGGCGCAGCCATGGAGCGGAAGGGTTCCGGTTCGGTGGTGTCGGGATCTCGTCTCTGCTGTTTGCAGATGACGTGGTCCTGTTGGCGCCATCGAGTGGGGATCTGCAGCTCTCACTGGAGCGGTTCGCAGCCGAGTGTGAAGCGGCAGGGATGAGGATCAGCACCTCCAAATCTGAGACCATGGTCCTCAGTCGGAAAAGGGTAGAATGCCTCCTCCGGGTCGGGAGTGAGGTTCTGCCTCAAGTGGAGGAGTTTAAGTATCTCGGGGTCTTGTTCACGAGTGATGGGAGAAAGGAGCGGGAGATCGACAGACGGATTGGTGCGGCGTCTGCTGTGGTGCGGGCTCTGTACCGGTCCGTTGTGGTGAAGGGAGAGCTGAGCCAAAAGGCAAGGCTCTCTGTTTACCGGTCGATCTTTGTTCCAACCCTCACCCTCACCTATGGTCATGAACTGTGGGTAGTGACCGAAAGAATGAGATCGCGGATACAAGCGGCGGAAATGAGCTTTCTCCGTAGGGTGGCTGGACTCTCCCTTAGAGATAGGGTGAGAAGTTCAGTCATTCGGGAGAGACTCAGAGTAGAGCCGCTATTCCTTCACATCGAGAGGAGCCAGTTGAGGTGGTTCGGGCATCTGGTTAGGATGCCCCCCGGGCGCCTCCCTGGGGAGGTGTTTCGGGCATGTCCAACTGGGAGAAGACCACGGGGAAGACCAAGGACCCGCTGGAGAGATTATATCTCTCAGCTGGCCTGGGAACGCCTCGGGATTCTCCCAGAGGAGCTGGTGGAAGCGGCCGAGGGGAGGGAGGTCTGGGCCTCTCAGCTGAAGCTGCTGCCCCCGCGACCCGATTCCGGACCAAGCGGGAGTTAATGGATGGATGGATGGATGGATGGACAGTTGTCGCTGATTTGAAATCCAGCAATGGAGATCAAAACATTTTTTTGGACCAAACTGTAAATATATTCATGCAAATATGTTTATTTCTACTCTAAAGTGATTTTAACATGATATTGATATGATATATATTGACTGATATGATATATTTTAACATGAGGGGGGGTCAGTGGAAATGACTTGTTTTTGGGGCCGAACCCTAGTTGTCATTTGATGAATTACAATTTTCTCTACTTGTGCAGTGGCTTCAGCTTTGAAAACTGGAAGCTGCCCCTTGGTTAAGCTTTATCTTGGTCTCTCCTTGGAGCGCATCATTATTAAGCAATATTCAGCATCATATTTATCTTTCATGAGTTTCACTTTCTCATTAAACATTACATAAAATAGTTTAATATAGCTTTGTTGGGTATATTAAAAAGTGAGTAAAATTATAACAGAAATAATTAGTCTGGAGTACAATTAGTCATAAGTAGTTAGTAATTTATAGTCTGAATGAGTCTGTTTCAGAAGGTCCGAGATAAAAAGGCTCTGAAAATCTACAACCAGCAGTTCCCTATACATCATAAGAAGTGGAATTACTTTTTGTTTTGACTTCAGATAGTCAAAGCAGTAATCAACTGTTTCAAGAGTTTACTGATAGAAGCATTGTTCGAAAGACGTTTGACACAAATAAGACTAATGACAAACTTGTGTCTCTCAGTAACAGTTTGTCACAGACTCTCATTCTGCACAAAATCATCTTTGCAAGAGTTTCATTGTGTTATCAAGGTTTGATGCCATAATATTTACATCTGGCAATCCAACAGGAGGTTTACTTTAGCTTAAATCTAGAGATGTCAACCAACAGCAGGGGGACAGAAGAGGATCATTACTGTTTTCCGAGGGTGATACTATGACAGCAGGTAAGGTATGCTGATATGCATATGGATTCATTTGAACTTTCAAACAGACAGAATAAAAGCAATCTTTACCAGTTAGTGAACCATCCAACTGAAAAGCAGAGCCAGTGATGTGAAATGCTGAACTACACAATCATTTTTTCCAATAATGGAGAGGAACAAAAAGCCAGATTCACATAGGCTGGTTCTTTGCAGATATACCACTTGACCTCTCCTACACATCTTGCACTTTGATTTTGTCAGGCAGAAATGTGCACATACCCACATGGACGTACACACCAAAAGACGACAAATTAGCTGTCAGGTATACTAGCCATGTGACCTCCAAAGTAAAGAGAAAGGAGATAATGATCTTAAGCTAAGGACAGCTATACACACACACATTTGCACACACACATACCCTCTTAAACCACCCAGTCCAAGGACTTCAGGCTCTAGATTGATGGATCAAGCAGGACTGGCATGAAGACTGAGAAGGGTAAATCTGATTATCACATGACAAGCTATAGCTTTTTTTTTTTTTTCAAACAGAGTTGATAAACTGTGAAGCATGCATAAAATTAAAGTTTCCATGATTAAAATTGTGTCACAGAACAGCACATCCTATATGAGATCTCTTCCCATAAATGAAATGACTGTTTTGTTGGCTAATTTATCATTCACCAAATGGAATTACAGAGCGCTCATCTACATGGAGCCAAGTGACATATTATGTATTTATAAACCAGGCATAATGGAATTGCCTTGTCTCCTAAACCGTCCAAACTGGTGTTGGACCTGGGAGGACAAAGACAATGGGGACATATGAACTGTACAGTCCACGTAAATATTTCAGTAAGCATTGCAATTGGTGAAAATGCTGTCATTGTAGCTTAATTGATGTTATTTTCTTCTTTTTTTCTAAAATTAGTTTTACTTTTTACTACATACAAAAGAATCTTTGTTGTCATGGTTACAGGTATGATAATTTGGAATAAACGTTAAGCCAGACTGAAGGAAAAAAAACTGTGACAACGGATATAAATAGATAGTAGCATTAAGGTAGGTCAACTGGAAAATAATTAAAATGTAACACCAGCTTTTGTCACATATTTGTGGAAGACATTTGTGTGTGTGCAGACATTCACTTTTACTTAAACTCTTCTCAAAAACCTAACATTTACCATTTAGAAATGACAGGCATTTTAAGCCAAGTACTGTTGGCATCTCCAACCTTGACAGGGATCAATGTAAATAAAGGCACACGGTAAAATAATGGCATGAACTGCAATTCTATGTCTTTTAAGTTTCTTTGAAAAATTAAAAACAAGTCATGTATTTGAAAGCACATTTTAATGGGTCAAGCTTGGTTTGGCTATTATCTGAACTGTAAGTCTGAGTCCTTTTTAAATATCTATGACCTTAACTGGTTGGCCTTTTCTGTACATTTAACGTATAATAAAGCATTAATTAAAAGTTCCTTTAGTACCTCTGGAAACTTATTGGATTTTTACATACAGTATAGTTTGACACTCCTTATTGACTGAAGGAAAAATGCAGGCAATCATTTACCTGGTAAAGGGAAATTGTTAGTATATAAGCTTATCTTAGAGAAAAAAAGACAGATTTACCCTCCATTCATAAATAATCCACACTGTTCTCAAAATGCTGATATAAAATGTGTATATGCATATAATAATTAATAAAAACTATCCCAAAACTCCCACACATTGATAGCTATCTTTTCAGGATTCCACAGTGGGCTATTTTTATTACTCTTCCTCACTGACTGACCACTGCCTATACACTAATCCCTTTGTTCATCAGAGACACAGAACATTGTTGGGCTTGTGCAAGTGGAGTCCTGCTAATAACAGCAAATAGCCTTGTCGGCTAGATGACAACAGCTGAGAACAATACTTAATGTTGACGTCACTTGCTACAAGGTTCTATTTATGGTTTCTTCCTTTTATAGTGTGCTGTTTCAAATTGCCATCCTGCTCCCTGGACAAAGCAGATATAAAAACTTGGGAAGAGGTGGTGTCCTCTGTGCTTGGATGCATTTCCAGTCCATTCTCACTATTGTTCTTTTCTCTGCAAGTGACAGCTCGCATCTGAATCCTTTTACAGCATGCCACCTAAAAAGATTGAACCAAAGAAGCCAGAGCCCAAAAAGCCAGAGCCGAAGAAAGATGCGGCCCCTGCTGCCAAGCCAGCTCCACCACCTCAGCCAGAGCCAGCACCACCCAAGGAGCCTGCGTTTGACCCCAAAAGTGTCAAACTTGAGTACACCGCTGACCAGATTGAGGAGTTCAAAGAGGCCTTCCACTTGTTTGACCGCACGCCAACTGGAGAAATGAAGATCACATATGCACAATGTGGAGATGTAATGCGAGCTCTGGGCCAGAACCCCACCAATGCAGATGTGCTGAAAGTACTCGGGAAACCCCGGCCAGAGGACATGAATGCTAAAATGGTGGACTTTGAAACCTTCCTGCCAATGCTGCAGCACATCTCTCGTGCAAAAGATCAGGGCAACTTTGAAGATTTCGTGGAAGGGCTCAGAGTTTTTGACAAAGAAGGCAATGGTACCATCATGGGAGCAGAGCTGCGTCATGTGCTGGCAACACTTGGAGAGAGGATGACGGAAGACGAAGTGGACAGATTGATGGCTGGGCAGGAGGATGCCAATGGATGTATCAATTATTCCTCCTTTGTAAAACACATTCTCTCTGGTTAAAAGGGACATTCAAATACAAAGACTTCCACGGTCACTCATTTTCTTTGGTTATACATCCTTGTCTATTTAGAGGTGAGATTGCCATTTAATCAGTGACATTTTCATTCTGTCAAAAGCAGAATTTAGCTTTGAGCTGAAAAATGTTGACTGCAAGACCTATGAGTTGTTTTTCAAATAAACACTCCAATGAAATCATAGTGAGATAAGATGAAAGAAAATGTATTAATAAAGGACACATGATTACCAACTGCCTCACAAATATCTATTAAACATATCCACCATTTGAATTGGAAAACAACATGATGAGTCTGCCATGATTGCCCGTGAAAGTGCTCATTTTACATGTATTCAACTTTTTAGATTAACTGCATTAATGTGATTAGGTCCGATTATTGTTGTGACGGGGAAAAAAAAGGATTTGGATCAGTCTGAAAATAGACCAGATTTGCTTCTATTCTACTTCACACAAAGAGGGTTTCAGTACGTGTGTGTTTCATTGTGTTTGAGGAGCAGCTGCTGTGAATCAGCATATGCATCTTTGACATACACATACAGTCTTCTTTGACAGCTGCAAGACAGGTGCAACAGGGACAGGGAACCTTGAACCATCTGAATTGGCTGGAAGAGCCATCTGAGGTGGCTTTGTAATAATACATCTATAAAGAGGCTTGAATTTAAAGCCCCATAGTTACCAGACATAATGCTTGTTTATTGTCAACAGCACATCATTGCAAAATAAATTCTAATACTGTGCATATTATTCTTAAATAGACCATTATGAATGGTGGATGCTTTTACTTTATGTGGTGGTAATTACATTTATTCATTTTACTCAAAGGTTGACTCTTAAATTCAGACCTATTTTTTATTATATTTGGCTTTGAACTATTTGTTGTTGTTGATGACATATTGGTCAGATAGCTTTTTTTCCTATTTGTAAAAAGTATTTTTTACCTACATTTTTTTTTTTTGGTCAAAATAACAGTTTCAGCTGTATTTGAAGGAATATTTGATTACTTAGCAAGTGTCATCCAGCCCAGAACAACTTTGTATTGCTTTAAAGCGCTATGTCACGCATCACCAATGACCAACCAAAAGAGAATAATGGATGATTTATGCTTCTGCATCAAACCAGCAATGTATGTCCTCCATAGCTTTGGATCCTGCAACATAACCTCTGCCACACCCTGACGTCCCCAGTAATGATCTGTGATTGGTCTGCTTGGCTGCAGCTTTACATCAACTATCCTTCATTTTCTCCACTGACATGTCTGAGATACATAAAAGGCGAATTAAACCTCAATGGGACTTGTTTAGCTAACAATTGCGAAATGTTTCAACAACAACAACAAAAAGACATTGTTAATTAATGTGGAATATTTCTACAATCACTGCTTTTTTTTTGAAACCTTTAATCAGATACATGGGGTTAAAAGATTATTTTTGTTGGTAGCTTTCAGGTCAAAGGGTATTGAGGAGCACAGGAGGCATAAATTATTCCAACACACAAAAAAAACCAAAAGAAATTGGGAAAAAAAAAAAGAAAAGAAAATGGAATAAAGGAAAATAATCAGAATTGTTGCAATCACAGCTAGAAAGGTTCCTGGTTCAAATCACGGCTGGGACATTTCTGTTTTGAGTTTGCACGTTCTCCCCATGCTTGCGTTGGTATTCTCTGGGTACTTTGGCTTCCTCTCACAGTCCAGGAGCATGAACTTTAGACTGGTTAAGTGATTCTAAATTCACCTCAGGACTGGCTGTGAGTGTACACAGCTGTTTTTTTTTTTTTTTCTCATTTGTCTGTGTTTGGGATTTGTGATGGACTTGTGGCCTCTCTTGGGTGTACTCCGCCTCTCGCCCTGTAATAGCTGAGATAGGCTCTGGCAGACCCTCATAACCCTAAATAGGATTGAAATAGCATGGAAAATGAATGAATGAATAAACCATTAATTCCAAATGTAAATTATATTGCCTATAAGGTAGAGAAACTGTAATGCTTTTTCTATATATTTGTTGTCTTTTGTCATCCGTGGGCTGGTTCCTCTGTGGTTGAAAAAAATAACGAAAATCACCTTCAGTGAAACAAATTGACTTGGATCAACCCATGGTCTGTTAATAACACCACAGTAAAGTTGAAACCTTTTCCGGTAATTGAAGATTGAATTCAGTTGTGTGATACACAGGTTTATAAATGTTTTTGGCTAACAGTGGAGGGAGTCGAACGATGCAGCTAAATAGGTAGAAGTGGCACTTACTCTGTTCAGCTGTCAAGTAGATGCAGAAGGGGTTCTAAATGTGCTGGGCGCCCAGCTCCATAACCGGTTGAGAGCCAGCCAATAATTTAGACCCATCGTGATTAATCAGCAGCTGTGAGCTTTAAAGTCCTTTGTCGAATATGTTGGGCTCCTGGCTCGGAAGACCCAACAGCTTGTGTATTTATGTATTAGCGTTAGCTGTGGAGAGCATTCCCTGTGCAAAAGGTGGACACAGCATGGTAAATATTAGTGTCAAGAAGGTACTGCTTCCAGTGTAAATTTCATAGCCATAGTTTTCCGCCACTTTTGCCGTATATTAAACTGTCAGCTATACAAACTGCTCTCCACTCAGGTCTAGCATCCCAGGTGGTAGCATAAAACACCACAGAAGACAAAAGCACTCAAAAAGAAATATCAAGAAGCAGTATTCTGCCTCAGTTACAGGGCTAATTTGCGAGATTCCTTTTCCTTTTTTTTTTTGCAAAAGAAAAGCATGCAACATTTGGTCTCAAGTAGTTTTTGCCAAAAGTGATATTTAGCTACGTCTTACTTTCAGCAGTGAAATAATGTGATGACTCATTTATGTCACTGTTGTTTTACCTCTGGCAAATATGCATCACAGCCCAATTTTGAAATTGATTTTCATTGAGGAGGATAACAACAAAAATAAACCTTCATGAGCTGTAAATTGTCGCTTAAGCAATGACTAATACCAAATAAGGAATGCACTTAGCTCCAACAATCTTGACATTTCAGCATACATGCAGAGATTACTCACCACAGTAACAAATTATTATTTCACATTAGCTTTAGGTAACAACTGCATACCATCTGCAGGGTGATTGCATTAAACTGAACATTTGCCCTTTGTATCCACTTGATATTTGTCTCAGTTCTTCTTTCAATTTGCAGGCGACAGTGATTTTTGCACCTCTCTATTAGCTAGCATCTGGGCACACACATTTATGTTTTCACTTGCAAATAAAAGCATCTAGAAATCAATAAAGTTAATTGTCTTCTGATGTGCACCATCAGCTATTTCTCTTGAGGATTTTTTCCAGTTAGTCTTCAAAAACATCCCCCATACTGCAATAAAGTCAAGTTGCTGATTTCAAAAACAATGTCAACCACTGCAGTAGAAGGTGACAGCGCCTGATCCGCTGATGCTGCCACTGTGAAGCACAAACACTACAAGCTTTTTATCATATGAGATTAATCTGCAAGTGTGACGTTGATTTATGAGTTAAGTAATCACATTAACATTGCAGAGCCTATATGTGTAATGAGCCATATTTTTGGTTTAGACATCCCTTTCCTTTTTACATAAATAATAGCAGTATCCTGTACTATAGCACAGTTAAAAAAAAGACAAAATAAAAACAATTATTTGGATAAAATATCTTGAAATCTCTTAGGAGCAGACAGTACAAAAGCAAAGTGTTATCCACAGCAATTAAACATTTTATAATTATTTGTCACATCATGACAGTAGAAAGGCAAGATGGTGAAAAGATGTTCAAAGTTTTTACACAGGTCAAAATACAATGACGTCTCCTGGCTGGTTTGAAACCTTTAACAAATGTATTCTATTGATAAGTATTCTTGCACACAACATTGTCCTTTTTTTTTTTTTTTGTCCATATTGCCACAAAAATAAACAGATATAATTAGCACAGACTCATTTTGTTCTGTTAAACTCACCATGAAAGAGTGTTCATTGGCGTGAACAGTTAAAATCAATATAACCAAAGTCTGTATTTAAGGCCTGGAGGCAAGGGTGGTATGAATATATAAAGTGTTGTCATTCAGGAAACATGTCCAACAAAGGACATACCGTAGTTTTGGTTCCAGTATTGGTAGGAATGCATTTGGCCAACATCTACCCTTGAAAACATAAACCCCAGGGGATAAAAAGAAGGCCAAACAAATGACTAATTAACAAAGAAGCATATTTACATCAAGATCTGTTTGACTGCTTTGAATATTCACTTAAATCCTACTCTGGCTTGCAATGTGGCTGACTGCTCACTGGCTTTCCGCTAAAGAGAAAACAAAACCTTGTCTTAACCTTGTCTATCTGCATGAAAACATGGAGTTTATTATTGCAATGAAAAAACATAAAATTTGTCAAGTTGGTAATTTACAATCAGTCCATACTTCTTGCTCGTAGTTGCATCTTAAGACCTCACCTGAAACCCTGAGTTATTTGCTTCTCCCTCTACTCGCTCCACAGCATTTTTTTACTTCTGATTTTCCTATGTGCAACAAATGCATTCAGGAATATGAAATCTCTCAAGATTGGAGTCCAATTTATTTCAACCTCACCTAAATTCTTTGTTTCTTCAGCATTCTGTGCTGACTTGGCAGGTTGCGACAGTAATCCCTACGTTGAACACGATTCATACATAGAAATATTTTCTTGGGCTTTCTCAAATGAATTTAAAGTGGACAAACTCTTAGTGTTGCAACTAGAAATTCTTATCTTAGACCTCATTGTAAGTAAAAAAAAAAATAAAAACAAAACAAAAAAAGAGGTGTACTAGGTGTTATATTTTTTATGCCAAAATAAAACATATACTCCAAGTCTCGTGAACTCTATGGTGTGAAGCTTTGTTTCAGGACTTCAACTTGTCATAAAGTGAGAATTGCCTTCATTGTTCAGATTCTATCAATAGGCTGAAGCTGCAGCCCACATCCAGCTTTAATTCTTGTTAGCTGTTCATCTGGTTGATGACATTAGTACTCTGGCATGAACATGAATGGCTAGATTTCTGGATTTATTATTCTTCGAAATCTAAGTCATCTCTTAAGATTTTGTTTATCTTGACTTAGTTTGGAGCCCTATGTACCTGAGTCATTGTTGAGTCAATGTTGTTGTCACAGGCAACAGGAGTTGTGCGCCTCCATGAAACACCCCTGGCCATCATGAGAAGATGCTAGCAATTCAACCAGACACTTATGGAACACTTATAAAAACAACTTCTTGTTTTGAAGGAAGTTTAAAGTGAAGTTAATATAAAAGTGCCCTTGAAAAGACAGCCGATATTGGATATTGGATAGCTGATGTTTAACCATTTTATGTTTCCCATTAGTGTCCTGACTGCAAGTCTATTGAAACAGAAAGCAGGGTGTAAGTGGGGAATTATTTTACCCTACATTGTCATATATTTCACAGTGGTGTAGCTGATGCCCTAACCCTATTTTGCTAGCAGGTTTTTTATTAAAATAACTGTAGCAATCGCCCAGCATTAGCTGACTTAAAGCAGCACAGATTAGTTTTTAGACCTTTTGCTCTCCCTATAGGCAGTGGAGGTTAAGTCATTTTTACAATGATGTTTGGGTTTTTCATCGGTCACCTCTGTAATTTTTTTTTTTTTACATCATTACATTCTTGAGAATCTTAGTTCCCTCTGCTGTGTTGTCGGCTGCAGCTCTGTGAGCTGGTTTTTCGCTGTTGTTGTGTGATATTGTACCATGAGCGATGTGCAGTTCTCCCACCAGAATGGGATCACAGTTTGTCTGGTTTCTGCTGATAGCAGGCATGGATGCAGCACGCTGGTCAGGTCAGCTGAACCAAAGCAAGCAAGACTTAATTAGCCAATCAAATTCTAGAACCTCAATGTGATTATAATATGTTCGAAAGCCTCACGCTTGGTCTAACCATCCTGAGCTGGAAATCAGAAGAGCCAGTCTTGTTGGTGGTAGTGTACCAGCCCCCTGCTGGTGCTTATCTGGAGTTTCTGACTGAGTTCTCAGATTTTTTTATCTGGTTAAGTGCTCAGTTCAGACAAAGTCATCATAGTGGGTGACTTTAACATTCACATGGATGTTGACAGTGACAGCCTTAAATTAGCCTTTACATCTCTTTTAGAGTCAATGGGCATCTCACAAAAAGTGAAAGAACCGACGGACTGCTTTAATCATATCCTGGATCTGGTCCTCACCTATGGTATAAAAACTCATCACTTGTTAATGTCGCAGCTGAATTCTCTCCTCTCGGACCACGATTAAACCACTATTTAATTACATTTGAGTTCAGCATTTGTGGCATTACAACAGAAAATGAAACCTGTCATTACAGCAGATGCCTTTCTGAAATGTTGTGAATAAATAAAAGAAGGTCATTCTCTTTCATCTCCCTATGGTGGAGTATGATAGAATAGCTGAAGGAAATGACCTGAAATTTACTCCAGCAGATATTAATTGCCTCGTCAACAATAGTGTAGATGTTTTACATTCAGCCCTGGATGCCATTGCTCCTCTGAGAAAGAGGGTCTTTAACCATAGGAGCTCCATGGTGTACTTTGCATATTCACACGCTGAAGCAAAAAGCACAAAAAATGGAAAAGAGGTGGTACTCCTGTAAATCTGTGGACTCCCATCGTGCCTGGAAAGATAGTTTAATAGTCTACAAAAGAGCACTACGCAGAGCTAGAACATCTTAAAATTCATCATTAATAGAAGAGAACAAATATAATCCACAGCTAGCACTGTGGCCAGGCTGACAAATAGTCACAACTCTTTTCGGCTACTTACTGCTACTCCAAGTAGTGAAGACTTGAAGAGTTTACTTAGCGGGAAAATAATCAGAATTAGAGAAGAGATCGGCCAAGCCCAACTGTCAAGGACTGTGGTCATCCCTGGAGCTTCGGTAATTTCTTTTGGTTCTGATTTGACAATGGACTGTTTCTCTCCTGTAGCCCCCTCTGAGTTGACCTCAACTATCAGCAAAGCTAACCCTTCCATGTGTCTGAGCAGTTGAGTTGGGATGGTATCCAACCAAGATGTCATGTCCTTTATTGGTATGTCAATTTTGGATCAGATTAACCTATCTCTAATATATATAACCTATCTGCCATTATCCTTGTTTAGGATTTAATATTATAATTTTAGTTAATGATATTTGCTCGGGGGTCATGATCTGGGTCTCTGTAAAGTGCGTAGAGACAATTGGCATTATAACAGATGCTATACAAAAAAATTGAATTGAATTGAATCGAACATCTAAATAGGTAAATTTGAATATGTGGCAGCACACACAGACAAAAAAAATATGCCTTCACTCGAAGATAATGTTAAAAATCAATAGGGGTAATTCTCTTACCAAATTATTGGTAAGGACGTGTCCTTACCATCCAACTTCAAGCACTGAAGTTGTACTTTCACTCATTGGGCCTCATTCGTGATTGTTGTTCAATCTGCGAGTAGATTTGCACATAAATCACCCCTTTACTAAAAGTCCTGCTGAATTCACAAGCACCTCAAAACTTTTTTTCAACAGGAACATGTGTACGTTAAAGCAGTGATTCCCAAAGTGTGAGCCGCAGCCCCCTGGTGGGCTGTCGCAATACCGCAGGTGGGCAGTGAGAGGTCATTAAAATTAAAGGTGGGGTAGGTGTTCTTTGAAAAAACGGATCCAGCAATCCAACTCAAGTGAGATTTTGAAAATATACACTCCCTCCCTCCTCCCAAAGGCTCTGCCTCCTCCTCTTCAGCTCACCCCTCGAAACCACGCCTTCACATGATTCACGACTACATGAACCGCAGGGAGGGAGGGAGGGAGGGGTGGATGGGAGTGCATTGATATTTGATGGACGTATTAGGCAGCCAATAAATGTAAAGATGATCAGTACATTGATTGGTCAGAGTTATTCTCTGATTATATCCTCTAGACTGGACCAAAACGTTTCGTTTTTTTTTGCAAACATTTTATTTCAGTGGGTGCAATGGGAATGTGAAAAGGTTTTCAGGCAATATTGTAAAAAGTGCTGCAAAAAAAGAACACCTACCCCACCTTTAAATGAATATGTTTTAAATCCTCGATCTTTTTTTAAATATGTTTTTAATTACTGTAAAATATTAACGACATGATTTAAAAACATTAAGAAGTGACAAAACAAACCAGTTAAGTGTTATTCTACTGTCATCTTAACTTAATATGACAAGTGTCACTTTATTTGTTGACCCCTGACATTAATGTCAAAACATAGCTTCTAGTCCTGAATGTTGATTACAGTTGTGATTAAAGGTTTCGGTGGGCCGCAGAGATTATTCACATTTCAAATTGGCCTTGGTATTCTGAAGTTTGGGAATGGCTGCGTTAGAGAATTCCACTTGATTGCAGGTTGTGAGTGCGTTCATGAAGCTCATTATTTAGCAGAAACCCTGACCAGAAACCAGAAAATATTGAAGGGTGACAGTGCAGTCTACTGCATGATTAATGTGATGTAGTCTAGTAAGTTAGTGATCTAGTTAGTTTACCTCAGGTAAACTAACAAATCCAGCAGAGGAGGCATCACTGGAAAGTGCCCTGCTTTTGAAATGCTCTCAGTGAGACCTGAGGTTGGAGAAAAAGGAAAAATAAATAAAACAATCATGGCTCTATGGTTCCCTGTGCGACCAGAAATTAAGAATTGATTTGAGGTATTCAAGAGGTGAAGTCAAAGTGATTTTATGTGATTTTGGATGAATAAAGAAAGAAAGAGTGAGAGAATAAATGTATTTCTCTATAGTGGGCAAAACTCTGCTGCAGATAATTGCTACTTTTCTTATATCTGAGAAACCTCTATCAAGAATTCATCATGGCCTAATGTGGCAAGAGAAGATTTTGTTTGTAGCTATAAAAAGTTTGGAACGACTACCATTTTCATGAATGCCAAAACATGTAAATTTTGGTCTGCTCACAGTTTCGGTACTAATCTATTTTGCTCACGTTTCATGAATGAGGCCCTATTTTTGCTTTCACTTCCTGTTTGGTTACCTAACCATGTAGGTGCCTAAAAGTCCATTAGATCTATTAGATAAACTTTTTCGCAGTTTTCTTTATAAAAATATTGGAGGCCAAATCATTATTTACAGCTTCCAGTTCAGAGCTGTTGTGATTACCGTTCATTTGAAACATTCCGTCCAAGAATCAATAGTCTTTCACCTTATGCAACATAACAGCCAGATTGTTGCAGCTCTAAGGAAAGGAATAATGTGTCTAGAGGGGCTGAACTCACCTTCCACAGATGTTTGGGTGTATATGATTTTATTTCATGTGAGAGAAAAATCAAGGCCAGAAGATTTTATTCATAAACACAGTTTGTAATATTTCCACACCAAAGCCACAGACGGAGAGATTTGCCATGCAGGAATCATGTACAGCATTTATACAAATGCATAATAAAATATTGTTTGTCCCCATTTCCTCTTCAAGCTCAGGGTCAGGACTGGGAGTCTAAGGGTTCCCTGGGCACACGGGGAACGGTGGACACAGTGGTAGAGTGTGCTGAACGGATGTGTCGGGGCAATGGAATAGAGGAGTTTAAGGTTTTTCATCAGAGACATGTATGACGTCCTTCCAATACAAGATCCTTGGGTGTACCCTTTGCTCCAGGCCAGCCTCCCTATGGCATATCCTCACAGGGTGAGTATCCAGCACCAACTCCCTACCACCGCCACCAACTAACCCTTTATGGACAACTGCCTTTGTCCGTGAAGGGACTAGAGCCACTAGGAGCAACTCTATACCAACGAAGAGAGACCAGCTGTGCTTAGCATGAGACTGGAAACTGCTGGGGGATATTGGCAAACAGCTGGTGTTTCTGTTGGCAGGTTGAAACTGGCAGCACTACGCATAATAGTCATTACTCATTTGTAGAATAAATGAGGGTTGTATGAAACACGTGGGAGACGGACCTTTTGGTTGACTCAGCTCACCAGCTCTCAGCTGTGAGTGAGCGTCATTTATTGATTTGTTTCCACACACACAATTAGATGGGCCACACCCCCGGACCATCAGCCAATCAACAGAACCACAAATGCTCAGAACTTCCATTCACAAAAAAATATATCAATGCGAACTTACAGTTATACAAAATAATAGTTGAGAACACATGTTAACACGTCCACTTGTTCTCATACTAGTTTAATTCAAATAAAACACAAAAACTTTACTTGAATCCAAACATGAATTCTGCAAACTTACTCAATTTAAATTTGGTTGCAGGTTTGGTCATCTAGTCCGCTACCATCTGATCAGTTGGACAATACATCAAAAGTACTTTCCCAGTATTCACGGTTGATCTGATGAAGTGATACTTTGTCAGTATGCTTAAATCCTTGTCTACTGACAGGATTCTTGGCTAAAGCAATGGTGTCTCGGTTGTCCTCACACACCTTTGGTTGTTTATATGGATGTTTGTCCTCTAAAAACTATATAAGGTACAAACATTCCTGAATGGTTGCAGCTAAAGCTACATACTCTGCTTCACAGGTGGATAACGAAACAGGACGTTGCTTCTTTGTTCTCCAAGACACTAGAGTGCCATCTGTGGTTAGGCTCACACAATAACCAATTGTACTTTGTCTGTCATCAACATTCGCAGCCCAGTCTGGATCACTATATGCCTGTATGCCCAGGTTCTTGCTTCTTCTGTAACACAGCTCCTTGTTACTTGTACCTTTAAGATACCTCAATGCGCGTTTTACTGTACTCCATTGCTGTCCAGTAGGTCTATCAAAATACTGGGACAGTTTACTAACAACAAAACTTCAAATCAGGTCTAGTGCACATAGCTAAGTAAATGAGACTACCGACTGCCTCCCTGTACTGTGTAACTTCACTCAGGTTTTCATCTTCTGTGTAATGTCATTTCTGCTCACATGGTGTCGACCTAGGCTTACAGTCCTGCATGTTAAACCTTTTTCAAAATCTTTTCAACATATCTAGCCTGTGACATAGTTAAACAGTCATCCCTTTGATTAAAATCAATACCAAGAAATTGTCTCCGTTTTCCCAAGTCCTTCATTTTAAATCGTGCAGTAAGCATGTTCTTCACAACATTTAAAATATGCTCATTACTTGCTGCAATGATGACATCATCAACCCAAATAATCAGAATGACTTTATCATGTTCTGTTTCCCTTGTGTCAACACAATGGTCAGCCTGCTTTTCTATAAACTTGTTTTGAATTAGATGGTGCCGAAACCCAGAAATTTAATCTCCCAAAGTTTGTAGTTCTTTTCGTCGCCATCAAATAGATGGCGAGACCGACGGCTTCTATCAGTGATAAGCCAACTCATGGTACTTAGTGCCTCGTCACCGTATTGTAAACACATTATGAACAGTCTTGGCTTATTCTGTTCCTATAACCTATTGGCAGGTTGAAACTGGCAGCACTATGCGTAAAAGTCGAGACTCGTTTGTAGAATAAATGGGGGTTATATCAAACACATGGGAGACGAACCTTTTGGTTGACTCAGCTCACTAGCTCTCAGCTGTGAGTGAGTGTCATTTATTGATTTGTTTCCACACACACAATTAGATGTGCCACACCCCCGGACCATCAGCCAATCAACAGAACACAAATGCTCAGAACTTCCACTCAAAAAAACTATATATCAATGTGAATTTCCAGGAATACAAAATAACAGTTGAGAACACATGTTAACAGTTCCCTCCAGAGATTGCCACCACCACCCTGGGACCTGACCTGGGGCTCTGGTCCTCTTCTCTAAAGAAGGCTTACATCATTGAGCTCACTATATCCTGTGAGGACTCCGTGGATGAGGCTTATGCGAGAAAACATCTGCGCTATGCCAAGTTAGCTGCTGGGGCACAACATCGCAGCTGGAACACGGAAGTCCACCCAGTGGAGGTTGGATGCAGAGGGTTTGTGGCAACATCTACAACCAAACTGCTGTGGGAATTGAGAATTAGGGGCCACAGCCAACGTTAGGGTTGCACGATAATTATTGACCTGATAACTATCGGGCTGATAACAGGAAATTATGACTTCATTCCGATAAGTCCGATATCATGAAGAATAGCCCCGATAACATATATATTTTTGTCAACACGACAGTGCCTCGCTCCCTCTGAGCCTTGAATGACTGGCAGTGAATGTTATATTCAAGTGACATTGGCATAATCAGAAAAACAATGTCTCAGTAAGGAAAATCATGAATACCCCCTCATGCCAGAAAACAACTTGTAATTTTGGTAGTTGCTTTAATTGATATTCGCAGTATTTTCCCACATGTTACAAAATAGAAAAAATAGATAAGGCTGAAAGAACGACTAGCAAACGAAGAAACTTTACGTGACACCTTGAATCTAGCATTGCGGTGCAGTGTGCTAATGAAAAAAAAAAACACGGCGGCGATTGTATGGAACTTCGTTAAAGTTTCAGGAGAAGATAATTCACTGGTTATTTGTGACAAATGCTCCAAGCGAAGGAGGGAAAAATAGCTCAAGCTTTAATATATCGAACTCGATCAGCCACCTGAAACATAACCATTGCTTCCATGGAGTTTTGAAATTGCGCTAATGTGAGCTAACATGAGCTAACGTGAGCAAGCCAGGAGCAAGTCTCCGCTCCGCTCCACTCCCCTCCCCTCCCCTCCTCTCCTCTCCTCTCCGTCATCTCTCTCGTCTAAAGCTTCCATAAGATTAAAAAAAAAAAAAAAACTTTTTAATGGAATAAGGTCCATAATGCGTGGAGAGAAATTAATGTTTGGTGATATTTAGTTAGAATGGATGTTTTGGATTGTGCTTAGTGCCACTAATCATTCTCCAACCCTTCAGTTCTTCCAGACCTTCGTCAGGAAATCTTTGATGTGCATCAAGACCAATCTCAATAAGATAAATACCAGCCACCAACAAACCTCAACAGACTCACCTTCTTAAAGAGAGTAGGGATGAGCACAAGATTGTTTCTGTCTGGAGAAATCGTCTCCATGCCTAACTTCCTCTTTCTTTTCTCTTGTGGCTCCTGCACCACCTGCTGGTCTGGAGGTCTCACTGCAATTTCCTCCTCAAGCTCCCTGTTGGTCCTTCAGCCTTTTAATTCACCTGTGTTTCAATAAATCTTTCAATCCATTCCTGAGTTTTAGTGTTTCTAGGACTTTCCATACTAAACCTTCACATATGGAGCTGCTGTTGCGATATTCTCCCTCTGTGCTCAACTGATGGTACTAAAATTTCCCAAATTTACCCATCCACCATTTATACCTGTTTATTGCTTATTCTTGGTGCAGGGTCACACGGATTCTGTTATAGCCCATCACAGCTCTCTTTGGGGGAAAAAGGCAGGGGCACACCCCAGACAGGTCTAAAATGTCCTATATGACTTCCAAAAATGTCTTAATTCAATTTTCTATTTGCATTATAGAATGCTGAGTGGCAGCAGGGGACATAATCATCATTCCTGTTTTTTCTAATTGATAGTTATGCCATTTCTCAAAATTCAGCCAGAATCCCAAGGTAGGGTGAAGACATGTTTAGACCTTTTTGCTTCCTTTTTCTCATATCATAAAAGTATATTAGGGTGCCTAATGAACCTGTGTACCATTTTGTTGGGAGCAGTGCAGGGCACCATTTATTTTATTTTTATACCACATTACATGTCTTTGAACTGAAAGCACATTTAAATGGTTCCAGTGGTTATGATAGACGCACCAAGCCAAAAAGTTTTAATCATTTCTGTTTTTTTTTTCTTTTTTTTGCCAGTTCCATGCCTGCTTAGAAGGCAGGTGAGCTTTTACGTAAAACCCTAGGGATTTCTCCTTTGCCATCCACAGCTGCAGGAGGCTATTATTTTCTGTAGTCTGTGCTCCTTGACATTGAGTCAACCTGATTGTTATGCTGCAGTGGAAGATTTCACTAACCCCAGCTAAAGCACAATAAGTTATAGACTTCCAAGTTGAGGAGAAAATTATTCAAGGCAGCTCAATTCCATTTGATAATCCTTTATTTATCCCAGAGGGGAAATTGCTTAAATGTTTAATTACTTAAATGACATGGTCCGGTGTCAAAATATTGACTCAGAATTGCATTTTGGTCTAATTCTTCTTTGTCTTCATGCCAGTTATGGCAATATTAGGGACAGGACAGACTGAGAAATGCTTCAAGCATGTGACTGGATTCTAATATTAAATCTCCAAATGACTATAGCAGGATGGAAAATACTGTAAAATGACTACAAGAATTATGTTTATTTTATTGAACATTAAGACAAATATTCGGTTTTGCAAGTTAAGAATATCCATCCAAGTCTTTCTATTCAGGGTCACAGGGGTCTGCTGGGGCCTTTCCCAGCTTTTTTTGGACTACAGACAGAGGTACATGGTAGACAGATTGGCATCCATATAGGGCCCTGCGATGGATGCCAATCACACATATAGACAATTGTATGGGTAAATGAGGCTTATATTTGGTGAGACTGGAGAAAGGTGAAGTATCTGAAGAGAACCCACACAAACAGGGGAGAAGAAGCTGCAAACTTCTTTACACAGCCCTTTTACACTGCACCCGTCTGTGTCCATAAAGCTGTGTTTTGGCTGGGGATGCATGATGATATTGGCACGACATCAGAATCTGATGATAAAAACTAAAGAATGAAACAATGACCAGTTTTTTTTTTTTTTTTGTTTTTTGTTTTTTTGGGGGGGGGGGTATGTTTTTTTCTTCCACCCGAGTGTGCCATGAGCACGCTAGTTCTGCAAAGGTCAAGAAAAGAGAGGCGTTATTATATGATGAGCGTATAAAAGGGACAACTCAAAGATGTCTGCTGTGCAGAGATTTTTAAAGTGTTAGAAAATGATAACAAAGTGGCTGTCTTCAATGAATCATCAACATCAGTCGACTATTCATTGACTGACATCCTCAGGACCTCGCGGTGTTCGCTTCACGAAGCATCATAAAGCTGCCGAGATCATCCGTGACTGCTATCAGCAAAAACTAGACAACGTAAGTTCCACCTCCTGTCCTGTCTGACAACTGCATATTTCTTATTTTACTATGTCACACATCAACAATGGCGGAGCTGCAGTGGACATCACAGCGGAGGGAGGAAAGATGCTCAAGAAAGTTAATGGCAGAAAATGAGACTGAAGAAGAGACCAAACAAAAGTCAATCTTAGACTGCATTGTAACACCCTCACTCATAATTATGTGCTGATTTGTAAAAAGTGTTGGAGTGTAAATGACGTTAGTATAAAGTAATTGGGATAATATAAAGACATATGTATAGGACTCAACCGCTAGCCCCTGGTAATGACAAGCTGCACATCCACCACCGAGTGTTGGCGTTTGACACTAAGATGAGCGTTCACTCAAAGAAGTTAGTAGCTTCACAAGTCCTATTTATTAAAATCTACCTGTATACAATACTTTTCTCATGGTGGAAATTCACCTTGGCCTGTACAGTGGGAAGAAGATAAGTTCTCCTTTTGTCCATGTACATAATAATAATAATAAACATAATAATGGTTTTTTTTTTTTTTTTTTGAAATATATATCTATAGTCTATAACAGTACATAGATTTAACTATTTAAATGGAAGCAATGCATGACAGGTAACGATCTTGTCTCCAAATCGTAACTTTTAATTATTTGATATAAATAGGCTTACATTTTATAAGATGTTAAAATGCATCCTTTGTAACATACCACATGTAATTCTTTTAATTCTAACCCTAACCCTGTGTCACTGTGACCAGATCTATTTTGGATAAAAAAATGAAAAGAAAAAGAAACACTTCAAATGGATCGTAATTTCTTTGTGTAATTTGTCATGAATATATATTAAATGCATGGAGGCGATGGGGGAAAAATTCTGAAAAGTATGCATTTTCTATAGCTATATAACAGCTTTTGTATATGTGTAGGGTAAATGATGTGTAAATTATATGATCATGTGTAAATGATATGGTTATGATTGTCAAAAATGAAGTACGTTACTGATTCATACCTGTCAAGTTTTGGATTTGAAAATAACAATAAATAATAATTTTCTGGCGCCCGCTGTGAGCAGTCCCACCATCCCAACCAAGCTCCAGTATCTCTTACAATGTTGGTGTACAAAAAAGCTAAAATCACAGCTACACTACTTCCTGAACTTTAGCCAGCTATTTTGTTTCCTGTGTGCCGTTAATTGACAAACTGATTAATCCAGGTGTGTCTGAGCATTGCTGTGAGGTCAGACACACCTGGATTAATCAGTTTGTCAATAAATGATGCACAGAAAACACAGCAGTTGGCTGAAGTTCAGGAAGTAGTGCAGCTGTGCATAAAGCCACGTTGACATAATGTGAACATTCATTATAGCCTAAATGAAAACACAAAAGGGAAGAGTATTTATTTGAAGGGTTTTGCATATTTTTTGTTCATTTAAAATAGCTTGTATTTATATTTGATTCTCATTACACACATTGTTTTTATGTCATATTGCTCTTCTTTTACAGTTTTTCATTTCACTTCACTTCACGTGACTTTTCTTTACTCTTTTATTGACTTGTTGTACTACTTGTTGCAGACTTTGCATTCTTTAAGACTGTTTTGGAAGGAGTGTATTTGTGGACTGGTCCCGAGGAGTTTATTTTTACATGAGAAAAGAGCACAATCAATTCTCTGTAACAATATTTTTCTTTTTTTTTTTTTTTTTTTTGCTTCACGCTCTGTCACTCATCGGATGTCACACACTAACATCGCGACATCTACCAACTTCAGTACCTGTAGAAGAAACTGCTGTGGCAGTTATCACGAGGCAAGTGATAGATCTCAGATTAGGAATGTTTTTTTTGTTGTTGTTGTTTTGTTTTTTGTTTTTTTTTTACTCCGCCTGATGCGGAGGCATGTAGGCATGTACTGATTATTTTAGGCACAATAATTAGATATACAGAGAGGCATGGGCTGCAGAGATTTTTTACATTTTAAATTGGGCCTTGGCATTCTGAAGTTTGGGAATGGCTGATTTAATAGAGACAGGGGCTGGGATGTAGGATTCCTGTTGCATAATGGCGTGGTAGCAAAGCCCCGCCCCCTTTGATCAAGGGTGGTTGTGGGACAGTAAGGTGCACTCAGGGCTGTCTCTGTTGACCCCCTGGTGCATGCATCATGTCTCTAGTACACACAGGGGCTGGGATGTAGGATTCCTGTTGTATAATGGCGTGGTAGCGAAGCCCCGCCCCCTTGGGTCAAGTTTGATTGGGAAAAATATATACCCCCACTCCACCCTCTGTTCAGGTATTCTAGTCTCTGGTAGAAGGAAGGCAAGTAAAGGTATGCAACAATCTATATGGTCCTATTCCAATGTTCACACTAAAGCTGTAGAGTAGACTACTGCCCTATTGTTTTACATTGGGGTCCTTTGGACCCAAACACCCTGAGAGTGATGTAAATGTGAAGGGGGGGGTGTAGAGTGGGAGCTCCCCCCAAAAAAGTTATCCTCCATGCCCCTCACATAAAATAAGCCAAGGACAATGAGTTTCAAGTTGAAAAAAGTATTACTTGTATGATTTTTATTTTAGTAAAGATTGAAAATGGGTCCAAAAGACCCTAACATCGCACAAGTGTTAATTGGTCTGGTTTACGTGACCTGAAAATGGCTTTGTGCGCAGCGGTTCGGGCAGCAAAATTAACAATTCAGTCTGCAAAAAAAAAAAAAAAAAAAAAAAAAAAAAACTGAACTGCAACAAAACTTTCAAGGCCCTTTGCTTGAATGCGGTTGCGTGTCGGTTGGGTGGTTCCTCCATTTAACATCAGATCATCGGATCTGCTTCATGTGTTCACTGAGATGCTCCATTCTTGTTACTTCAGGGCAGGTCCATCTAGTGGTGCAGATGTGTAATGACAATAGAAAAGTTTAGACCTCGATTATAAGACGACCCCCATTTTTGAGAATATGATTTGTGTTTTTGTTCACACCAGCATCTTCTGTATCATGTAAAAGACCAGAGAGATTGTGTCAAAAAAAGGAATTACTCAAAACCTGTTGAGAAACTGTTACTTCTTAATAAAAATGATTGAAGTTAAAGTATATTCAGTTCCCTCTTCCTAGTTCGACCGGTACTTTCACTGTCCTCTTCCTGCTCAGGCCCATGCTATTCTCCTGAAGTGACAAAAAAACATTATTACACAACCTGCCACATCATATGATACTTCCATACTGGGAAACTTTACACACACAGAATACATGCATGGCATATTTTATTATACACATACACACGTGGACAAAATTGTTGGTACCCCTCAGTTAAAGAAGGAAAAACCCACAATTCTCACTGAAATCACTTGAAACTTACAAAAGTAACAATAAATAAAAATTTATTGAAAATCAAATAATCAAAATCAGCCATCACTTTTAAATTGTTGATTAACATAATTATTTAAAAAAACAAACTAATGAAATAGGGCTGGACAAAAATGATGGTACCTTTTATTAAAAGATTGAAAACTATTTGACCAGAGTGACATGATTAACTCAGGTGTGTCCTTTAATTGACATCACAGGTGTTTCTAAACTCATAATCAGTCAGTCTGCCTATTTAAAGGCAGACAAGTAGTCACTTTGCTGTTTGGTGAAAAGGTGTGTACCACAGTGAACATGGACAACAGAAAGCGAAGGAGAGAATTGTTCCAGGACATCCGAAAAAAAATTATAGACAAACATCTTAAAGGTAAAGGCTATAAGACCATCTCTAAACAGCTTGAAGTTCCTGTGACAACAGTGGCTCATATTATTCAGAAGTTCAAGACCCACGGGACAGTAGCCAACCTCCCTGGACGTGGCCGCAAGAGGAAAATTGATGACAAATTAAAGAGACGGATCGTTCGAATTGTATCCAAAGAGCCCAGAACAACCTCCAAAGAAATTAAAGGTGAACTCCAAGGCCAAGGTACATCAGTGTCAGATCGCACCATTCGTCATTGTTTGCGCCAAAGTGGACTTCATGGGAGACGACACCACTGCTGAAAAAAATCATAAAAAAGCGAGACTGGAATTTGCAAAAATGCATGTTGACAAGCCACAAAGCTTCTGGGAGAATGTCCTTTGGATAGATGAGACCAAACTGGAGCTTTTTGGTAAGGCACATCAACTCTATGTTCATAGACTCAAAAACCAAGCATACGAAGAAAAGAACACTGTCCCTACGGTGAAACATGGAGGAGGCTCAGTAATGTTTTGGGGCTGCTTTGCTGCATCTGGCACTGGGTGTCTTAAATGTGTGCATGGTAAAATGAAATCTGAAGACTATCAAGGCATTCTGGAGAGAAATGTGCTGCCTAGTGTCAGAAAGCTTGGTCTCAGTCGCAGGTCATGGGTCTTCCAACAGGACAACGATCCAAAACACACAGCCAAAAACACCCAAGAATGGCTGAGAGAAAAGCGTTGGACTATTCTAAAGTGGCCTTCCATGAGCCCAGATCTCAATCCCATTGAACATCTGTGGAAGGAGCTGAAACATGCCATTTGGAGAAGACACCCATCAAACCTGAGACAACTGGAGCAGTTTGCTCATGAGGAGTGGGCCAAAATACCTGTTGACAGCTGCAGAACGCTCATTGACAAATACAGAAATCGTTTAATTGCAGTTATTGCCTCAAAAGGTTGTGCAACAAAATATTAAGTTATGGGTACCATCATTTTTGTCCAGCCCTATTTCATTAGTTTGTTTTTTTAAATAATTATGTTAATCAACAATTTAAAAGTGATGGCTGATTTTGATTATTTGATTTTCAATAAATTTTTATTTATTGTTACTTTTGTAAGTTTCAAGTGATTTCAGTGAGAATTTTGGGTTTTTCCTTCTTTAACTGAGGAGTACCATCAATTTTGTCCACGTGTGTATGTGATAATAAATGTAGAGAATTTATTTGGTCATACATTCTATGTAATTTATAGTCATGGACGTTCTTTGTAATTCATAGTAATTCCCAAGGGCCATGACAGACACAAATATTCAATGCGCCACAACCAGCTGTCATTGAGATCCAGCTACCTGTGATTATAAAACTCTCAAGTAGGTGGTGTCATGTGTAGATGAAGCATCTAGTAATGAACTCTTTCTGAAACTGTCCAATTCCCAGTTTTTACCAGTTTAAAAGTATTTCCCAAAGTATGATGACTCTGAGTTACCACTACTTTATAAAGAACTCTCTATAAAGCTCTGCTATCACCAATGCCAGGTTAACAGAGGAGAGCCACCTCTTGGCGGATTTGGAGCTTTTATTGCAATCATATAGCAAATTTGAGCTCATATTTCTGCAGAAAAATAAAACAGTTGCAGCAGAGAAGGAAAAGTTGACATGGGAGAAAATATAGAACAAGTGAATAATGTAATTGAAATATTTTTGACGGTTATATAATTAGGGATGGGAATCGAGAACCGGTTCCTGTAGAGAACCGGTTCCGTGTGTTTCAATTCCATGGAATCGTTTGGCAGTTTATCTAGCGAAACTGATAGGCTCAAGTGGTTCAATAAATGGCCTTAAATACACCCACTGGTGTGCCGTCAATTAACTCACGTGTTGTCAGTTAACCTATCAGGAGCTTCCAAAGCCATGACCTCATCATCTGGGCTTCCCCACGTTGTTTAAAGACTTAGTACTTTTTGTGTATGTAAACTTTTGACCTCAAAGAAAATAAGAAATTCAAAAGAAAATGTCAAAAGAAATTCTCTCTGTCATTATTGTGGCATTTAACAAAATGAAATAATTTTGGTAATCCTGACCATCCTGAAACAGGAGAGGTTTAGTCTGATTTGACTTCAGATACTGAGACAAAAAAGGAAACGTGTGTTTTCGCACAGTCTATGTAAACTTCTGACCTCAACTGTGTATATATATATATATATATAATTTTTTTTTTTTTTTTTAAATTTTTTTTGTTGGATCCCCTGCTGAATGCAGCACGTTGTGTTAAAATAGGATAGCAAACATTGTTAGTCCTACCTCAATCAGAGTTTGAAGTTAACTTTTTTTTCTTTTTTCTTTTTGCCCACCTGCCACAGTAGCAGGTAGATTTCATTATCTACCATTCACCCCTTTTTTATTTTACCTGTCACTTTAACTAGCATTATGCTACATATAGAAAAATACAGTCCCAAATGCTCTAATATTCAAGCACAATTATTTAGTGAGCTGTAAAGCATAGCGTGCACACTGTAAACTGATGCAAGATTAAAATAGTCTAAACAAAAGCGTCTCCCCGTATCCCTAATGAGAGTCATTTTCTGAATCTGATTTGAGGATTCTGCAAAATGTTCCTAAAGATTCCTCTTTTAAAATGCATGGCAAGAGGTATGGCCATCTTCTCCATCTGTGCTGTCTACAGACTCATAACTGCCTTCGGGCACTGACTTTCCCTGGATGGCACTTGGATGACTTGCAGTCTTCAATTGCTTCCAATAAACAAAGCTGCTTGCTTTAGTCGATTCCAAAGCATACTGGCAACATGCCGAACACAACGGGCCTTGTCTCATCAACCACCAAACTGCTAACAGGAATTACCGTTGTCATGCACCCCACTTTTCAAAAACAAAAAAAGCTTTCTGTTTTGTATGTCCTTTTTCTCAGACATCTTTTAACTTCCTGCTTTGTAACGCCACCATATTGTTACATAAGGATAAAAACTTGAATGGGTGGGTTTTATCTTCTTTTTTATTTCATGGTTCAAAACCAATCTGGTTTGTGACTATGTTGACATTGTAACCCGGGGTGACCTATTGTGTCTCATGTGAAGTGTCTGGGTGAAACAAATGGACTTCTCTATTGTGAGATGTCAAAATTTCCACTGTTGCTATTTATCTTATTTTTATGTACCCACCGCAGTGACTGGTAGATTGACCAAACCGACTCACCACTACACAAAATAAGCCACATTTGGCAGAAGGGGACATGACATGAAGGGGATATGAAGATAAACTTTCCCAGCCTATTTCAATATTAGGAATTTAAATTACAAAACCATATTCCCCTTTTCATTTTATTGAGATTAACCTTAGCAGTTTTTATATTTGGACTCTATCTATGCTATGTAGTGAACACTGAAGATGTTGATTTACTCAGTTGGAAAAACTATTCCGAACCAAAATTTCTGTCTTTTTTTTTATCTGGTTTATATAAATTATATACCACGTTTTTGTAACCTTTTCCAAAAATATAAAGCTAAAACCTTGCTGTCAGTAAAGTAGCATTTTCCAGCATCGATAAGAGGAGAAGGGGATAATAAAATATCATACACATTGGAAAACACGCTGAAGTCATGTGTGCCTAACATTCATGTCACGTTGAAGTCATGTGTGCCTAACATCCATGTCACGTTGAAGCCATGTGTGCCTAACATCCATGTAAATCACAGGGAATTAAGTAATTTGGCAGGTCTTTTATTTCTAGAGGGAATCACTTCATGTAAAACTGAATCCTCAGGTCTAATTGCTATTGAGTGCGCTAGACTGAGCTCTCCTTATATTTTGCTGTAACTAAGCAGCCGTTGTAGGGATTACAGACAGAGCCTTGGGCCAAAACATCTGAGTCGTACTAAAAGGAAACAGCTTCTTACATTTCTCATTAAATATTGCAGATTTACATATCTTCAAGTCTGCCTTAATTTCCACTGTGAACTTCATTGCATTGCCTTTTTAATTATTTATTTTTCAGGAAGCTGTTTATGCCTTTTTCCTCACAGGTGCAGGTTATTAATAAGCAGTTGTACTCTTGACCTTCGACATATGAAGTCAAGCTGTGTCAGGTCAGATTTTTCTTTTCTTCTTTTCTTCTTTTTTTGTAGCAAATAAAGCAATAACTAATGTTATTGTTTCAGGGAGAATTATTAATGAATCACTCAAGTAGTTAGGGTTCATTATAGCAAAGAGGATATGGATATTCCCTCTATTTTCCACCAGGAATTGACTCCTTTTGATCAGTAAGCTTTTTAAAGTGCGTTAAATATCAACTCTAGCCACAAAGAACAGGAACTGTTTTTCCCAATCGGTGACATCTGCGACATTGTGATTTTGCTGGAAAATATTCTTTACAAATGCAGTGTTTTCTGTGTGTAGATACACAGGGAAGATGAAGTGAAGGTGCAAAGCAGCTGAGTCAGAATTGATGGATGTCACAGGATGCTATAGGCTGCACTGCCAGGCTTTACATTATTATTGCCAAAATTTGTTTTTCTGGGCAAATTGGATCGCTCAGTTGTGTGGTCTTCACTTTTCGCTGTCACCACAATGTCTCAAAAAAGTTCATGTAAAACTTCTGACATACTAAACTTTACCCGATACAGTGTTGTCATGTTCTATCCCCAATAGCATTTGAGCATTTATGTTTCGCTGCAACAAAAGGAAAAAAAAAATCAAGCACACTATACATTTTTTAGGTCAAACGTTCTCTTTAAAGTCTGCGCATCAAGGTTACTGAGCCTCACATTAACCCTGCTGTTTGCCTCATATGTATGTAAAATTAAAGCATAAAAAAAAAGACAGCCATAATAATCAGAATAAAAAAAAGCAAACATTTGCTTCCATCACTAATTTGCATGCTACTTCAATTATATCTTGGTATTTTGATATATGTATTTGTATTTTACATTTGGTTTATCAATATTTTTTGTCTCTAAATAGGAAGTAAGTCCTCCTAACTTCTAAACTAGGAACTGCCTCCACTGAACTCCATAGCAACAGACCAAATAATGGATATTTAACATGAGCGAATGTTGAGCATCAGTCATTTTGGAACACATTGCAGCAAACTATCATTCTACCAGACGCGAAGACAACAATGCAGAAGTAGTGGCGGGAGATACATGAAGATGAAGAGGGGCAAGTCTATCAAGTGAACGGATCACATTTCTTGTGGTTCGAGTCAGCGTGACACGCGGCAACGTTTGGAGAGAGCTGCATGGCAGGGTACGGTGTAGCCTATGAGCTACACCTGGGAAATGTGACTGAAGTCGAGTTCATCCCTGCATGTAAAAGTTCTATAGACTGGAACGGGCCTACACACTTTGTGTCTGCTCCACAGGTCCCACCCTGAACTTTAGCCTTGGTAGTCCTGGAAGAAGCTGGTGCAGAATGATATAAAAAAGAAGTGTACAGGACATACAAAATGCACAGAGCTGCAAATCTGTCCAATTCACAGTTTTTACCAATTTGAAAGTATTTCCCAAAGTATGATGAATCTAAGTTACCACTACTTTATAAAGAACTCTCTATAAAGCTCTGCTATCACCAATGCCAGGTAGACAGAGGAGAGCCACCTCTTGGCGGATTTGCAGCTTTTATTGCATATAGAAATATAGAAAATTTGAGCTCATATTTCTGCAGAAAAGTAAAACAGTTGCAGCAGAGAAGGAAAAGTTGACATGGGAGAAAATATAGAACAAGTGAATAATGTAATTGAAATATTTTTGACTGTTATATAATTAGGGATGGGAATCGAGAACCGGTTCCTGTAGAGAACCGGTTCCGTGTGTTTCAATTCCATGGAATCGTTTTGGCAGTTTATCTAGCGATTCTGTTATCAATTCCAACCAGCACGAATCTCATGCAAGTTACGCAAGTTATGCAAGTTATGTCAATTCCAGAAAGCACCTACGTGATTAAGTTACATCGGTTTAGCATGCGCACTGCAGTTGTAAACAACAATGGCGTCCACCGGTTTCAAACACTCCAAAGTTTGGCTTCACTTCACAAAGAAAGATGGCAACAAGGCAACGTGCAGTCATTGTAAAGTGGAGATAACAGCGTCAGGAGGGAACACGACTAACATGCAGAAACATTTGCGCACACAACATGCGATAACGAGTGTTGTGTTTTTGACGCGCTTCGGACTGATGGATCTCAACCCAGATCCAGCCGCTGCTGGCAGTAGCTAAGCTGTGATCGCCTCTGCGGTTACAACGGAAGGCAACTCTGGTAAGTAGCTATGCCACTGCCGATTGTGCTTCTCTGTTAAAACACGCTATAACATTAACGCTATGCTATTAAACAAATGCTTTCTGCATTACATTTAGAAGATGACCGTGATGAGAGAGAGAGTCTGGCTGGCTCAGAGGCTGGCAGCACTCGCTACTGCTCACTACCTACCTCCAGAAAGATCACATATCCTTCGTGAAAAACCAGACATGCTTATTTTTCTGTGAAATAATTAATTCTTCATAGTATTTGCAGATTTGCACTATGCACTGTTCTGTTGTATTTGATAGTATTTATCTTTCTTTATTATTATTTTTGAGTGCTTAGTGAGCTCATATATCCTTTTAAAAGGGAGATTTTTTTCATTTCGATTAGGAAAAATCTGTTAGTAAAATGTTACACATTCTTGTGTATTTGCACAGTTACATATTACAACAGTTAACATGTTATCTAGGTTTTGGGCCTCTTTTGACCTCGCTGTTGAGTTTGTAAGGTCCATCCATCCATCCATCCATTATCTATGCCCATTTAATCCTAAGTAGGGTCATGGGGATCTGCTGGAGCCTATCCCAGCTCTCTTTGGGCGAAAGGCAGGGGTACACCCTGGACAGGTCACCACTCCATCGCAGGGCCACATGTAGACAAACAACCAGTTTGTAAGGTCGTGACTTCTAAATAAAAAAATGATGCTAATAAAACTGTTTGTTTTCCTTTTTCCCCAAATTAGAATTGATAAGAGAATCGATAAAGAATCAAATCGTTAAACAGTATCGATAATGGAATCGGAATCTGAAAAATCTTATCAATTCCCATCCCTATATATGATGGGATATTATGAGTGACAAGAAGTGAAATGTAGGTGAATTATACCCAAGATTGACTTTTCATGCAGGTGAAATCTTGTTGATGGAAAAAAAAGAAAAGACTGTGAACCAGGCTGCTTTTTTCCCTCCTCTGCTTACAATTCCCTCTCTGATTGGCTATGTTCACATCCCCATCATGATGCAGAGCACTGGCATTTGCAAATTAAAAAAAAAAAAGTAGATAAAATAGCCCAAGGTATTTTTTGTGAAGTATAGCATTAGAAGGGTGGTATTTGTGATGCATGGAAGGATAAGACCATGTATAAATGTTATGTAACTGCAGAAAAACGGCAGTCCTAACATCCTTACAAAATTCATCAAGGTATACCAGAGTTTCTAATACGATCCGTAATATACTTTCCCAATGTGCACTAGTGCAGCCTCTTCAGTCAATAAAAGGTCATGTCATTGTTCAGACACCTCCAAAGTACATGTTATAAGAACAATTGAAAGTAAACCCATTTCAGTTTAAAAAAAAAAAGAGAAAGCGACAGAGGGAAACTCAGGGTACGTGGAACTAAACCAACTCCTGACCAGATTTAGTTTGCAGAGTCAGTTACCGTGATAACAGACCCAGAGCACAAGTTACCTTGCTTTCGGAAATGGGCTTAACTCTCTTGCTTGGGGTTAAGTTACTCAACTTTTCCCTGAGTTCAGCTTCAACATACTGAGAGTTTGCACACAATCCTCTCTCTGAAACAGGCCCCGGGTCCAGTTGTACTCAGAAGAGAAAGAGATGGAGGGAGGGGGGGGATAAAACATCAATTCAAGAATGTAAAACTAGTAATGTGAACTCAGGCTACATCCATACTATAGCTGATATCAAGGACAAGTAAGACAGAAAAGTCAAGCTCTTGGGGGCAGCTGTGTTCTGCTCTGTTTGTATGGTGAAGAATTCATGCAATGTAGCAGTTTCATTCTCTATTTTATGCCTTCTTATTTATTCATGGATATAGGAAAGGGAAAGGAACTTTATAAAGCACTTTTCAAACGAAGTGCTTTACATTGGCAAAGGAATGCACTGCAACATTAAGACAATAAATAAGAAATGCGGGAATAAAATCCGCCAACACAAAACAAAGTGAGATCTAAAACTATAGATAATGAGAAGGCAAAAAAATAGATTAAGAAAAAAAAAATGAATTTACGACCACGCATAGAAAATTATTGCAGAAAATTAAATCAATCCAAATAAGAGAAAAGCAGCAGAGTGTTGGGGGGAGTGGCACCGAGAGGCTGTTTGCCATCACAGAGTACAACAGTAAAAAAAAAACATATTCTTTCTCATTTCAACGTAGGTCAAGGTGCAGAGTTCTTTTTTGTAACAAAAGAAAAACAGAAGGATATTTGAAGACATTTTTATTTACAAGATGGTAACTCAATTTATTTTACATGTCAAGTTCAGACATGAATGAAGCTGAGAGGGCCCCCGTGATCCGACCGGTTGAGTGTTGGTATAACAGCGTTGTCACACACCCTTCTAGTCAGTGTGCAATGGAAACTACTGTTTTTTTTTTTTTTTGTTTTGTTTTGTTTTGTTTTCTGGTAACTATAAAACAGAGTCAGCTTGTCTGCCGGCAAAGTTCTGGACACAGTTTCACGACCGCAGAAGTCAAAGTATCAGATAATAAAGAGACATATTGCCTGCTGTATCTTTTGTTTGGTTTGTTAAACTCAGACAATGAAATGAGAACCAGTTGATTAAAGTAACAGTTGGAAATGATCTTTTTCTTCTTTTTTCCCCTGTTTTTCTTGCCAAGGATGTATTGAGGGGACAAAACTAACATCTTTAAAATGAGCCAGTTAGACCACATCTGATTTGTGATGTGGAAAACGGACTGGACGGGTGGTAGGTGGAAGGACTGTCCAATAGCACAGCCAGCTTATAAGCACAGAGTCACTGTAGCTTGAGAAGGTGAGCGCGACAGAGTATTGTTCTCTGTGAAAGCTTTTAAGTCATCTCATTTGTCAAACGCAGCAAACAATGCGTCCACCCTATTCTAAACCTGCAATATAGGTGATGTGTCTTACTTTTCGCCACAGCAATTTATTACATTTTCGGCTTAATGAAAAAAGGCTTGCTTTAGGCAGCAACAAACAGTATTGAAGTTGACACTAGCAGAACTCATTTAATTTATGTTAACGTATGAATCTACGGTATACAATATTGTATAATGAATTAAAAACTTGCCCTTGGACTAAAACTGGGCGTATTTAATCTGGTTATATGCTAGATGACAACATTTGCTCTAATGTAGACAGAACTTCAAATTTTGACTTGCATTGGCTTCTGCATGATGTATTAAGAGTCTTAACTATTAGTTGATTAAATCCATAGGAATGCACGCAATATGAGCATAGTAAAATTCGTTAGTGTCACACACTTTGAAGAGTTTGAAGAATTTATGGTACGGCGGTGAACTGGGACAACTGATTCCTATAAAGACTAGGTGGCAGCAGAGTGCTTGAATCCCATAGATCATGCTGTATCGTCAGCCAGTAATGATATCTTAAAATAAAGTGGACCTCAATGTTCAACAGATGCTATATGATTCACATTTTTTTGAAATCACCAGAAGTAGGCTACCTTTGCTGAAACGCTGGGCCTGAAATAGCTTTCTTAATAATGTCATGTTTGCTCTCTCAAGACCTTTTTTCTTTGAGTTGAAGCTTATCTATTGACTACCAGAAAGTCTGCTCCTGACATTTCCATAGCTGTCTGTGGTAACCAGGTTTCGTGTGAGTTAAGCTGGCCTACTTTGTCTCAGAGGGCATGTAGGCCATATTGTATCCTGTTCAGATTTTAGGGCAAAATGGTCTGCTTGACTTCATGCTCTTTTTTTACAGAATGTGCCTCATTTTAAGAATGGGTATCAGTGATTTCTGCTGTCAAGCCTGGCCAGCCATATTAATTATTTGAATTGTCTCAAATAATTAGTCTGGTTCTTTTGAAATCAAATTTAGATTTCCAGAGCGCAGTACCAACAAGTGCAGAATGTGTCTGTAGTGGATAGACATACAACCAACAACGAAGTGTGTTTTAAAAGCATTCACATTAGGGGCCTGATCTTACACCTCCCGCTACCCACTACCCGCAAGTAGCTGATTTAGGAACCTCTGGCAACAACTAATGCAATCTTTAGCTCTCTAAAGCCGCTACCCATTATGCCGACTCCCTTACTCACATTGTAGGCACGGCAATGGGCGTATCTCTTGCGCTTTCCACAAATTATGTATCTTGCAATCGTGGGGTTAGATAGAGGGTAGTGGGTGGTCTGACCACCTGCTACCCTCTATCGCTGACTAGTTAGGAAAGCATTTCTTAACTAGAAAAGCACTCGGAGAGCGCAGACCTCTGCCAAGCACAACAGTTCTCCCATATAGCGATTTACAGATTGCTTGAAGGGCTATTTTATCAAAATACATCCATAACGTTTTGAGTTATCTTGCACACAGACAGACAAAGAGACAGACAGATAAACGCCGGCAAAAACATTACCTCCTTGGCGGAGGTAAAAATATTCTTACACAGACAATTTCTATCGGCTACCTGAAAGTCCCAGGTAGTTGGTGCGATCCCGGTAAACACGCTCAGGCAGAGCCGCGAGAACGGCCGCGAGAGCCGCTGCTGAGGATATGTTCAAGATAACTCAAAAAGTTATAGATGGATTTTGATCAAAATATCAGGAGTTGTCAGAAATGTGAAAAGGAAGAACTGATTTTATTTTGGCTGTGATCTGGAAGAAATCCTGGACTTTGGATCATTTTCAAATTTTCGATAACATTGTGCTCAATGGGGCCGGAAATTTTGTTTCTCAATATCTCCGTTAATTATTGCCCACAACTCATGACATTTCACTCAGGGATTGACAATGGAAACCTCTATCAAATTTCAGAGGCTGATCTGGATCTGATCTGAATAAATCATTTTCTCCACATTAGTTAGAGCTAGTTATGTATATATCAGTGCAGAGGAGGAGGAGGAAGGAAGAGGAGGAAGCAGCAGAGTCTCAGACGAGCTGCCGATGAGAGCTGCTCCGATCTGGATGAAAAGATGCTCCATAGCAGTTTGCGGGTACCGCAACCTGCTCTTAAAGGCAATGGCTACTGACGCACTGATTGGTTAAACAGGTGGAACGCCCTAACCACTCCCATGCATAATGTGTGCATAATATAGTGGTTGGTGCAGGTAAGATCGTGGGTTTTGGGAGGTGGAAGATTGTGTTCTTTGCGGGGGAACGCCCCTCCTGCTACCTGCTATCCCTTAATAGCAGCTTTTGGAGGTTTGGAAAAAACCTCCTTAGTGGATCATCTATTTCCATTTTATCCTTTCTCTTGCATCTTCCTCTGTCACACCAACCGACTGCAAAGCATGTTAAGTCCAAGAACAAATGGAGATAATCTTGTCAGTAAGTCACAAACCAACAGGCTGCTGAAGGATGGGTTTGTGATTTTAATTGATGCACACAGAGTTATCACTAGAGTCGATTCAAACTGCAAATAACATAATAAAAATGCAAACAAATTGCAGCACATACAACACATTCGGTGTGAGACTCACACAATTTACTTTTTGTTTCTTCTCACGCAACACATCCATTTTATCACACAGAGAAAAAATAATTAAAAACTAATGACACTGCACCATAAAAAGAAGAGACTGAGACCACATGTACAGACAGGTCAAAAGTGGCAGCGTTGTGGCTTTCATACCAGTGAGTATGAGAGTTAAAAATATACCCTGCTAATAACTGCTCATTGATTCCTTTACTGTCTGACACCAGGCTTTTTTTGTCACTGATCGCCTCAGCACCTGTAGCCTATTGCTCTTTCTGTCTGTGCAGAGGTAGGTAGGAGTATATGTGAATGAGCTACTGGGCAAGTGCATGATAATACTCCATATAAATCTATATAAGGCTATCCTGTGTGCTCAGATAAAGCCAAATGCCTCAAAGCTGATTGAAGGGGGCTTCAGAGCACACATCGACAGTGACTCAAAACACATTGCTTCCTGCTGGGTTTAAGGGTAAAGAAGTGGAAAATACTGAAATGAACAAATCCCTGACCTGATCTCAACCCAGATGTGCAGAATTTAATTTGCTGAAGACTAAAGAATTGACCTACAAAAAAGCAGCAACTGAAAAGAGGTGCAGTTAGGTATGGCAAAAAAATTATATTTATGTCATAAGGGCCTTGATACATTTAAAATATTAAATAAATCATTTTAAAATATATAGAATATTTTCCAGTGATGTAGTATTGGACCGTTTATGCATTGGTGACCTATCTGGATGTACCCCACTTCTTAGTCAATGGCAGCTGGGACGGACCATGAACAGCATCCATTCATCCATCCATCAAGCAGCATCTTTAACAGAAAGGTCCAGACTCTCTGCATCTACATCTCCTCCAGCTCTTACCGAAGGATACCAAGGTGTCCGCAGGCCAACCAAGAAATATTATCTCTCTTATCTCTCTCTCTAGTTACTTAATTATGTTTATCATAATTATGAATCATGTTATTGTATTGTTTTTGGGTTTCAATTACATGTGCCAGGAGCCTTACTCAGCCACAGGTCTTTGTGATATTTAAGTGTTTGTTTTGCCCTTTCAGGAGATCCAGGTTACTGTAGCGACAATTGGTACCGTGCGATGGATGTGTCGATCGATGGACTAGGGCTGATGAACAGTGATTATGTTTGTTCGACTCGGTCTCATTTTACTGTTAACTCGTTCCTGTTAGCTTACTTCCTAGTTATTTACTGCGGTAGAGACTTGGGGATGTTAGTGGCGGTCAGGAGGAGTGTTAAGGATACGGTTCGAGATGTGGATCTGGGGAATCTGGGAGTTGCTATTTGATGTTTCGGATGTGTCGAATAAATGCAATGTGTCTATTCTGGATTATTCTGTAATGCGGTTCACAGTTAACTCTGATCGGGTCGAGAGTCTGAGGGGTTTTCTTTACTGTCTTTGTTCACTGTCCTCCTTATGTCTTATGAGGCCTGTTTGTTTCTATTGGTCGTGTACTCTTTAGGCATAGTGGTTTAGGGTTCCCTATGAAAGCCATGTGCGGGGTTCTGGGCGCTTGCGGCGTCGTCTGTGATAAACTCGTTTATCAGTCTTAACCTCGGGCTAGTGTGGGATGTGCTATTTGGCTATGCTTCTTCCATGTGTGGGTGTTTATGATCCCTGAAACCTGCCATCGTGTTAATATGCAAATTATCCACAATGTTGGAAGTACTTCAGACGTTCTCAATTGGAGTTCAGGTCCTGCGCGACGTGGGCCTGCAAAATGCTTGGTCTTAGACCAGCTCCTCGCAGGGCACGGAGGGGGGCGTCTGTCTGTTGTAGGTGAGGCCTGCTGCAGTTATGTTGCGTTTTGGTGGTATTTACTCCAGTTAAGGTTTCTCTTTTTTGAATTTTGCATTTTTTCCTGTGATGCCTCTTTTGCATAATAGGAAACCTGATTCTTTCCGGACCTTTCCGGATGCACCTGTGGGTGTTTCTGGTGATTGAGTACTGGTCATTCAGTCATCTGGTTAGGTAGGCATTGTGTTTTCCCGATGGGGTTTGGCTGTAGTCTAGAGTAGTTAGCCTCCAGGGATCTTTGGTTGTTCCTCTTATTTTCAGGAATCTGGAAATCAAAATTGAACTAAAATTTAAGATTCAAACTCCAAATTCAGTCAGGCGATCAACCAATTCCAATCTGATCCTGAGCAGCGTACACATAGTGGGGAACAGCGTGCTCTAGGGCTGTGATCTAGATAAGCTTGTCACGTGTACAACAAAAAGTGGGGAATGTTGGTTGAAAATTGCATCAGGTCACTGTGACCTGTTTCTTAGTATCTAATGTGGAATATCTAATTCTGGACTCAGGTGCCATGGCAATGTTTTTCTGAGGCTGGCTGAGAGGAATGTAGCTCAAGGCTCAAATGTGATAACAAGTAGTTAAAATGACTGTGTTTCCTTAATTAATTGTCTTGTGCTGTAAAAGGGTTGTCCTGTACGCTGCTGTGAGTTACAATGACCATCTCTGCCATAAACACTGGAGATTAAATTCACTTGCACTCTCTGTCCGGTTGTCCAGTCAAGTGCTTTAAGTGTTGTATAATTGCCTCACTAGAACTCACTAATTATTGGTAAATTATTATACATCAATAGTAAAATTTATTTAACATACAGCAAAATACGTAATTTCTTACACTGTAAATAAATCACACTTGCTGTACGGAAGGAAAGGGCAGAATTTACATTTAAATAAATTTACACTTTTTTATGATGTGCTCGGACTGTGAGCTTCCCCTATTTGAAAGACCAGAAATCTCCACTGGTGTGCTGCCAAACCACAGGTCCATAAAGTAACATAAGGTTCTGCGTAGCTTCATGGCAGAAACTGTACTCAAGTATTCTTTTTGTCAGATTTATTAAGCTTCCTAACCATTGTTCCAGTCTCTTTAATGCTGAATGGATACAGCCACCCCCTGCACCCACCCAAACTCAGCAATTTGTACATAAAAAACATTAATTGCAGCAAAACTAAATAGACATAAGAATTAAAGCAACAGCAAACAAGAAACACCAGATTGCCCATTGTGGAATTGAGACACTCATCAGTGAAGCAAAGAAAAGAAAATCTGTTTTGTCTGGTGCTCTCAGCTATTGAATCACAAAGAAAAAATAAACAACTGGATGGAAGAAAGTGAAAGAAGTGATAAACACTCAAAATTAGACTTAAAAAAAAAACCCTGGCAGAGGTTAAACAGAAAAGGCTTAATTACAATCAAGAGACCAAAAACCATATGAGAAACTAAGAAGCACATATATTGGGGAAAACAGCATAAAGTGGAGATAAGTAGAAATGAAAGATAGATTTAAAGACATAGCATGGTACTTTTCTTATAGCCCCCATATTTAAATAAGGAGTATAAATAAAAGGCCATGAGAAACAAAACCATACATCCATCATTGATACCTGCTTACTCCTGTGCAGCTGGAGCCTGTCCCAGTTCTCTTTGGGGAAAAAGGCACTGGTACACCCTGGACAGACTGCCAATCCATTGTAGGGCCACATGTAGAGAAGCAGCCATTACACTCACACTCATTCCTACAGGGAATTTAGAACCACCAATTAACCTGACAAGATGTTTTTAGGACTGAGGGAGGAAGCTGGAGTACCCAGAGAAAATCAACACAAGCACAAGAACATGCAAACTCATCACTGAAGGCTTCTGCTGGGATTCAAACCAGGAACCTCCTTACCGTGACATCAAATTGTCCATTTTTGTTTTATGCTAAATAACCTTACATTTATTTCCATTGTCAATTAACCATATTGGGCTGAAAATGCTCTAAAAAGGTAATTGAGCTTTTTGAAAAATTCTCAAGGTTCATTTCAATTTAAAAACCAGTTGTATGTATGAAATCCACGCATGTCTGCTTTTTGTTGTGTGAACAGTCTATATGCATCTGATACCACAACTTCTTAGCCTCTCTGTGGTCATTATTCAGGTTTTGTAGAATGGTTGTACTGTCTGGTATTATGTCAATTATTGACCAGGTGTAATTTATGATTCTAACAAAAGAGTGAACAAAAATACCATCAATTTTCAAGTTCTGAAATAAAACATAAAAATCACCAATAAATAATATAATGCTTTCAAGTCAAAAGGGATTATAACAAGGTATGAACATTAAGTGAGTGAAAAATATCCATCCTGTATGCTGCATGTACCACCTTTATAAATGTTTTAGACTGTTTGATAATTTATGGTAACATAAAACAGTAATTCATTCTCCATCAGTGCATCCCTTTTGCTCAGAGGTACTCTGAGCTTGACATCTGTCCATCGTATGGATCCTATTAGTCACTCTGCAAAATATTCATTCAAATGTGCAAACGATTGAGAGTGAATTTTGTGGTTAAAAGGTTTGACAATTGACAGAGTTTTAAATGGTCTAAAGCTGATGGAACTTGTTTTGCATTTTTTGTCGATTTAAGACCCTGTTTATTTCCGAAAAATTAAATAAGCTACACCATGACTGCGAACTACTGCTTCTTTTTCTTTTTTCTTGCAGTATTGATATTGTTTTTTCAAACTCTGCGATCGTTCCATCATGCAACCGTTGATATTTCCCCAACCAGACTGACAGGTGAGATCAGCCAGAAACACACAAGTACAGACAATCAATTTGTAAACAAACCCGAACCTTTCATTTGATAATGCTCACAGATTCACATGCACACAAATACCTTGATTTGACTGGTCTGACATCCACTCTGGCATCTATTTTAGAAAGAAAAATGCAGCAACGTGGGTTTGTGAATGCATGAAAGAGAGATTGCCTCCAGATTCCCACTGGTTTCCTTCCACATTCCAGATCAATATTGTCTAGTCTAGTTAGAGCATCTGATAAATGGGGAGTCAACATAGTTTCTCTCCTCCAACTAACTGCAATTCTTGCCCTTATTAAATCAAACTGTGAATGCTTATCACAAATGTTTTGTAATGAGGCAAAGAGGTAAAATCACATTCAGTATTGCGAAAGAATCATGAGGTGAAATGATCTTGACAGAAAATGCCAGTCTGTTGTGCCACAGATGTGGATATTCTGAACATTATAGAAACAAATATTTGTGCATTCAGGCTTTGAGAATGGATTCTCAACTCGGACGTGACTTCAAGAAAGCAAAAAATTGTGATGTGCATTTGTTGGACTGTTCTTTACACAGATTTTGTATGTTGTGTAATGTGTACGTGCTTTTATCCATCCATCACACACTTAGCCTTTAATAACTACTACTTGATAAAAGCTGTTATTCACATGTCGACCAAAAGTCCAAAAGTACAAAAATACAAATAGACATTGAAAGCAATATGTCAGGCATGGAGAGAAAAAAAATCTACTCACAAAGTACTTGCTGCATGTATATTTGTTTTCTAGAAATATAACGTGGCAACATCTATTCCCTGTGACTTGGTTGTTCTATGCAGTGCCAAAATAAATGTGATGGACTGTAGTTGCAAGAGTACAAAAATGCCCTGAGAGTCTAACCAGGCGTGGAGGGGCTTTGGTTCCTGTGGAAATTATATTTTAGGTCCTCTGGTTATGAAGCTGATTAGGCTTCCACTCATTTTCCAATGATCTCAATAAGTGAACTCACAATGCTCCACTATCTAAAGTAGCCCTTTGTCCTTGTTTGGTCTGTGAAAACTGCCTTTGCTTTATTTTCAGTCTCCTTAGTCTGTCCAATGTATAGATACAGGGCAGAATTAGCTTGCTTCACTGTCTCTGAAGGGCTTCACTGCCTCCAAAATGGTTGACTTGGTAATGGGAAACATCATCATTCCTCTCTGTTTGTCACTCTGGTCTAGGTCTGACATGTCACCATTATTGCTCAGGGTTTTGGCTACTTGGGTCCTGGTCCTGGCCTCGCATCCTTCAAGCATTTTATGCTGTGTTCACACTGCAGGCCACATTGTCCAATTCCAGTACAATCTAAGTTTGGTACATTTGTGATTTGAGGGCTCACATTCATAACTACAAGTACCTTGTAATTATACAGCCATTAATTTAAGTGAGGGGAAGAGTAAAGCATTTACATCCATTGACTTAAATAGACTGATTGAGTGAAGAGTGAACGTCATTAAATACTACCAAAGGTCATACATGTAAAAACAGTGATTAAGCTTTTTTTTTTCTTTCAAAAGACAAAAATATTATTAAAAATAAAACTAAAGGGAAAAGATAACTCTGTCAAAGTAACCAATAAAGAGAAATCAAGTATGATCTAATCAATGCACAGTATGCATGTATATTTGAACACACATAAGATAAAGGCTCTTTCATAAGCTGACTTGTTCTGGGAACAGAATCTCTTTGCATGCACACCTTATCTGTCTTTCTGAGACATATCTAACTGCCTCCCTATTACTTTCCCATTACACGCTGCCACTCTGTGGCATTTTCACAAAACCTTTGCTTCAGTGAGAAAACATGATGGCTCCCAATTGATAGCATGTTAAAAAGGTCACACATCCAAATAAATGCCAACAATGCCAAAGTATCCCCCTAATATAAGCACTCAAACAAAACAGAGGCTTTGTGCACACACAGGGACATCCCAGTCTGGCTGAAAAGACTTGGTGTAATGTGAGTTTGGCCTTTAATTAAATAGTGCAGGATTGATTTTTCTTTCCTTCTTTTTTGTCTTAGCCACAGATGGATCTGTAGAAGAAACTTTGCTTAATTATGACTTTTGACGGTGTCCAATATGTCTAATTTTATGGATTTCAGAGGGCACATAAAAATAACAGAATGAAGCTTATATTAAAGGAAGACTATGTTAGATTTTTTTTCCTTTTATTTAAATCCTCCTAGACTTTTCAGTGTCCTGCCCACATAATTGTTAGTAGTACACAAAAGCACTGCACTCAACTCATATTAGCACCCTAAGTGTGCATTCATACCAGCCTTGTTTGGTCCTCTTTAAACGGACCAGAGTTTGTTTGCTCAAAAAGTCCGGTTGGTTTTGGGAGGTGTGAATGCACAACTTTTACATTGCATCCATTAGCTAATATGCTAACTGACAAAGAACAGCTAGTTAACTAAATTTACTTTACAAAACTTACGAACTAAATTCAACGGCATGACACAAAGTGAAACTTGTTTGGCTCACTATTGTCTATACTGCTTGACAGGAAGTGACACAGACCCTAGCTGCCATAAAGCACATCACAATTGGACATCAGTCTGGACATTGGTCCAAGTGCGTTGTACTGGGTCTGTAAGATGATTATTCATTGCTGAAATGGGCAAGACAAAATTAGAGTGGATAACTTTATTATATTATTATCCAAAAGAAGAAACCACAGAGACAGCATGCAGTGATATATTGGTCCGCCAAGAAGATAATGAGTTAAGTGGTTTTTTTTTGCAAACCCTTTTCTTCTCGTAGCCCTGGCCAGTAAGTAAAAGCCAGTTCCAGATTTACCTTTGTCCAGTCTTTTGCTTGGTCATTCTTTCTTCCTTATTTCCCCTGACCTGGTGCTTTATGGTTTCTTCAGTAGTTCTCCCATTGAGAATGTCTCAAGAATACTGGGCCAGCTGGCCTCTTAGCCAGGCATCGGTGTATATACTATTTCCAAGGTATCCTTTTCAGGATCACAGAGGAACATTTTGTCAAATGTTACCCTTGCTAGAGAGTCTACTTTTGCTGAAGTCATAGAGGCTTTAATCAGTCTTGAAAGTGCTTTTGATGAGCATCTAAGTTTCACATTTCACAAGCAAATACTCCAGACAATACAAATTCAAGGACAGTGGTTCCACCATTGGCTAGGAAATTTTTGAATTTGTCTGTATTTCCAAATTCATTTAGTTATGAGTGTTTAGTATATATATTTTAAATGTCAATCTTGAATCATGACCACAGAGCTTCTTTAGTTTGGGAGTCAATAGATTAACGTTCAGCTGTTTTTAAAATTCTTCACATCCATAGTATGGTGTCTTGTCATGGAATGAAAAAGGAAATTATGTGCGACAATACATTAATTTATTAAATATAATGAGAAAAGAATGATTGATGATTATAAGCTCTTAAGCATTTCTTTTGTTTTCTCCCTTTACATGCTCTAACACCAATGTCAGATGAACCTCCAGTTTGACCTTATAAGCAAAGCCTCACCCTGAAAACAGGTGCCATTATAGAGGCACCAGACATCACTCTTCTTTGCAGTTAATAACAGATGATTTAGCCATAACTGTATTAAGAGAAGTCGATACAGTATGACAGCAGTAATGCTGTGGAGCTGCCCTGTGACTAACCCTGTAGCAACAAATAATACAGAGCTCCTAATGTGTTTAGTGACCTGTGCCTCACACACCTTTAATACAATTGTGTTGCTGATATATCTGACAATGAAAACATTAAAAAAAAGAGTTAAGTAGAGATAAAGAAAGTTATAGATGCACATTGTTAATTGTGTTACATGCATAAGCTTTAAATATCTGGTTAAGAATTTTCATTAAAATGTTCCTTTTTTCTATCATTTTTTTGTTCTCCAGTGAAAAGATCAGATGTGAAGTTCTCAATTATAACAACATACTGGGGTCATTGTACATAAAAAGAAAACAATTGCCGAGTTGGGGATCTGAGTAATAGTCAAAGAACCACACTGTTTCATTTTACGAGGTTGGATACACCTCATTACATGGCCTGTGTATTATAACTGTACAGAAAAAAAATCAAAATATATTATATTTATACTTTATAAAAGAATTTAATAGAAAGAACACACACTATATTTACCAGACTCACCACAATTCTATAAACATTACCACTACAGAAGAAAATAGATGCTGATGTGGATGCAGCCACATTCAATAGTATTTAAATAAATGAGGATGTAAGAAATGCTTGTGTCTATTGGTCTTTGGAGAGCTGTACAAGGCAAGACAGGATAAAACTGCTTCCAACAGGGAAGTGGGAGCTCTGTCATCCTATAGAGAGCAGTTTGGCAATTTGCAAATGTGGCTTTTAAATTGCAAAATGGCCAAACCTTCAAAAGGTGCTACCATTGTTCATTTTTAAAGCATTATTACAGCATGATGATCAGCTGGAAATGGGAGGATTACAGTAACACCCCACTCTTTTCTACAAAGACAGAAGACTCAGAGGAACCATATGTGATGCAGTAAACTGATCCAATGATAAACGTGCAGTGATTAGTTGAACATATTAAGAGAACCTTCAGTAAAATGTCTTCAATTAACAGTTCTTAATTTTAGACTCTTAAAAAATGTCATTAATGCCTTGTTTCAGAGTATGAATGGGCACTACGAGTGATTTTTGTTTTTATCCGATATCAAGTAATACTGGAGCTATAATGCCGATATCAATATCGATACTGATGCTGATATTTTTGGAAGTCTTGTTGTGTACACAAATAAAAGAACAGGGTGTCTGTAATTTTTATGTTGAAATTTAAAATTCATTACAAAAGTCATTGCTTGATCTATGATTAATTTTTTTTTAAAAGCAATCAAACTTCTCTATTTTGTTTTTTCATTTTTTTTATACCAAAACAGGTAAAACAGTTTATTGTTCAATGTTCTGAACTGATGATGGGTAAGTGACTTAACCCTTGTGTGATATTAGGGTCTTTTGGACCCATTTTCAATCTTTACTAAAATAAAAATCATACAAGTAATACTTTTTTCAACTTGAAACTCATTGTCCTTGGCTTATTTTATGTGAGGGGCATGGAGGATAACTTTTTTGGGGGGAGCTCCCACTCTACACCCCCCCTTCACATTTACATCACTCTCAGGGTGTTTGGGTCCAAAGGACCCCAATGTAAAACAATAGGGCAGTAGTCTACTCTACAGCTTTAGTGTGAACATTGGAATAGGACCATATAGATTGTTGCATACCTTTTATTTGCCTTCCTTCTACCAGAGACTAGAATACCCTAACAGGGGGGTGGAGTAGGGGATATATTTTTCCCAATCAAACTTGACCCAAGGGGGCGGGGCTTCACTACCACGCCATTATGCAACAGGAATCCTACATCCCAGCCCCTGTGTGTGCTAGAGACATGATGCATGCACCAGGGGTCAACAGGGGCATCCCTGAGTGCACCTTACTGTCACACAACCACCCTTGATCAAAGGGGGCGGGGTTTCGCTACCACGCCACCCGCAACACAAATCCCACAATCAAGCCCCTGTGTGTGCTAGAGATATGATGCACGCAGTACTGTCCCTCCACAGGGACAGCCCTGAGTGCACCATACAGTTAGTTGTCCTGTCCTTTTCCTACCTTGAATTGATGTGTGTACTCCATTAGATTTAGTTTGTTTTACAGATTGAAGACCATCATCTCCTCCAACCTGTCAAATACACACACACACACACACTAGGCTATTTTTTGACTACTGTATGCACATGCACACACGAAAGCTTTCAACATAGCATATACTGCATTCTTCTGCACTCTATGTTACACTCTATATGTAAACAAACTCACACATGGGCACGAACATACACACAAGGGCTAAGTTGTGGGATTCGTCGCATGCATGATGGCAAAACTCCGCCCCTCCAAGGTGACAGTCAGTACAGGGAAGGTCAGTGACATCACAGCAATGCACCAGTAACCCTCCAGTGAAGACAGCGTGTCTCTAGGCCACACAGAGACTGAGAAGTGGGAGTTGTTGCGTGCATGATGGCGAGACTCCGCCCCCAAAGGTCGAGGTCATTATAGGGAGGGTCAGTGATGTCAAGGCTACCCACCAGTAACCCACTAGTGAAAATAGCATGTCTCTAGCCCACACAGAGTTTGAGAAGTGGGATTTGTGGCATGTGTGATGATGAAACTCTGCCCCCAAAGGGCGAGGTCATCATAGGGAGGGTCAGTGATGTCACAGCTACCCACCAGTAACCCTCCAGTGAAGACAGTGTGTCTCTAGCCCACACAGAGGCTGAGAAGTGGGGCTGGTGGCGTGGAAAAAAGCATTTCGAATTGGCTCCTCCCCCTCAGGTTGGAAAAAACCTAGTGGTAGGTCAGTGACCTAAAGGGCATCCTCAAGTTTCCTCCGGTGAAAACAGAATGTCTCTAGCCTGCACAGGGGCTGAGTTATGGTATAAACCCCAAGGGGTCCAAAGGACCCCTTAACACCCCGAGAGTGCAGAAAATCCTAACACCACACAAGGGTTAATGAAATCAGAATATTTGCTCTTATTCTTTCCCTCTCAATTAAATGTGCATTCCTTGGCATTCAAGACTGGATGAGAAAGCGGGAGGATCTCCTATAGTGGTACAGCAGATCTGAAGGAAGCCTCAGACTGAACACACTGTTGACTGAATGTGTTGTGAAGAGGATGTTCATGATCGCCCATTATGTTTTTCATTTTATAAAGTGCACTATCAGCTCCAGAGGCTTCAGAACAGTCCCCAGAACAGAACTCGTTAGTTTGTTCGCTTTCTTTAAGTCACTGGCTCTGGTGCTGATCCCCAAACAGATGACTACAGATAGGATTGTACTCTCCACAACAGACTTATAGAAGATATGAAACATCTTGCTGCAAACACTGAAGGACCTAAGCTTCCTAGAGAAGAAAAGTCTGCCTTATCTCTTCTTATAAGTAGCATGAGAGTTGCCTCTCCAATCCAGTCTGTTGTGCAGTAATCACTGGCATAGTAGTGAAACTTCTCCTTGCTGTTTTTCGCATAAGTTGAAAAATCTCAACTTGTGTGGTGGATTTCACGGATGGTGTATAGCATCCAATGCTAGTAGCAGATTACAAACAACTAGCAGACTTTTGAAGAATGAACTTTTCTTACTTGTTTGACTGAAGTGAAAGTGTACAGTCTAGTCTAGTGTTGGCTGTTGCAGCTACAAGTTGGAATTAGCAATGTTAGCACTGGCATCAAGCCACACTAGGGTGCACGCACTGGCTGATGGAGGGTCATTGGTAATGAGGTGTAAGAAAAAAAAAAAAAGAGGGAATGGTTAGAGAGGGTTTATTTTCCAGCGAAATGTTTGTGAACAAATCAAAAAAAACTTTCTCATCACCACTACTTTCAGCTAATCCTTAAGAGAGTTTGGCCAAGAAGCAACTATTGATTTTGAGCAACTTGTGAATTTGTTCACCTCCTCAACGTCAGCTCCACTGATGCAGACTGAGCTGAGTGCATGTGTATCTTTAGCCACAAGCTCTGGGAGACAAAGACTTACTGGAGCACTGGTCCTCTGCTCCTCAAATCTTTCACGTTGTTGAGATCTTCACATCCATGAAATATGCAGTACAACATAGCAACATTTCACGTGCTCATCTGCTCCAACTATGATTTCTTCTGCACACACACACACACACACACACACGTATATAGTGTAAAAGTACTTTTACATTCAAAAATAGTTTTCTGTGTTACTGTGGCAACTACTCCTTGAGTTTCATCTCTGAGGTGTGGTCTCTCCAGTCTCTCACCATTTCTCTCCTTATTTATTGATTGCGATTGACAGTCCATTCACTCTATACTCCTCTCATTCCGCTTTTACCGCTTTCTTCCCTTATGTTCTGTTTTTCATGTTAAAAGCATTAAACCAAACAGATTGTGTTATCAGAGGTAGGTATATCTCAATATCAAATTTGTAACATTCTGATCAACAATATAGTTTATAGTCTGAAATGCAGCCAGCTGTAGTCAGTTTGACCTTACTCTCTCCTCTGAATCCATTGTTGGTTAACTGTACATCACTGTGTCTCCTGATGACCTAGAACCAGTTAACGTTCTTTTAAACTGTATTTTAGATATTAAGTCATGGATGGCAGAGAACTTCTTAAAGTTTAACTAGGACAAAACTGAGGTTGTAATCATTGGTCCTGAAAACAAGAAAGAGATCATTTTTACCAAAATGATATCATTTTAAATCTTCTCAGTGTGTGAGAAACCTGGGTGTCCTTTTTGACTCTGAGCTAGATTTTATTCCACATATTAGAAATGTAACAGAAATGGATTTTTATCACTCAAAAAACATCGCCAGAGTCTGCCCATGTCTCTCTTGCTAGCAAGGAGGTGTTGATGCTTGCTTTTATCTCTAGTAGAACATACTACTGTAATGCCTTGTTCTCTGGTCCTCCAAGAAAGAGCATCTCTAACATACAATTATTCCAGAATTCAGCTGCACGTGTGCTGACGAGGACCAGAGGGTGGGAACATATTACACCAGTTCTAAAATCGCTGCATTGGCTCCCCCTGTGTTTTTCAGGATTGATTTTAAGGTTCTTTTATTAGTTTATAAATGTCTTAATGGTCTTGGGCCTTCTTATTTATCCAACTTCCTTTTAAGATGCGAGCCCTCGTGGACCCTGAGGTCCTCAAGTACCGGCCTTTTGATCGTTCCTAAAGTCAGAACTAAAACCTATGGTGAGGCCTCATTTCATCATTTCGGTCCCCGAGTTTGGAACTAAGGAACTAAATCAGGGTCAAAGTTTTGATGTTAAACTTTGTAAAATATAACTAAATATTCAAATGAAAATTTTGAAGGCAAAGTTTTTTAGTTTAATTATTATTTTGATTCAGACCTCAAATTCCTTTGAATAAACTATTTACTTTCAATTTTCACTTCAACACACTTTTTGAATTGTTGGGCTCTTATTTTATTTTTCACTTACAAATTCCATGTTCTCAGGTCAGATCTTTTTTTCACCTTCAGATTGTATTTTTTCAGGTTCAGACTTTTGGCCCTGATATAATGTGGGGGGGGGGGGGGTGGAGCATCATGACTGACAAGGCTGAGAACCTTTCTCAAACACATTGCCTTTTGGGACTGTTCGTACTGTTAATTGTCTGAAGAAATGCTTTTTTCATACCACTTTTCACTTGGTTGACAGTAAAAACCCGACTTACAGCTGATGAATTAAGGCCCCAAAAAGTACGGCAGCATTGGTGGACTTCCGGTTTTCAAACTAAAGGCTTAAAAAAAATAAAGCAGATCCCCGTGACCCTGTATAGAACAAATTGGGTATAGATAATGGATGGATGGAAGGATAAACACAACATTAAAAAAATGTGCAATTAATCTATGAAAATCTTTTGATAAACCGCGATTAAAAAATTTAAACGACTGACAGCTCTAGTTTTTGTATTTTAAGAGGAGACAAGAGACTTAGTTTGCAAAGGTAAAAAGCTCATATATATTTTTCTTGCCACTCTAGCTGTGTTCTCAAGATATTGAAATACTTAAGTGAAACATCTTAAACAGCTATGGTCGCTTTCACCAATATGCATAGTTTATTCCAATTAATCTGTGTCATTCATAGATTTATTTATTTATTATTTATTTATTTATTAAGGAACATTCTTGCTGTTAAAATAACTTATTATTAGATGGTAAGTAGTGTAAACTTTCATTAGGAACCTAAATGACATGAACTGAAGCACCTTTGAGTTAGAACAGAATATGTATTCGCAGCAAATTGGAAGTTACTGTTAGGGCAGTGGAGCTACACTATTTTGCCAAAAGTATTTGCTCACCCATCCAAATTATTGGAATCAGGTGTTCCAATCACTTCCATGGCCACAGGTGTATAAAATTAAGCACCTGGTCATGCAGACTGTTTCCAAACATTTGTGAAACAATGGGTCGCTCTCAGGAGCTCAGTGAATTGCCAGCGTGGAAATGGAAGGAAATGGAAGTGTTTGGGAACAACAGCAACTAAGCCACGAAGTGGTAGGCCATGCAAACTGAGGAGATGCTGAAGCGCATAGTGCAAAGAGGTCACCAGTTTTCTGCTGTCAATCACTACAGACCTCCAAACTTCATGTGGCCTTCAGATTAGCTCAACAACAGTGTGCAGAGAGCTTCATGAATGGGTTTCCATGGTGGAGCAGCTTCAATCAAGCCATATATCATCAATTAGAGCGCTTACTGAGAGTCAGGCCTTCTCAGCCAACATCAGTGTTCATCACAAATGTTCTTCTGGAAGAATGGTCAAAAATCCCCATAAACACACTCCTAAACCTTGTGGACAGCCTTCCCAGAAGAGTTGAAGCTGTTCTAGCTGCAAAGGGTGGAGCCACGTCAAATTGATTAGGAATGGGATGAACTAAAGCTCATATGTGAATCAAGGCAGGTGAACGAATACTTTTGACAATGTAGTGTATGTCAAAATTAATTAGCTATCTTAAGCTTCTGGCAAGACTCAGTAATGTCCTTTCATAGTGTGGATAGGGTCCTTATGATAAATTGAAGTAATTTTAGATTTGTGTTTGTACAAAAAGTGTCTAAAAAAAAAAGAAGTAGTACAGGAATCTCCTTTCCATTTGCAGTTATGTCATTCAGTATAAGAGCGTATAAGTTGGCTGTCAATGTTACATGAATTCAGTGTTGACATTGGTGGCCTGAGCCTCTAACACTTGCTGAATTTTGTCATGAATACATACTGAATGCATATTGGCATCAGTAACTTGTGCAGACGTACACAAAAGTCTACAAACAGAAGTTTGTTTTTTTTTTTAAACAATTTTGTACACAAAACAAAGTTAAAATGACAGTCCTTACCATCTAATAATAAACCTAGGGATATTTTAACTCTAGAATGTTCATTTAAGGGGAAAAAAGGTACTCACATGACATCTGATGTCTCTCACCAGCTTCCATCTGTCGGCTCCAGGTCTATAGAGGGTGAGTAGGTTATGTTCATCACCCCCAATACCACTACATATGCCCAAAACTTATTGGGGAAAAAAGAAGCATTTGAAGTTTTCACAGCGAGAGATGACTGACTGAAATATTTTTGTAAAAGCTAAAAGATCCAATTACAAAAGGGGAAAAAAAAGTATTTGAAGAGACACAATAAACCCTAACTGAAGGGTCACTGTAAATTAAGTTGGGTTGATTGATTCACAATGCCCATTCATTAACAATGCAAGAAAACATCTTGCATTAGAAAGTATCAGTAACTGTCACTTGCCTTTGAGTCTCACAATTAATTTTTTTTTCCCTTCTCTTGTTATTTTACTCATAACCAGATATTGAGACAATATAACTGTCTTTCCTACTAATGAGAGCATTGACCTGGTCTTTTTTGTTTAACTTGGTGCATGGACGATGTTATGAATTGACTTCATTATTGTGTGTCAAAATAGTTCGCTCATGTCTTTTTCTTGCTACCATAGGAACGGTGATAATGTAACCATAGAAACAACACACATTTAATAAGTCCTCTGGCAATGATCAACAATGTCATTGGGATAGGGGCCAATATATTACTTGTACCCTGTAGGATTCGTCGACTACAACAACTTCTGGTCTATCATAAAGCAGGAGATTCAAGACACATAGTTATTGGTTGGATCGATAATTATGTGCCCACGAGCCCTGCGCAATCACTGAAATGCATGGTCGTTATTTTTTAACTGACAGAAAAACAAGTTTAAGGTTCAGAAATGTGGCTACTCATTTTGCCTTTGAAAATAATTAAGATAACATGTGTATGTATGTAATGTCTGTGTGTGTATGTATATATATATTATATATATATATATATATATATATATATATATATATATATATATATATATATATATATATATATATATATATATACACACACACACATATGTGATATAAAGCCAGACAGCAAGTCAACTCCTTATGATGTGTCAGTGCCTGTTTGTTCATAGGGTCTGTCAAATGGCCTTCAGCTTGTCTTTGGATCCACTGTCTGTGAATCCTTCTTTATCCCTCTATTTTCTCTCCAGGCAACTTTGTTGCGAGTCTGTGCTCCCTCTGTTCTCCAACCCCTCTGCTTTCTCTAATGCCTCTCTCTCATGCTATTCTCGCTCCACTGGTTTCTTCTTCCTCCACTCATCTCGCCTCTCCATATCCTGGAGCTAAACCAGCCATTCTGTCTCCCTGTGCTTCAAACTGGTGTGTCCTCCTCTTCACATACCACCTGTCTGTTGCCCTGTGCTTGCACTTGAGGAGAAACCTCTGCTGTGTCCTTGAGGGAGTCGCAGTGGGCCTGAGGATTAATGTGATGTTTAGGTCTAAGCATATCGTCCATCATCCTGTACCACTTCCAGGATGCAGCAGCCGTCTCTCTTCCCTCTCTTGCCAAGCCCTGTGGGTGAGTATTTTAGCTTCAAAAATGAAATTGAAAATACATTTTATTGTTTTAACATGAAGTCAGATGTTTTGTGCTGTCAAAAATGGTACTACTTCCATTTTCCCTGAGATTTCAATCACTCCTCACTGCAACTTTATCAGTGGCTGGTTACACTGTTATTGCAATATTTACTACGATAGACAAGTGGCCTTATTCTAAATTAGACGAAGAATCCAGTTGTGATTTTCAAATAATTTGCATATAGAATATCCTATGCAGATTCACATTTTGACATTAGCGTACAGAGAAGTTCAAAGTGTCCTGCTGTTGGGAAGCTGTTGGGTTTCATTTTTCAACAGGGATATTCTATGTGGAGCTTACATTTTCTTCCCGTACTCGTGGGTTTTCTTGCTAAACTCCAGGGAATCCTCTCACAGCCCAAAACACGCAGTCGGTGATTGGGTGATGCAAAAACTAACTATGAATGTGACCTAATCGGATAAAATGGGCATGTAAAAAGGATGGCTGGATGCTAATGCCAACTATAGCTCTGTGAGCTAGTTTCATAGTTGTTGATGTGTGCCATTGCTGGAAGCCATGCACAGTTCTTGCAAGAGACAGAGGAAATGGGAATCCAAAGAAAAAAGTAAATAAATTAATGAATAGGTAAATATAACTGATTTTTTTACCAGCCTTATTAGATGCAAAAAGAGATACAGATACAGGTTATGGTACCTTGTTAAATAGCATTTACAAATGGTTAGATATATCAGGAGCTATTCTTTAATACTTCTATCTTTTCTCTCTGACAGATGTTTTAGAATAAGGATAAATCAGGTTCATGTCAGATACTACTGGGCTGTCATGTGGAGTTCCTCAGGGTCCTGTTTTAAGCCCTATTTGGTTTTCATTATATATTCTCCTACTAGGAAAGATGACTAGTCTCTTCAGCAATATCTCGTATCACTTGTATGCTAATGATATTCAGTTGCACTGTTCCTTTAAAAACAGAATATTGCATTTTATCGGATTTGATTGATTGCCTGAAAGACATCATGAAACCATTTACAGATAATTCATTCAACTCAACCTAAACCTTCAACTAAACTCAGACAAGACAGAAACTCTGATCTTTGCCCCAGACTATGTGATTTGGAACTGCATTTTACCCTTAAGGAATATTTAGAAACAAAGTCAGGCGTCAAAGCCTAAACTGCAGATGTAAAATTAATTCAAGACTTTTTTTTTCTTGTATTTAAAGAGGCACCACTTACTTAAATTATTTACACAATTTCCTTCTTGGGAGGGTTTCCTCTGGGTACTCAGTCAGATTTAGTCAGAAATCAAAAGTTCCAGCTCCAGTAATGTCTGTCATCATAGATGCTGAGACACTCCCTGTTATGAATGACTCTCAGTATAAGAAAACGCATTCACAAGGTTTCAAGAATAACAGTCAACATGTTCTAAAACACATATGACCAGAAAGGGTTATCAGCAAAAACATATCTTTAGCAGCCAACAAAACTAATGTAGTGTCTGTCTCTGAACAACTTGCTCACTTTTTTTGCTGTGACGCTATGTGACTTTGTTGTCTTGACACCTTACCACAGATTCAAGTATAGTTTCATATTCAAATCCAAATACCTTTTCTTTTTTATTCTCTAATCAACTCCTCACCATTACCAGCTGTTTCTAGTTATTCAACTCTGGAGAAGATGTACACAGATGGTTGATTATACTGAGTAATTGAGACTACTGAGCCTCATATTGGGTAAATAATATGTATCTGCTGTTAAATGATGATTATTGTGTTAATGTTACATCTAAGTGAACCACAGTAGTCATATATTTTTCTTTTGTCTCTGTAGGGAAAGCAGACATAGAGTGCAGTCAGAACTGTTTCAGACAGTGACACATTTCTCAGTGTGCTGTTTTGACCACATGAACACATCCATCCATCTATTTTTTAGAGTGTTTATCCTCCTCAGTCTCACAAGGGGCTACAGATTTCCTTAAGCTACGCTGGGTCAGAGATAGGGTACACCCTTGACAGACTGCCATCTATCACAAGGCTAAAACATCTAGGCAGTCTAACACTTGAAGAAATATTTGCAACCAATTTGTGTGAAAACCAGAGCAGCCACAGGAAATCCTTGTTCAAAAACATATACAGCAAAAGGACTAAGGTGATCTGATAAACAATTTTCATAAAAACTGCTAAACACTGACCCATGTTCCTGCTCAAATGCAGGGATGTGGGTCATGAATAAGATATTAAGGCTATGGCTGGAGCTCAGTTGGTAGAGCGGGTCGTCCAGTCACTGGAAGGTTGGCGGTTCAATCCCAGCTCCAACTGTCCACATGCCAAAGTGTCCTTGGGCAAGACACTGAACCCCTAACTTGCCCCAAACAGTGCGGTGTGTGTGTGTGTGAATGGATAAATGAGAGGCCAATGTAAACCGCTTTGAGGGCACCCTGATGATGTGGAGAAAGCAGCGTATAAGTGCAGTCCATTCACCATATGTGTTTATTTTTAATAAAGCAACTGGCCTTACCTTATAAGGTTGTATGAGATGCCTTTGCATGTTGTTTATAATATTGAAATTGTACTTTACAGTCAAACTAAGCAACAAAAAAATACACATAATCTTAGAATCAGTATCATCTTAGAAGCTGCTAAACTTTGAAGAGCAGTGACCATGGACTGTGCGTATTCAAAGCAACATCTTTTTCAGAATGTCCTGTTCACTGCTTAATCTCGCAAAGTTGCACCAATTTCATCAAGCACAGAAGCTAACAATGTGACTTTGCCCCTTGACAAAGGGGTAAAATAAATTCCATCCATCCATCCATCATCTATGCCCGCCGAATCCCATGCAGGGTCACGGGGATCTGCTAAAGTCTATCCCAGATCTCTTCAGGCAAAAAGCAGGGGTCCACCCTGGACAGGTTGCCAGTCCATCGCAGGGCTACATGTAGACGAACAACCACGCACACTCACAATCACTCCTACAGGCAATTTAGAACCACCAATTAACCTGTCTGTCTTTGGACTGTGGGAGGAAGCCGGAGTACCCGGAGGAAACCCACAGAAGCACGGGAAGAACATGCAAACTCCACACAGAAAGGCCCCTGCTGAGGCTCAAACCAGGAACCTTCTTCCTGTGAGGCAATAGTGCTAACCACTAAGCCACCGTGCTGCCGCCTGCTAAAACAGAAAAAAGGAAATTGCAGGCTTCTTGGCTAAGATGGAATGTGCCTGCATGCGGGTTAGTCAGGAGTAAAAGGGACAAAAGGCAAATTCAGCTGCTCAGTTGTGCGTGTGTGCGCACCTTTACTGCATTCGCACTTCTGATTAAACTGAAAAACAAGAATGCGCGTTACTTTCTGCGATAAGAAAACAGCATCCACACAACCAGGTAACATTGTTGCAACAGCAACTTAAAATAATAGTGGTGAAACACATTGAAATATTGGAAGCTAAGCTGAAGCATCACTGTCTAGACATAAATCCTCTTACTTGTAATTGCTCTGCAGCAACTGAAGCATGAATTATCCTCAGGAAGAACACAGGAGTCCCTGCCTTGGGAATGAAGGCTGCAAGGTTACGATCTGTTAGTGGTCCAGTGATGAGTCTCTGTCTTTGTTATATTTGGTAACTATTTCCACTCAATATGTAAGTGAAGCTTACCCTGCACAGTTGATAGAACTAAACTATTTGTATAAAATTGACCTTGTGCATTTCATACCCTGTACATTTAAAATTCTGTATATTTCATAGCCTATTTCATAACAACTACATTTCATACCAGTTACTTTGATCATGTTACATGACCTGTATAGTTTGTTCTTCTTGTATCTCATATATTTATTTTATCACACATTAACGCATGTTGCTCGCATGCTTTTGTTTTGAAAAGTCTGTTACTGGCTGCTGCAGAACCGGAAGAGAATTGGCAGGTAAACATGTGGAAAACTAAAACAGACATGGACTCCCCATTAAAAGTTTCAGCTGTTACCTCAGAAATTACCTGTTTTAATATTCTAATTTTGGCTCAGGATTTTGTTGGTAGACCTTTTTTTTTTTTTTTACATTTTTTATAAAAACTGGTTGTATTAATGCCCTAGCAGTGTCAATAAGCATTATTTTATTTTTATTATTTATTTCTATTTATGTTTTTTATTTTTTAAGATGACATTTACACTAAATATGTGTTACTGACAAGTGCTGATGTTAAAAGTGTTTGAACAACAAATGTTATGGCACTTTAGTTCATATGGAAGCAGAACATTTAAATAAAAGTGCCCTTTACACTATTTTTGAATTCATTATTTGATTTTGTGTCTACAATGCGATTAATTGTGATTAAAAATTGTAATCGTTGCCCAGCTCTAATATTATACATATCCAGCTCTAATATTATACATATGTGTGTGTGAATATATATATATATATATATATATTATATATATATATATATATATATATATATATATATACACACGTGGACAAAACTGTTGGTACCCCTCGGTTAATGAAAGAAAAACCCACAATGTGTCACTGAAATCACTTGAAACTTGCAGAAGTAATAATATTTAAAAATTTATTGAAAATTAACCATTAAAAATCAGCCATCACTTTTGAATTGCTGATTAACATAAATATTTAAAAAAACAAACTAATGAAACAGGCCTGGACAAAAATGATGGTACCTCTATAAAAGATTGAAAACTATTTGAGCAGAGTGACATGATTAACTCAGGTGTGTCCTTTAATTGACAGCACAGGTGTTTCCAAACTCATAATCAGTCAGTCTGCCTATTTAAAGGGAGACAAGTCACTCTGCTGTTTGGTGAAAAGGTGTGTACCACACTGAACATGGACAACAGAAAGCGAAGGAGAGAATTGTCCCAGGACATCCGAAAAAAATTATAGACAAACATCTTAAAGGTAAAGGCTATAAGACCATCTCTAAACAGCTTGAAGTTCCTGTGACAACAGTGGCTCATATTATTCAGAAGTTCAAGACCCACGGGACAGTAGCCAACCTCCCTGGACGTGGCCGCAAGAGGAAAATTGATGACAAATTGAAGAGATGGATCGTTCGAATTGTATCCAAAGAGCCCAGAACAACCTCCAAAGAAATTAAAGGTGAACTCCAAGGCCAAGGTACATCAGTGTCAGATCGCACCATTCGTCGTTGTTTGAGCCAAAGTGGACTTCATGGGAGACGACCAAGGAGGACACCACTGCTGAAAAACATCATAAAAAAGCGAGACTGGAATTTGCAAAAATACATGTTGACAAGCCACAAAGCTTCTGGGAGAATGTCCTTGGACAGATGAGACCAAACTGGAGCTTTTTGGTAAGGCACATCAACTCTATGTTCATAGACTCAAAAACCAAGCATACGAAGAAAAGAACACTGTCCCTACGGTGAAACATGGAGGAGGCTCAGTAATGTTTTGGGGCTGCTTTGCTGCATCTGGCACAGGGTGTCTTGAATGTGTGCAAGGTAAAATGAAATCTGAAGACTATCAAGGCATTCTGGAGAGAAATGTGCTGCCTAGTGTCAGAAAGCTTGGTCTCAGTCGCAGGTCATGGGTCTTCCAACAGGACATCGATCCAAAACACACAGCCAAAAACACCCAAGAATGGCTGAGAGAAAAGCGTTGGACTATTCTAAAGTGGCCTTCCATGAGCCCAGATCTGAATCCCATTGAACATCTGTGGAAGGAGCTGAAACATGCCATTTGGAGAAGACACCCATCAAACCTGAGACAACTGGAGCAGTTTGCTCATGAGGAGTGGGCCAAAATACCTGTTGACAGCTGCAGAACGCTCATTGACAAATACAGAAATCGTTTAATTGCAGTGATTGCCTCAAAAGGTTGTGCAACAAAATATTAATTATGGGTACCATCATTTTTGTCCAGCCCTATTTCATTAGTTTTTTTTTTTTTAAATAATTATGTTAATCAACTATTCATAAGTAATGGCTGATTTTGATTATTTAATTTTCAATAAATTTTTATTTATTGTTACTTTTGTAAGTTTCAAGTGATTTCAGTGAGAATTGTGGGTTTTTCCTTCTTTAACTGAGGGGTACCAACAATTTTGTCCAAGTGTGTATATAAAACCTTGCTGTGTTCTTTACACAGCATTGAAAATCAAAATTATTTCTAATTCCTTAGTGCCAGAATGATGAGAGCGAGAATTCTTTGGAGAATTTTTTTAAAGACTTTCTTCAAAGTCAGGTTATGACTATGCCTTCAAACAATTTGGGAAAGCCTTGATGATGATGTCATGGCTTTGGAAGCTTCTGATATGTTAATTGAGAACATTAATTAGGGGCAAACCTGTGGATGTATTTCAAGCATAGTGCGAATTACGGGGGGGTTTGGGGGGGGTTTAACCCCCCCAATTACAACTTCAACCCCCCTAAAGAAGGGACAAATTGTCATTTTTGTCATCTCTAGAAAATGTTGACCCCCCCAATTGTCATTGTATAATTTGCACTCTGATTTCAAGGAATACCTTAAACACACTGCTTCCTTGTGGGACATCATGGGAAAATCAAAAGAAATCAATCAAGATATCAGGAAAACACAAGTGTGGTTCATACTTCGGTACAATTTCCAGATGCCTAAAAGTGTCACGTTCATCTGTTTAAACAATTATTCGCAAGTATAAACACCATGGGAACGTCCCTTATTCATACCGATCAGGAAGGAGACAGGTTCAGTGTTCTGATCGTGCTTTGGTGCAAAATGTGTGTATCAACCATTACTCCAAAAGATTACAATTTTTAAATGCACACAGGGGCAAAGACATTGATTTTTGGAGACATGTTCTATGGTTTGATAAAACTAAAATTGAAGTGTCTGAAAATAAGGACCATGGTTATATATGGAGGAAAGTAACATCTCAAGACACCAGGCAGGAAGTTAAAGAGCAAATGGATCTTCTAAAAGGACAGTGACCAGAAGCATACCAACAAATTAGTTACAATGTGGCTTAAGAACAACAAAGTCAGTGTATTATAGTGGCCATCACAAAGCCCTGATCTCAACCTTAAATTTGAGAGGAGAGCTGAGAAGATGTGTATGAGTAAGGTGGCCTACAAACCTAACACAGTTCCTCCAGTCCTGTCAGGAGGAATGATGCAAAGTTCCAGCAAACTATTAAGAGAAGCTCGTAGAAGGAACCCCAAAACATTAGACCCAAGTCACATAGTTTAAAGAAAATGCTTCCAAAAACTATGAAAACGCATGTAAATGTTTGACTTTGATAATAAAGGCATAAAACATTTCTAAAGAATACTCTCTCATTTTTCTAGCATTAAGCAAATATAAGTAATTTTGGTCATCCAAACAGGAAAGGTCTATTCTGATTTTATGTCAGACAGTGAGAGAAAAAAATAAGCTTATACATCTTTTTATACAATTTATGTAAACATCTGGTATCAACAGTAAAACCAAGCATTAACTCACCTCTCTTAGTCATAGGTAATAAATACTGAGCAAATAAGACGACAGTAAAAGGCAGTTTCATGTTGTTGATGTCTCATTTGCAATTTTACTGGAACATTTTTTAAGGTGTGTTAACACTTTTTTTAATGATGAAGATGAAAATGGCTTGGTTTATATGCACGTCAGTAGACACAAGGACACACACTGCACACTGCCTTTTTGCATGAATAAACCTGTTCTTGCAGGAGCCCTTCTGGCAACTTCAAATTTAAAGTGACCCTCTTCGTATGAAACAGGTCAGCGCTTTGTTGATTACTCCCATTAGTTCTTGCGATACCAATTTTAAGTCTTTTTGTCATCTGGGGGGAAAAAAAAGATTACAGGAAAACTTGAAGAAAATAAGGTGCGAAATGGAACATTACTAAAAGGCTAAATAAGAGAAGAGGGGGTTGTTGGTGGGAGTAAATGAAAAATGAGCAAGATAGAGCTTAAGAATGACTGTTTGAGAGAATGTGTGTGTGCCTGCGTGCGCTGGTATGTGTGTGTGTAAAGGGTGGAGAAAAGAATGACAGCAACCTCCATGTTCACAAGTGCAGCGTGACAAAGATGATTATAACCATCAAGATGTTCTTGTGCTCAAAAGGAAGAAAAGTTAAGCTCAGGGGGAAACTGCTCAGCAGGTAGAAAGAGTTGCGTAAAATCCTTGGAGCCTAGCAGCACATTCATTAGCACGAATGATGACTCGTTAGCTGATTTCTTTTAGAGTGAAAAGTTTAATACCGTGTCACCTGTGAGCCTTTGTACTATTCATGATTTGTACTTCTGTTTCTCAAAACTGTTACTGTTCTCAGATAAACCTAATTATCTTGAGGCACAGCCTCCCACCTTTTACCCTGTGTTGCTCTCCGTCTTCCTCTTGCTTTAAGTCATGCCACCTATTCTTTTTCACCATCTGGCAGACGCTCTAATGCCACTGTCAGTGAGAACATGACAGCAGTTAAAGAGGGAAAAGAACCCTTCAGAAATACAGAGACAGACATGAAAATAATTCCTTTTTTCAATCAAATTTTTTTCGGCTTTTCCACTTCTAGCTAATGTATAATACATTATATATAAAACATAATACAGTATAGTATAATATTTTAAAGAAAAAAAGGAAACACACTGTACCATTGTTCACTAGCTTTCATTAGCAGCAAAGACTGGGGGGGGGGGGGGGGGTCATCTGGCTCGTGTCAAATGTTAAACAGGTCACAGAATCCTTTTATTGCAAAATGCAAACTCAGCCTATCACATAATCTCCTGCATGCGTGTACTATATCCTGCTGTGTTTTAATAGATGCATTTATGTATATAGCATGCAGGCTTTCTATCCATTTCTTTTTAGTTTGCAAAATTAGGGAAGAATTATTTAAAGGAAATTAATAAATGGTTGGGAGGGGCAAAAGATAACCCAATTGATTTTGCAGTTGATCCAGATCCCCCTCATTAATGTTATGAGGTAAGCCACTGGCCTTTTCAGAGGGCACGCTCTCTGGCTGCCCATCCCCTTTGATTAATTTATGAAATCACAGCTCCCCTTAGTTACGAGTGAACAAGTTCTATATGTTAAGCAGAGGACCGGTTGGACAGAACTCAGAGTCCCTCCAACTAGCAGTGTGTGGTTTACATGGATCTACACACAGACCCAATACTGGAAGGGCAAATTAACAGTCAAACCTGCATTCTCAAAAACCATGGCACCACTTAGAGCAGCACAAAGGAACAACTGATGTTTTCAGTCGCTTTTACAGAGCTGTCTAAAACTTGCTCTCTCTCTTTGGTAATTACTGTCTTGAGTCAGTCAGTTCTGCCAGAGGTCCACTGTAGCTCTGTGAACTAGCTTCGTCAATGCTGATGTGAGACACTGATAGCAGGGACGGATGACGGGAGCTTGACAGCAGTCTCCTAAAAATGAAGCTAATTATGTGCTTGCATATGGAAAACATGTCACCACAAATACCATCATGGATCACATGTGAAACACGTGTAGCCATGAAGAGCAAATGTGATCATCATGTTATTTCAAGTTACAGCACTCAGAATTTGTGTGAAAAATATTTCCACGGGTTGGAAAGTGAGACGGCGTGTCATATTTTCTGTGTGGTATGTTTTCAAAATGGCCATGAGTTGTTGTGACACATTCATTTCCTGTATACGATACTTTTTATTTATTATTTGATATAAAGCACTTTGGGTGTCAGCTTTCTTCTGCGGCAGTTATAAAGACAACTCTCCTTATTTTTTTTTTCCTTATTCTACTCTTTTGTATGTAAAACTGCTTGGCCTACACCCTGTCTTTACTTCAAAAGTGCTACTTTGAAAGGCTATTTCTTGATATAAGTTTGACCTAATTTTCATGATCGTGCTCTTTATTCCACTTCTTACCCTCCTGGTCTTCCTCCCATGTCAGTTTGTTTTTGGGTTTGAAAAAAAAAAAGACACACGTTTGATGCTCCTGCCTTCCAGTCTCCTGCATTTGCTCGACCCTTGTCAGTGATCCCTCGGGTTTCATATTGGAATTTAGATGGGCTTCACATATTTACACGGTAAAAATGTTCCAAAACCAGGTCTCGTGAGGGCGAAAGTACATGTTTCATGTGTGTTCCACATAGTTCACGTAGTCACAGGGGTACATTGTGTTTTTGTACATTTGAAATTTATGTTTTATTTTTTCTGTGAAGGTTACATGTCAATCTGATGGTGTGTGTGTATGCATTAATCGACATTTCTTTCACTCAAAAGTCACTGATCTGTTGACACTTCATTCATGTGAAGATGTGGATGGGAAAATGTGAAGGATCTGAAAATCGCAAAGCAGCAATGCTTCTGCAATTGAAATTGAAATTCTTTTTTCTGACACTGTGATAGACTGGTGACTTGTCAGGCCTGTACCCTGCTTTTAGCCGTAGGTGGCTGTGGAGGGCTTTTCACACTGAACAGAAAAGGTATTGGCCTGCTAACTTGACCTGCCATTTTGCTAGATAATCTATAGTACATGATTTATTTATTTAGAAAGGTCCAGAAAAATGTATAACAACGCCAAGTTCTGCCCTCATGGTTTCCCTTAGTAACACAACACATTATAAATGGCGGCATGTGGTACAACTCGGTTTGGATATATGATGTGTTGCCTTGGCTCAGGATTTGTGTCATGAGCTGTTAATTCACCATCGATTTTGGGTCAAAAGGGTTGACTGTTGGTTCATCTCAAAATCCCTGCAGAACTAAATTATCTTGTAGATCCAGCGCTGACAAGAATGAAAATTAGAAAATTGCACAATGATGGAGTTTGACTAATAAATTTGTTATGAAGATGCATTGACTGGTTTCCAAGATGACAGTTAAGTTATTGTATTTCTGCAAATTATTCCACAAAGTCCATTGAGAGCTTTCAGGTTGGTTCCAGTGTGAGACACAAATAGTATTCCTGTCTGATGATGTTTATATGCTGTTCCAGCATGATTTGACCTGAAATAACATTATAAAAAAAGAATTGGCAAACTATTTTACAGACAATTTCATCTGAATCTATGAACTGAAAGCGCTCTCGAGCAGGTTTGTGAGTTCAACTTAACATGGCACTTGCTTAGGTTAAAAGAGAGCCACCTTGTGTCCCTGAAAATCCTGACTTTAGACTCAATAGACCTTTATGCCTTTTGTGCAGCCTCAGGTGAGACATGCTGGCAGCGTAAAGTGAGTCGTTTGTGTTGGACAGACTGTCAAACTCATGGCCAAGGGGCCAAATGGGGCCTGCCAACTCATTTTCAGGGGCCCGTGAGAGCGTGCAAATATAATAATAGGAATTACAATACATTTATATGTAGTTTTAAAGATGCAAATGGACCATATTTCCCATAATGCATTTTAATTTGGATACCTTTGCTGTGAATGGCATCTATCGACTAGATGAGAGTATCCCAATTCATCTATTTGTGGTCAAGTGATGGATTTCAAAAAAAAACTTTCCAAGAAAAGACAAATATATGGAGAGGAAAGGCAAGTTAATGTTAGAAGGGAAGCGAAACATGTTTCTGCCTAATGGAAACAAGCCAGTATTTTTTTTGTGACCTGAAGGCAGATTTGTCTGTTAAGTGTCTGCAATTTTAATGAGTTTGTGTACATTATTGACAGTTAAATGCAAAGGCAAAAATGTTATATGATCAAAACAGAAAAAAAAAAACAAGATACATTTAGGTTGTCATGCAATTTTTGTAGAACCTCCTGGTAGACATGTACTTGTAACCACTGAACTGGGACTTCCAATACCCATACCTGCAGTACAGAAGTCGCAGCTGTTACTTGGAACTGTGCAATTGAATCACACACTGAAACTAATTACTAAACAACAAGTATTTTATTTGTTCCGGGATGACTTTAGGACCCGAGACAGGCCCCCATCCATGTTGCTGCAAGGCTCAGCCAGGGAAAAGGGAAAGGAACATCACACCGAGCTGAATTGGTTTTAGTAGTTTACTATTTAGCAAGAAAAAAGTTCAGGAAAGGCAAAACTGCAACTGAAAAACCAAGACCAAAGGACTTTTAATAAAATAACCAAAAGAGAAAAATGTATTTGATCTTAATAAAGGTGTGAACATAAAAGACTCTGATACCCACATCAATTTAAATATACATAAACAAAACCTTGTGCTTGTGGTGAAACAGAAGACAAGGTAAGCTTGGGTGTGAGGGCCCTAGAATAAAACGAACTAAGCCAGAAATGCTATAACTCTGATGAAACTATAACAGATGAAGTCCACAAACTACAAATGTTCCAAAAAGTAATACTGGCTTTCAGCCTTTTAAATCCAAACAATAAAGTCACAATCAGTCATCCATACCCATTTAGTGCTTTACAGGGTCACAGAGATCTGCTGGAGAATATACAAAACTACACGCAGCTGAGGTTTGAACCAGGAACCTTCTTGCTTTGAGGGAACAGTGCTGACCACCAAGCCACTGTGCTACTGGCCGTCAGCCATCCATCCATTATCTATGCCCGTTTAATCCTCTGCAGGGTCACAGGGATCTGCTGGAGCCTATCCCAGCTCTCTTAGGGCAAAAGGCAGGAGTACACCCTGGACAGGTCGGCAGTCCATCACAGGGCCACATATAGACAAACAAGCATGCACACTCAAAATCACTCCTACAGGTAATTTAGAACCACCATTTAACCAATTAACCTGACATGCATGTCTTTGGACTGTGGGAGGAAGCCGGAGTACCCGGAGGAAACCCATGCCAGCACGGGGAGAACATGCAAAGTCCACACAGAATGGTCCCTGCTGAGGTTCGAACCAGGAACCTTCTTGCTGTGAGGCAACAGTGCTGACCACCAAGCCACCGTGTTGCCGGCTGCCGTCAGCCATTTCAAATAAAAATATAGTACAATGTTAAAAAAAAAAAAAGCACATCTAAGAGACACCTCTGTAAACTGCTCACACCTGATCACAGCTGACCTGAGTGAAAGGTCACTGTAAGTTACAGTTCATGTCAGGCAGACTTTGAGAATGGGTATAACAGAAGTCAGAGTTTCTCCTTCCAGCAAACTGTGGTCAAGTGGACTAAGACTGGACTGATAGATGCACGGTTGAGTCTGGATTCCCAAAAACCAAGGTACCAAAGGGATGCATTACGCAACAAGAGCAAGCAGTTGTTACGGTCAGAAGAGGACTTCAGTGGTAAAATAAAGCCTCAGTTTTCTGCTTCTGGGTTTGTAAAATGGGGCATGGCATGCATCAAGTTCCACCAAAAATAAACATTGAATGGACTATTAGCATGCAATTTAATTCAGCCAAAAGAAGCAAAAACATAAAAAAAAGCAAATGTCAAAAAAGAATTCAAACCAAATTCCAATGGTAAGAGTGATAGATGGTGTTTATGGCAGGTCTAAATACAAACTCATTAGCTGCCTTTACCTCTGACCATAATGTGTTCTAAATATCAATACGGAAATCATTTATTGGTCTTTTTTGTGGTATTTCAAAGACATTTTTAGAAATTATGAACACAATTACATTTCCAAAATGAACATAATTAAGCATTAGAAATTTACACCATGTTAAAACGTGTGAATAGAAAAAGATGGAGCTCTAAAGCATAATCCAAACTGGAAAGTATTTGCTGCAAGATTTATTGTGTAAAATGTGAAGTGCAGATATTATCAGAATCAATCGGGAAATGCTGAGAAAAGGAAGATGGGAGGAGGATAGCGCGTTCCAGAGGTGCTGATTTAACAAACTGTCACTGGAAATCCTGGTTTTAGAGTTAATAAACCTATTAGCCCACCTGTCAAAGGTTGTCTCTCAACTCACGCTTAATGACAAGAGGGAGCTGCCTGCCATGGACTCTACCAACCTGAGATCAGTTGTCTTGCTCCTTTATTGATTGGAATCCTGTTTGGTCTGTTTTAGTCTGTCTTCCTGTTTTATTTTGAAATCAAATTCCCTGGTTTATTACTTCCTCTGTGTTCCCCTGTTGTAATTGTAAAACCTGTGTCTCTGTGACGAGTGAGTGTCTACATCAGTCTGTCATTGTAGGGGAGAATAGGGGTATTGTGAGACACTGGGTAATGTGAGACACCCCCTGTATCTAAGCAACAGGACGCAGCTGTGGTCGTTTGAGCGGCTGATTGTCAAGGCTCATCCTTTTCACTTGGCCACAAAGAGCCTGACTCCGCTGTGCTGTTGTAAGCATGTGTTTTGTACAAAAATACATTTTTGGGATGTAAAAGTAATTGTTTTGGTTTTCACCATTACCAACTCTGGTGCTAAAAGTAATTGATTCAAGCGGACAAACTCATATCCCGTATATTGTCGAAACTATCGCCTTTTTAAATTGATTCGGTGCGAATTGCTAAAGATTGGCCTGAATTCCGCAGAGAAGTTGTTTTAATAAAAAGTAGTAGTGGAGGGTTAAAGTGAGACAATTGCCATGGGGAAAAGTAAGGCACTGCTTCACTTTTCTCCTGGAGGCAAAGTAAGACAAAAAATAAGCTTTGTTTTTTGTGTCTTAAACAGTATGAAAAATCCATCATGCCAAGGAAATACAACAGGAAGGACAACCTGGGGCCGAACCTCCATTGAACAGATGGAAAGTGCAGCCACTGAGGTCATGGAGAAAAAGAGGCCCTTAAGATCTGTTTCAAAGGAGCGAATATTGACAAGTCAAGCCTCCTAAGATTTATAAGAAAAAAGCAGCGGGGGGACCTTGTCACTGTGGGCTGGGGCTCGGTAGCCCAGGCAAAGAGAATTTTCACAGATGAGATGGAGGAAGAACTTTCCAAACACCTGAAAGAACTTGCTGAACAATCCTATGGTCTCTCTCCAGCTAAGTGCCGCACACTGGCCTTTGAGTATGCAGACAAGAACCATGTCCCCATGCCTGCTAGTTGGAAGGAGACGCAGTGTGCAGGTCAAGAGTGGTTCTGCAGCTTCCTAGGACGTCACCGGCTTCCTCTCTGAACTCAAGAAGCAATATCCCTCGGAAGGGCCACTGCCTTCAATAGAACGACTGTTGGGGAGTTCTTTGATAATCTGGCAGTAGTCATGGACAGGTGGGAGAATTGATTGTTCCGATGCATGTGTTTTATTCTCTAAAATTAAGTAGTTTAGACTCCTTATCTTTAACAGGCATAAATTACCCCCACACATGATTTTTAATGTGGGCAAAACAGGTCTCCATACGGTACAGAGGCCTCACCAGGTGAGATAAAACGACACACATAAGGCTGACATGTGTAGCTTGTAATAATGTAATAAACAGGCCAGCGGGACCTCCGAGCGAGCAAAGCAGAGAATGGCGCTCCGAAATCAGATTGGTGATGGAGCCTCTGATCCCCTCCAGCAGCCTCTCATCCACCTTCAGGACCCTGCCGGAGTTCTGGTTCCACTCTGGGTATCTCTGACACCCTCCAGCAGGCCTCTCCACCACCTGCACCACCTGCAAATTTTCTGTTTGTTTCAGGTGGTGACGCCAAGAGGGAAAAGGCAAGTTGGTTCCATCACATCGGCCGAGAGAGGGGAGCTGGTAACTCTGGTCTGTGCTGTTAATGCTGCTGGGGATGCTGCACCTCCAATGCTTTTCTTTCCCAGAGTAAAGTTTAACGACTGCTTCATGATCAATGCACCGCCAGGAACAAAAGGTACATCCACTAGAACAAGATGGATGAATGAAGATTGTTGGGCCGAGTTCCTCGGCCACCTGATAAACCATACTTACTGTTCCCCTGACCACCCCATGCTCCTCATCATGGACAACCTTAAAGCTCACATATCACTCAGGGCAGTAGAACTCGCCAGGAGCAATGCTATCGTTATGCTCACTCTCCCACCTCACACATCCCGTCGCATGCAGCCTCTGGATGTGGCCGTGTACTGTCCGTTCAAAGCCCAATACAGCCGAGCTCTCGATGGGTGGATGGGATCGAATCCTGGCAAAACAGTGACCATCTACCAGGTTGCAGGACTTGTGAGTCAAGCCTTCATGACAACCGTGACACCACAAAATGTCACTTCTGGGTTTAGGTCCACTGGGATTTTCCCATACAATTGTGACATTTTCCCAGCTGAAGCGTTTGCACCATCCGTTCTGTCAGATCATCCAAACCCTGAGCTACAGCCTGCCACCGGGGATGCTCCACCTCCGGCAGAAGGTATGAAAGGCCTGCACCCTGCAGATGATCCGCCTGAAGATGAACCTTCCGCTGCAGATAACGCAGCCTCCCGTACGAATTTGCCCGCTCCCGCTACCGCGCCAGCTGACACAGATGCAGGACAAATAACTAGCCGACCTGGATATGTCCCTCCACAGGAAATCATCGCACTTCCAAAGTTCACCCCCAGATAACAAACCAGACGGAGGCGTGTGTTATTATTTTGTTTGTTAGCAGGGCCAGAACAAGATAGATTATATCTTGGAGAGATGCTAATGGTATCCCTATAGACTCTCAGCACTCAGAGACATTGAAACATTAGGCATGTGCTCGAGCAACAGGTCTTATCTTCCCTGAGCAGCTTCAGTTTTTGCCATCCAATCTAGAGTTGGATCTGCACAAGCCTTTCCTTTTGAAAAAAAAAAGATATAAATAACTATATAACGATATCTGGGTAATTGGATATGTGAACCAAACTTGGAGTAATTGATCTGACACAAACTTCAGGATATCATTAAAAAATACACCTTACCTTTGCAATGGCCTTCCTTATTCCTGGCAATTTATTTTTTATTTTTTTCTTTCAGACAGGTTTATATTAAGCATAGTACAAATGGTATGCCTTAGTTATAGTGCCCCAGCACAGACTTTCACATTGGGAATAGCATCTGCCACTATTCATGTAACTTTATTTGAGACACCCTGCTCTGTCGTGAGGGATGCCTTTACTCCAGTTATGCTTTGAGCTGTGTGAGCCACTGGAAATTGGCCAACACTCAGGAGAACTCTGGCCATTTCATGCTTGCTTTCATCCCCAAAATGGCAGGTGAAAGCCAGATGGGCACCCATGCTCGCTGAGGTCTACATATCTGCAGTGAAGATAATGGCTGCCGCCTGTCGTACTCTCCTCTGCCTTTTCTTCTTGAACGTTACCTTTAGAGCCTGAAAATTAGAACTAATGCCTGATTTAATCAACATTTCATCAAAATCTATTTTGAGGGACTCCAAGCTAATATATAAGAATCAATAGAAACCAGATAAAGTTTAGTGCTGAAATTGAGCAAAAAAAAAAAAAAATGCATGCAGAATTTTTAAACAGCTAAGCACCTTTCTGGAAGGCATAATATAGGTAAAGCCCATTTATTTTAAACAACTGCCAAAAACCCTCTATTCTCCACTGTGCAAAATAGCTGTATATCTTTCACCACCATCCAAGCTCAGTTTTAATTGCAAATCCAGAATAACTTCACCAATTTTTGATTATCTTATTATCCATGTTCTTCATCACAGCAACCAATTTTTGTATTATTGGATGTGAAATTAATGATTTTCACAAATTTTGCCTACATCCTGCACTGCCATTATTGGATTCATTAAAAAAGCACAGGGATGCCTACGCACGGAGGAAGTGTTATTGTCAAATAAAGTTAACATATAGTGACAAACAGTCTTATTAAAGTAGTTAAATCCTTCGCTGATACCAACTCAAATATTTCCTATTGGTGAATATCTTGTTCTTGACTATTTGTTGGTGGCAATAGATGAGATGGAACAAACAAATCACATCACAGGAGGCAAGGGCAAATGATTTGAATAAAAGATTTAGAAATTCTGTACAAATGAATTTAGATGAAGAGAAAAAAAAGATTGATAGAAATGCCATAAAAATGCAAATTACAGTATCAGGAAAGAATATCTGCATACAATGAACCTTCAAAGGTTTTCAAGACTTGCCGCTGTTCAGTCCCATAATCTCAATCTCTTTCCCTCTTTAAGAAGTTTTTTTTGTTTGTTTTCAGTTGACACTACAAATTACTGAATAAATAATTTCCAAAATATCTCACCTTGTGTTTTGTCCTCACATGTAGGCCCACTTTTAAAGGCACTCTATGTAGCAATACCAATTGTGACCACAGTGGGTCACCATATCACATGAAAGTTAATGTGGAACCAACACTTCAAGAAAGTCCACCTCTAATGGAACAAAATGGTTTTACAATATAGATACCGGGACCATTCCCACTCATTAACACAGAATTATCAGTGACTCTTTCATCAACACAGGAGATCTATATGTCTTCTTGTGGTTACAAATGATATTGCTACATACAGTGGATTATAAAAAGTGGTTATATATCTGTTGTGATATCTTATTTGAGTAGGAATCATAGAAATTAACATTTGGTCAGGTGCAACAATGATTGGCAAAAGTATATGTAAAACAAAGCCACTGAAGAAGAAATGCTTATTTGAAAATCAGGCCTTTGACAACTTCACAGGCAGAATGGCCTCTGTACCTTGAGAGGACCAGCAATGTGATACTCTGGTGGTTCTAATTGTAACATATCAGTTGTGTACCTCAAGGGGTTACAAAGGGTTCAATCAATAATTGCTTCATTACGTGTCTAAAAGCCATTTCCAGTTTAACCTGGGATAAATGTTAATGTTTAAGAAATGCCTTCAAAAAGCCATTGATGGATACATATCAAATGCTATCAGTCCTTGCTGCTGCCACCTTAGGATTTGGAGAAATTGGTAATTCTTTCCTCAACTGCAGATAAGGAGCTACATTATGCTTGTCAAGGTTTCACCTAAGAAATAGGTAACAAAGGGAAACTTGTTACGTAAGACCAAATACACTGTCAGAAAGTGTGTCTTTTATCGGATAGCACCGGACTGTTTCATGCACTCTGTGCTTCCTTTGATCAAAGCAGGATTAATGAAAAAAATTAAAAAATAATCACCCACTTGATTCCTCTATCTGACAGGCATCAGTCACTTATGTTTTGTCAATGTTCTAACCTTGAATATCCAAAAGAAGGCAGATAGCACACATGAAAATACAAAATAAGGTTATCTAATCTTAATTTTGCTAATTTATTGGTTCTATGTTCTGTCTGCCTTTGGGTATTCAATGGTAGAAGCTTCTGAGTCACATTTATCACCACAAAGATAATACACAAAGATAGCATATCCTTTAGGGTTTGATGTTATGTCAGTGACACTGAGATTTGTACAAGGTGCCTTTTTATTTTCATTCATCATGACCATAACAGTCTTCGCAAACAGTAAACAGAAAATGCAGCAACCACCTTACCTTATTCAATGTTTTTCTTCTCATTCTAGTTTGTTTCTCTTAGGTTGTTTTTTTTTAACTTGCTGTCTTCTTCTTTTATTTGTTGGTAGTTCACAGACACCAAAAGTGGTGCACTCCTACCACCAGGTAGTATGGAACGATAGTTTCCATGGAGGAAGTTGGCCCTGTTACAATTCCAGCCTCCTACATTTTCCCCCGGCCCCCTACTAATAGAAAAGTAGCTGCTATGAAAAGGAAGGGACTTTAACACTGATCTGGATCTCTGATGTCATAGCACTCTGTAAATCTGAACTGCTCTTTTGATTAGATATTTTTGGGCCCTAACGCCACGCTCACACATATTAGTTCCATCAGCTGCATCGGCCTCTATGCACTTTGAATGGGAAGATATCAACTATTGCCGAACAGAACTGTTTTGTGCGTTATGTTGATACTGTTGCATCTGGTTGTCTGTCAAAAGTTAGGGAATTTTCAACTTTTCCTGCTTCATCACATAAGTCAGCCAAACTGTTGTGGCTACACAGCTGGATCTGGCCAATTAAATCATACATAGGCAGGACTAATCCAAAGCACACAGCTTATTTGTATGACGAGCACGAAGAAATGTGATTTGTTGTCTTTGGTATGACAAAGAAACATCAGAAACAACACACATTTGTGCATTGCTGCAGTGTGGATCCATTATAACATAGTTATGTGCAGTTAATGTCATGGTTAAGGTTGGGCATGTCATGTTTTCTGGGTTTCTTCTTTGTTCCCTTGGTCTGGTCTGCTTTTCTTGAGTTCCTTGAATTCTCCGTTAACTTTAGTTCGAAGGTCTGTCTTTTCCTGTTGTGTTCTCGGTTACTTTCTGTTGTTTATCTCCCTGATTGTTTACACCCGTGTCTCATTTGTTCCTTGGGTTATTTAGGTATTGTCTTTTGCTCTCTTCCTTGCTGGTTCATCTGTTGATTTGTCTGTTGATTTTTCTCGTTGATCTGCCTGCGTTCCTGCCCTGCTGTCTCTTGGTTTTGTGGATGACACAGTTATGTTTTTTTCTTTTTTTTTTTTTTTTTGTTTTGGGTATTAAAGAACCTTTTTTGTTGAAATTTCCTTCCTCCCATCCTCCTGAATTTTGGGTCCTAATTAGTGATGGTGAGATGAAGCCTCATCAAAGGCATCAAACCACTTGAGCCAATCATTTCGAGGGAGGGTTCATTACTCGAAGCTTCATGTACACACGACACCACCTACTGGCCAGATGTGTAATCACAGGCAGCTGTATCACAATCATGTAGTGTGACACATTAAATGTGTCTGTCATGGTCCTTGGGAATGACTATGAATTACAAGGAATGTATGTCCAAATAATTTCTCTACATACATTATCACATATGTGTATAATAAAATATTACATGACTGTATTCTGTGAGTGTAAAGTTCCCAGAATGGAAGTATCATATGGTAGGGCAGGTTGTGTAATTATGGTTCTCTGCCACTTTAGTAAAACAACATGGGCTCAGGCAGGCAGAGGACAGTGAAAGTGCTTGTAGAACTAGAAAGGAGCACCGAATATTGTGTAACTTGGCCAATGATGTACAGGACGGAGGGAGATTTTAGTCATTTTTATTTAGAAATAACAGTCTCTCAACTGTTTTTGGTTTCAAGCGATTCCAGTTTTTTTGATACTACTTCTCATTCCTTTGAAAACACCCTTTCATATGGTACAGAAGGATGCCGGCATAGACAAAAACACAAGAGCAAGATCATATAAATTGGGGTTCGGTTGTCTTTTTCTCTCCCAGTAACTCCAGGGGGTTCTCCAGCCAGCCTACATTTGTCGCTGAAGGGTAGCGCTGGACCTCCACAGTGTCATCTGTCATCACATTTTGAGTCTTCTGTGCCACCATGATGCTGGTGTCCAAACAATGTCAGTTTTCTACTTAAGAGAGATAACACATCATGCTATTAAGTGTTCCAGTAGGCATAACTTGATCTCCACATGCTATATAATAGATTACCTCCATTGACATCATGAGAAGTGGAAGCCTGGGAGATGTCCTCTCTGGTTTGTTTTGTTCATATATTGGTGGCACACTCAGAGGTCAGTTGCTTTATTGCCTCGAAGGCTTTTGTTTGACTGAAAAATCCAATTGCCTTAAATCGGGGTTTCAGGAGTGTAGCAAGTGATATGATACTCATTAACTGAATAGGCTACTCCAGCCTTTCCTGGAGTAGCCTGATGAGCTAGTCTCCCATTTCCAGTGCAACTGTAGGTGCTGGCTTTGTTACCTCCTCCTGAAGGGCGTGCTCCAGCATTATAACTTTGGTAAAGGACACATTTTCCTCTGCTGACAGCTCTACAGCGGCATCATAGAAGGGGGACAGCAAAGAAAGGCACCCCCCAGGACACAAATGTCCTGAATCCAACGTCATCCACATTACTGAAGGGCTGTGTATCCTTCATTATCATGGAGATAAGAGCTTCATCCAACTCTTGTTTTATGGTGGCTAGTTAAGAGAGAATAAATACTGGGTCTGTGACTTGTCTTTATTTGGTCAATAAATAAAAGTCAACGTGGAGAAAGTGTGATAGTGCATTTGTAATATTATAATGACGTATCTTGGCTGGGTGTCGCTCCAGCTTCCTCCTTGTTCTCATGCAAGGCACGGTAATGCCTTAGCATGGATGAGGTGCTGTTATTGTACCCCAACTCCTTGGAACACAACAAACACTGAACCTTTGAATAAAATAAGAAATGGTTAAAAATACAGTTCTTGATATGCAAACCTAATGTGTCTGAAATAATGTCAGGTGTACCTTACCGTAGTAGGAGTGATCAAATCAAAATGTTCCCACACAGGGGAAACCCTCCTCTTCTTAGCTGGCTCCATCCTCTTACCTATCTTTCTCTCCTAACTCTCAATTTCTTTGAACTATTTCTTTCTCTAAACTCGCTAAACTATCGCCATATGTCTCCAAACCATCCAAACTCTATCCAAACTCTATCCAAACGCTGAACTGACTGCAACTGTGCATCAACAACCCACATTTTGAATGGAGCCTGAGGGGTTTACATCGGTGTCAAACGTTGCGGCACCACCTGAACCACTTTCCGAAGCAGTCACGCGGTACAGTCGGGCAGCAAGGCTTCGGACGTAATCATTTTTGGCTCCTCCCCTAAATGAATTAAGCCTCGACACACGTTTCGCGGAAACTCCCCCTCCATTACTCAACACACAACTTCAAAGCCCCTAGCACATCTCACATCGTCACTAGTCCTAACCCTAAACCATAACAGTTGATAAGCATAGTATTGGATTAAGTCAATGCTCACTTGGCTGAAGCTAATAGTACTTTTACTTTTTTATAAACTACATGCTAGCCTCGGATCAAGAGGTGGATAAGATCAGTGCTGCTTTTCCTGAGACGATAAGATCTTTAAATGGATGGGCTCTTATTTATCTTTGCCTGTTATGTTTCATTTTTTTTTGGACAGAGATGCTGTTGTTCTTGTGTGACAGCCAGTTTTCCTTCATTGTATACAGGTCATCAGGACCTTGAATGTCTTAGTTTGCAAAACTAACTGGTTTAAAACATTGAAAAAAAAAATGAAAATGCATTTGTATTTTCATTTTGTTTGTTTTGGGGATAGCGTGGTTTTGCTTTCATGAACTCTTTATGCTTTTATCCAAATGCTAATAAAACATCCATTTGCAAACTAAATAACAACACTACATTGCTTGCAAGTTCATATAATGCCTCTTTCCAGCTTTATTAAGGTGACTATTAAGTACACTACAAAGCTCTTGCAAAACTTAGGAAAAGGATACTGTATCTGTTCCCCCATTTCCTTAGAGTTATTTTTACACTTACATTTATTATTTTAGGGTGCATACTGTAAGTGCATTCAAACGGACAATACTGTCTTTGCAAAGAACATTGCAAATACCCAGAGAGTACATTGAAAAAAGTATGAAATGCTAAACAATCATTTGTGCACTTTTGGTTAAAAAGAGGACAGCGGTCAGTCTTCGGCGCCTGCGATGACGCAGCCTTAAACTGTATTTGTGACAGTAGTCTCCTCACAAAATTACACCATTTAGGAACATAGTCTTAATTAGACATGAAGACTTTAGCATGATTTGGGGTATTTTGTGAGGGAAAACGTTAAATAGCTGCCCTCATACAATCTGGTACCAACCAAAATCTTCTCACAAGTCTCCTGTGTGAATTTATTATTCAGTTCAATTCAATTCAATTTTATTTGTATAGCGTCTGTTACAATGTCAATTGTCTCTAGGTGCTTTACAGACACCCAGAGCATGACCCCTGAGCAAATATTTTTAACTAAAATTATAATATTAAATCCAATCAATGACAATGGCAAGTAAAAAACTCCTACAGAGGGAGAAAAAAAACCTTTAAGCCAAACAGTGGCAAGGAAAAACTCCACTTTTTTTTTTTTTTTTGGCACTAGTGGCCTTTATTCATAGTGGAGAGAGAGACAGGAAGGGGGGCAGAGAGAATGGGGAAGACACACGGCAAAGGGTCGACGAGCTGGGAGTCGAACTCGCGACCAGACAAAAAACTCCACTTTAAGAGGAAGAAACCTTGAGCAGGACCTGGCTCATATGGGGGGACCTTCCTGCCGAAGGCCAGCCTGGGTAGAGGAAAAAAAGAGGGGAGACAGGACAGAGAGAGGATGGAAGGACAGAGAGAGGAGAGCACACAAATGACTAAATATAATGACCATATAAACATAAACAGATGGGATGAACACTGGGATGAGATGGGGAGAGGACCAGGTCGCCGATCACCATGCCAGTCGGCACCCCGAACACAAATGGAGGAGAACCCCAGAATGACCAGAGGATGGAACTGCAAGTCAGCATGAAACTCAGGAAACTCTGGCCTGCAAATACACAGAAAAAAAAGGGGGGACAAAACAGAACAAGAACCACAGGAAAGCAAAGAATATGGAGCACAGTTACAGTAACAAGGTGCTCCCAAGTAATTATGAATGAGCTGGAGGAGGAGGAAGGGAGGAAGGAAAGGGAAGGAAAAGGAGAAAAGCAGCGGAGACACCACTCAGCAGATCATGTTGGTGTCCCCCTGTCAGCGTAGGCCTATAGCAGCATAACTATGACGAAACTGTGATTAAGACGATGCCTACTCTAGTCTGAGATCCTACAACTATGGCTATAACTATTAGCCCCTACACACTATAGATTTAGACTAACTGTAGGCTTTACTGAACAAAAATGTTTTCAATTTAGTTTTAAAGATGTAGATGGTGTCAGCCTCCTTAACCCAAACTGGTAGCTGGTTCCGTAAAAAAGGTGCCTGGTAGCAGAAAGGCCCGTCCTCCAAACCTATTCTTGGATATTCTAGGAACGACAAGTAATCCTGCACTCTGAGAGTGGAGAGCTCTATTAGGAGCATAACATGCTATCAAGTCTTGTAAATAGCACGGAGCTAGGCCATTAAGGGCCTTATATGCGAGAAGCAGAATTTTAAACTCAATTTGAAAATTTCACAGGAAGCCAATGGAGGGAAGGCTAACACGGGAGAGATGTGATCTCGCTTGCGGATTCCTGTCAGCACCCTCGCTGCTGCGTTCTGGATCAATTGGAGGCTATTCGGCGAGATTTTCAGACATCCTGCTAACAATGCATTACAGTAATCCAGTCTAGAACTGACAAACGCGTGGATTAATTTTTCAGCTTCACCCTGGGAGAGGATGCTCCTAATCTTGGAAATATTTCGGAGATGAAAAAAGGGAGTCTTGCAAACCTGATTAATATGCTGCTTAAATGACATATCCTGATCAAAAATGACTCCAAGGTTTTTTACAGCTGTGCTGGAAGCCAGCGTAAACCCAGTCAATCCATTCCTCAGGTATTTGGGACCAAAGACAATAACCTCTGTTTTATCCGAGTTTTAGAAGCAAAAAGTTAGAGGACATCCAGGACTTAATGTCATTAAGACACCCTTGAAGTTTAGCCAAGGGTTTTGTTTCCACTGGTTTCATAGCTAAGTACAGCGTAGCAATAAAAGTTTATGCCATGGCTCTGGATAATTTTTCCCAAGGGCAACATGTATAAAGTGAAAAGGATTGGTCCCAGAACTGAACCCTGTGGGACGCCATAGCAGACCCTAGTCCGTGTAGAAGAAACGTCATTAACATGAACGAACTGGAACCTGTCAGATAGGTATGACTTAAACCAGCCTAATGCTGTCCCTTTAATTCCAACAGTGTGCTCTAATCTGTGCAGCAAAAGGCCGTGATCAACAGTATCAAATGCAGCACTGAGGTCCAGCAGAACAAGGACAGAAACTAATTCATTGTCTGAGGCCATGAGGAGGTCTTGGAGACTCTAATCAGCGCAGTTTCTGTGCTATGATGAGTTCTAAACCCTGACTGAAAGACCTCAAATAGATCATTTCTATGCAGGTGTTCTCCTAACTGGCTAGCAACTATTTTTTCCAGAATTTTAGAGATAAATGGAAGGTTGGACATTGGTCTATAGTTTGCCAAGATGTCCGAACCAAGAGATGGTTTCTTGAGCAAAGGTTTAATGACTGCAACTTTAAAAACCTGTGGTACATATCCTAGTTGTAGAGATAGGTTAATCTGATCCAAAATTGATATACCAATAGTGGACATAACATCTTTAAGCAGCCGAGTTGGGATGGGATCCAACAAGTATGTAGATGGTTTATGGAATGCATGGACCAACAGAGTTGTGACTCTTTGTCAGCCTGGTGACAGTGCTGAACAGAAAACGTGGGTTATGTTTGTTCTCTTCTATTAACGAAGAAAAATAAGATGTTCTAGCTCTGCGTAATGCTCTTTTGGAGACTATTAAACTGTCTTTTCAGGCACGATGGGAGTCCGCAGATTTACAGGAGTACCACCTCCTTTCCATTTTACATGCATTCTGCTTCAGCATGCGAATATGTGAATTATACCTATACTAGCCATTTACCTCTCTCGCTAAAATAGGCAGAGGAATAACTGAACATTTCACACACTGAGCAGCGGGAGGGGGAAACAAAGGGAGAAGAAGAAGCCATGCTAAGAAGCTAACAAGCGAAAGAAGCTAAAGAACCGGCTAAATTAACAGCAGTGAGAATCCCAGGGAAAATTTGTGAAGCGGAAACTACGTGCAAGTGCTCAGATTACATTTTACAACAACAGTATAGAGTTATCACCAAATCGAGTTTAATTTTAAATTATAAAAAGGTTAAAGGAATCAGAAACCGTTCAGCGTTCAAACCACCAACAGGAAACCACCAACAGGAAGTCCGGCCGCAACAGCGTCTCAAGTCAAAAAGCATCTCATTGTAGTGAAGTTTGGTATTTGTCCCCCCTTTTTAGAAAAAATCAAAGTAAACAAACTAATCCATGAGCTCAGTGGTTTGTGGGAATGACTTGTGCTCTCTTACACAGTGGATTTACAGCAGTTGCTGACTGCATGAGCAGCTAATTTCAACTTTGTAACAAAATATTGCAACATATTACAATACAAAGAGATGAACATGGAAAACATACTAGACTTTTTACTTGGAATAGTGTATGCCATTAAATTACACTAAATGAGAAAAAATTCTAATTCCTCGTCTCCACTCCCATCAATTGATTTTCTCATCGTTTCATTGGAAAGAGCAGAAATGCCCACTCCATCTCAATTGTCAGAAGCAGCAGAATCCACTTAAAGGTTCTTCTCAGTTAACTGCAATGTAAATGAGGCCCCTCAAGTGATAAATTAGCCATCCAAAAGAGAGGTGGCTGTGGTTGCTGTCTATCTGGTAGGGCTGGCCTGAATACCATTTTTGCAGCTCCAGAGTTGTGGCAGAAGATTTTAATGAATATTCAGAGCTTTAGTTGGGCAGGTGGGGAGTTGTTATATAATACACAGTATTATATTAGTGCTTATATAAAAGCAGTCAAGCAACTACTAAATTAAATGCACTTTTTAAAATTATAAATTATAAAAAAGAATACACCAACCTCATTACCTTTTCTCCTGCTATCACCTTCTTCAGGGTAACTTTCAACAGAGTCAAATGAATGTCACATCCAATGTTTCTTTTTATTGTGACAGTTTACATGGCAACTACAGAAACATTAGAAAAGTGTGCTAGCAGCTAGCTGCTCATTTATGCCATCACACCTACCGTATTTTCATTAATAAAATCTCCCTGTCATAATAACACCACCAGGATTTTTTTTTCCAGGTTAAAAGATGCTGTGAACAACTGCTTCATGGACAACATCCTTGCAACTTTTGTGTCTCCAACTATTTATAATTACACTGTAGCATGACGTCACCGCACGTGCTTAAGCCAAACGTGAAAAACTTTCTTATTGACAAGCCAAGTTTGATGTTGTAAGTAGGAAAAACAGAAACAAAGACTGTTATAGTGAAATAATAATGTAAAACCACTTGGGATTTTAATCTGGTGGGCTGTGTAAAAGATGTATGAACAATATTTGAATTTTGGGGTCAAAATACCATGAGGCGGTCCTTTATGCTAAAATGTCTTTTATTTCAGGTCATTATTGATCTAATAGAGGACACTGTGGCACATTTGTTTGACACCACTCATCTTTTTATATGTATTATAGGAGAAAGAACATGACCTGATGAGAAAAATGTCTTTAAACCTTATACGGATCCCCCGTGGTTCTCACTTGATCTTGAAGCCTTTGGTTAAAATCGGGATCTTAGAAGTCCAGCTGAGAAGGCAGCTCTTGGGAGGGCTCCTCTTCTGAAGGATCTGAGGTTATGGTGAGGTCAGATCAAAACCACTGCACAGTCGGACCGTGGCCCTTCCGCTTCTGGTGGGACCCAAACGCCTGAGCTCTGTGCTCAACGCAGAGGGGTATCTGTCACCGTGTAAAAGGGAGTATCATGAAGGAAATTGATATGGCAGGTTGGCAGCTGTTGCTCTGGGGCCATTGGGTCCTTCCCATGGATCTAACCAGCTTCGATGTGTCTAGGAATATCTTAAGAGCCTGGTTGGGACAGATGTTTAACCTGTTTAACCATTTCATCTCAACCATCAAATATCAGCAGCATGAAATAACTAATATTTTTTTCTGGTACTGCCATAAATTGCTATTTTGTTGAATTGTTGTTAATTCTTACAGGAATACACTGTTTTTTTTTTTTGCGCTTTTTTTATTGTGTTCATTTCTAAAACATCACTCCCAACACAGTTACTAAGGAACTGATTGTACTGAACTGGAGATGCTGTAAGTGAGAGCGCTGTTTAACAAATACCCATACTTCAAAACTGAAAACCAGATGTCCACCAAACAGGCGGATATGCAAACATTCAGCCTCAGCTCATCTGTTTAACCACTAGTTCAAGGAAGAACAAAAACAGCCACACTTTGTTTCATAATGGATAACTGGGAAATTCTGGTGATCTGTTGTCTGATCTTTATGCGACGGCTGGGTAAAAAGCAACACTCTCTGGATACATTAAAGATGAACAAATAGAACAAATAGAATGTCCTTCCTATCAAAATAATATAAAAAATGTAAATAAAAAATGTATAATGCAAACTATTTAAATAATACATGAAAGTCATAAAAGCAAGTCAAATCACTCACTTATCGCTCTTTATTTGCCAATTTGCAGCACAGTGGGAGACAGAAAATATAAGCATTCATCCAAACCTTTAAAAACCATATAAATAACATTAGCCACCATTCAGATTCAATTTGCTTAAACAGGAGAGGCCTTCTTCCAAACCTCCAGACTCATCTTCACTCATGCCAGCTGGCTGCTCCTGTCACCCGTCTCTTCATTCCTGATTCTATAGCTAAACTACTCACAGGGCTGCAGAATTTTCCGATTAGTTGTCGCTCCATGTGGACCTGCACATATCAAAACGTGAAGAATTTGTGTTGACTGCTATCCCACCACTGAATCACTGAATCAAGAACTGCCTGTAAGAGTCAGCAGTGCTGAATGACCCCCTCCCTTAGTGAAAATTGTGTGGGTTGGCAGCTCTTCCCACAGCTCGTGCAGCCGGCGAACTGTGGAACTTGCCGATGGCTGTTGCGCCATATGGAACTCTTTTGTCCACGTCAGGGATGATGTGTCGGTGATACAATGATGTTTATGTTGCCGAAACATCCTGTCACAACCCACTTAACAGTCTGCCTTGTTTTGTACTCAACAAGCTTTAAAAGACAGTGAGTTTCCCAAAATGCTACTTTGTTGTGAGTCATGCCTTTAGCATTTTGGACACATTCAAATAGACCACTTTAGTGCTAAATTGGTGGCTTCCACCATCTGTCTGACAGGGATACAATAAAAACATTCGGTAAATTAATAATAAAGCTGCCACGAATAGAACAATATGAGATAACAGGGTGGTAAAAGACAATAAGACTGGTCTTGGCAAAAAGGCAGCAATACACAAAACTAAAAGCAAAAGAAAAATCTCAGCTGGGAAGAATAACAGCAGGTGATGAATTTTTTCATGTGTTGTCGATTAATGGATCCTGGTGGAAGATTAATGCTTGTGTACGGGGCTTTGAATATATAACATAAAAATAAAGCCTATTCCTGCAGTTCAAGGCAAGACAAATAGCCAGATTTAATCATTTTATTTAAGATTCCATCTACCCATTTTCTGTGGGGGGCTGGACTCAAGGCAGAGGAACATACATACCCATCATTCTCACTGTTCGCTCCGAATCACAAATCAGCCTAATGCATGTCTTTGGACTGTTGCAGGAAGACAGAGTGTCCTCAGAAAGCCCCCTCAAGACATGAGGAGAACATGAAAACGAGCCAGAGAAAAAAGAAAAAAAAAAGAAATGACCAGGATTCAAACTGCAACACCCCCCCCCCTTACTTTGATGCATCATCAATGCTCTCCATAACGCCACCTTGTTTTTGAGGTTTGTTGCTTAAGCATTCGTGGTTGTTTTTCTCTTTGGGGCCAAAAATCAGTTACAGTTAACATTTATTCAGCCCTGGAAACAAGTAGTTTCATTTAGTATTTTAACATTTGAGTCATGTTGAGTTTCCAGCTGGGAAACTGAGAGCAAAATCATTCACGTTCATTTGTGCATGCACTGTGTGCAATGGTGTGAGCAGTCAGCGTTTTAATGAAGCTGATGCTGAACTCTTTCTTTGGCAGTAAGTTGAAGTGAGGAAAATATGTTTCTTGGATCTTTTACAACAAAGCGTTTTTAAGAGGACACTAATATTACAGTGTATCTACAGAGAATTAATGCGTGCACTGTCTCGTTTCTACTTAATTGAATACTGCAGTGATTTATGAAGCATTGATTCACCATAATTTACCTTTGGATTTGTATCCAGGCATATCCTAAAGTCAGAAGAAGATTTTTTTTCCCTCCACATATGCCGAAATCCTGTAATCATTTAGTGTGGTCGTGTATTTCTATAGCTCATTCATACTGAGCTGATGAAGTAAAAGGCAGTTAGTTAAAGGTCAGGGCTGTATTTTGTAAGAACCTCCCAAGGACTCCACTGGGATTTATTGGTGATAAAATAGATGACATGCACACACAAAAAAAAGTAAGTAAAATCAGTTTTTTCATCCTCAGTTTTTCCTCTCTGTCATGAAAAAAAAAAATGGAAATGAGAAAAATATCTTAAAACAGAGCACAAGATGTTACCTAGATCACAGGACGTTGGTTGTGATTCAAGGCTTCAAGCTTCCATACCAATCTTGTTCAGTTTTGGCTTTGGCCCAGAATTTGCTTCTAAACTAGTTTGATGTCACAAATCATCCTCACAGGACTGTTATGACTTGAAAAAAAATTTAAATCACAGCAGATACATTTCACAGTGGATGTAATTCCAAGAGTCGACTACACGAGTGTGCATCGTTGGACAGGAAAGTAGTGGTGGTTTCTGCATCGATGGTAATCTCCACCATACTTGAGATGACAGTGCCTTTCATCCACTTCCTGTCATAAGTCTATAAACTCCCTCTTGCCTTGCACACCTGTTTGTTCTAATTTGTTTTCATTTTCCTTCCATCACCCATCCCTCCTCCTTTCATCTCTTTCCTCTCCTTTGTCCTCCCACTTAGTGTTCCTCTGTGGGTCTGGGCATGGAAGTCAGGATAGATCCATGTAAATTTTCTCTTTTATGCTATTGATGCTTTTCTTTCTTAATTCAAAAAAAAGTTCATTTACTTTTAATTTCATTTTGTGGTCCTTTCCCTTGCGAAACATTCAGTCACCAAGTCATGCAGACTGTTTTTACAAACATTTGTGAAAGAATGGGTCTCTCTTAGGAGCTCAGTGAATTCCAGCGTGGAACTGTGATAGGATGACACCTGTGCAACAAATCCAATCGTAAATTTCCTCACTCCTAACTATTCCACAGTAAACTGTTGGCTGTATTGTAAGGAAATGGAAGTGTTTGGGAACGACAGCAACTCAGGCATGAAGTGGTAGGACACGTAAACTGATGGAGCGGGGTAAGGGGATGCTGAACCGCATCGTGAGTAAGAGGTCACCAACTTTGTGCAGTCAATCACTACAGACCTCCAAACTTCATGTGTCCTTCAGATTAACTCAACAACAGTGCAGAGAGCTTCATGAATGGGTTTCCATGGTGAAGCAGCTGCATTCAAACCATACATCAGCAAGTGCAAATGCAAAGCATCGGATGCAGTGGTGTAAACCACGCTGCCACTGGACTCTAGAGCAGTGGAGGAACGTTCTCTGGAGTAATGAATTACACTTCTCCATCTGGTAATCTGATGGAAGAGTCTGGGTTTGGCGGTTGCCAGGAGAACAGTACTTGTCTGACTGCATTGTACCAAGTGTAAAGTTTGGTGGAGGGGGGATTATGGTGTGGGGTTGTTTTTCAGGAGCTGGGCTTGGTCCCTTAGTTCCAGTGAAAGGAACTCTGAATGCTTCAGCATACCAAGACATGATGGACAATTGACCTTTTGGTAAGCATTGCCCCCTCCCTAGTTACTGTTGCTAGGTCGGACAAACTTCTGCTCCTGCATTAAGGACTGTGTTAATTCGCTATTTTTCCGATGTGTATCATCAGTGTTAATATTATAGTATAATATCGCCATGGTGAAATATTGCTGCTGAGGACCTGCAACAGTGACTCGAGGTGTCCAGAACGTATGGAGGGGACATTTTTTAAACAAACGGTGTAAAAATTTAGCTGTAGGTTAAGTTGTGTCCATCCACAACTGAAAATGGAGAAAGTTACAAAACACACCTACATTTACTCCAAGGCAAGTTTACTTTGTTTATTGGATGATTGATTTAACCACCGTTTAGTAAAAGTAATAATATGATTTAGCATATTAGGGTAATGAGTTCTCTGCTAGCAGCATATACATATATATATATATATATATATATATATATATATATATATATATATATATATATATATATATATATACAATATACCAAATCAAACTTTATTTATATAGCACTTTTCATACTTTAAAAATGCAACCCAAAGTGCTTCACAAAGTAAAACAAAACGAAATCACAACAGATAATAAAAACCTGTCTCCCCCCCACCACACACACAGCACACACAAGCACACTCACAGTATATATTGTGTGTATATATATATATATATATATATATATATATATATATATATATATATACACAATTTTTTTCCATTCTTTTGGAGGCATGATGACATTCTGTTAGCACAGTCGAAAACATCTATGAGTCATCATTGCAAAAGTACCCAGCTTGTTGAACTATTATGGTTCAGGTTTTTCTGAAAGCACACAGACAGCTTACACTGCCTGGCCAGGAAAAAGGAAAAAGAATCGGCATCTAGATTCAAGTAAGCACATTGGTAGGAGCCTGCTCTTGGAAAAGTACTGCAGTGGTTGCCGTGGGATTGTTGGCATGGCAGCAGGTTTTACAGGCAGGGTGATCTGCCCGTCGTACAGATAGTTCCCAGCAGTTCTAGACTTCAAACAAAGTGGTTCTCAAATTCAAGCACAAGTTATTTACTGGTAATTCGCATATTCACCTGGTGTTCATTGTTACTGTCTCTTTTTATGAAGAAAAAAAAAAGAAGGCTCGTGACAACAGGCGTCGTGAGCCTGAGCTGTTGCCTCCATGTCAGCTGTTACAATCTTCAGGTGAGCATCTTCTTACCTTCCATCTTATGTTGATTTCTAAACAAAATGGACAGATGAGCAGCCTCTTAGAATTAAAACCGATTAGAAAGTCGGGACGTACTCTACTGCAAAGTAAGCAAAATTGGTTTTGGAATCAAAGAGAAAATCATCCAGTTCCTCATGCTATTCTGAATTTGACTGCTTCAGAAATGTGACCAATAACACCAGATATCATTTTCTTTGCATTTTCAGCTCTTCCATCCATCCATCCATCCATTAACTTCCGCTTATCCTAATTCAGGTCAGCCGAAGCAAAGAGGCCCAGAGCTCCCTCTGCCTGGGCTCTTCCAGGGGAAACACCAAGGTGTTCCTCACCTCACCTGGCTCCTCTCAATGTAGAGGGGCAGTGACTCTACACTGAGTCCCTCCTGGATGACTGAACTTCTCACTCTGTCTTTAAGGAAGAGTCCAGCCACCCTGCGGAGAAAACTAATTTCAGCCACTTGTATCCACGATCACATTCTTTTGGTCACTACCCACAGCCCGTGACCACAGGTTAGCTGTGATACTGGGAATTTTGGTATTGAGCCAATACTAAGTATAAAACAGGGCCAGTATTGCCGATACAGATACTAACCGATACTTTTTCATATTAAGCTTGATCTATCATGAAACTGCTGAACATTTGGTGTTTTTGTGATTTTTGCCTTTGGATTATTTTGTTAAAACCCAGGATAGAATTTCAGCAAACTTTATAGGTGACAGTAAAATACTTTATTATGACAAATGACATTTTTGTGTAAATATTCCTTTGGAGTTGAATTGTTCTGTTCATGGTGTTTTTTCTAGTTTGTCAGATTCCCCAGGTGCGGTTCAGCCTCTGACTAGCAGAGTCTGTCACCGGGACCAGCTCTCCATCTCTTCAGGTCTGTTGCGATCTAGGGGGGTTCACCTCGCTAGATTTCCTTCAATTTATTGAAGCTGGTGTCGAGGAGATACGCCAAGCTCTCACTGTATACTATTCCAAATGCCTACCCTGCTTACACCAATAACTGACCTAAGAGGAATAGCCTGGTGGCTCAAAGTCCAGCTATCGGTCACATTTGTTAACTGCAGCTCTCCTCTTATGTTTAGGTTTTAGTGGCTTGGACAGCAAGCCCCAAGGATATGTGACAATATTGGGCTAGAGTAACCTTTAAGAAACTGTGTTGTTAGTGCAGAGGCATACCCAAGTCTTCACAATTGTGGGGACAGATGTAATTTCCACCACGATGTCTTATGATAATTTTATATTTATTAAAGCAGATTAGCAGGGTTAACCAGCAGCATTCATTGGTTAAACAATCTCTAATGCTACTTGGAAAAGAAAAATTAAGCTGTGGTTTACAAATCGATTCATCGGTTGATCCAAGGGCAGGCTGGGATGTAAGCAAATGGCCACTTTGCGTTGTTAAGGCTGCTGATGGAGGGTAGAGAGGGAGTGCACAGTCAGGCCCGCCGGGAACTCTGGTATCTGGCCCCCTCCTCCTTACTTAGCAGTGAGCTAGGCTAACCCAAAAACGCTCTAAGCCTGGTCCTTCCCAAGCCTGGTCCTTCTTCTTCGAAAACGCCCCAGGAATCAACCCCGAATTCTTCTGATCCTCCCTTTTTATGCTACTCTCTCTCTCTCTCTCATCAGCCTGCATCAGCCTGCAAAATGTCCCTGTTTTGGTCTCCTACAACCATTGATTGGTCGACTCACATTTGCATAGGCGTACATAATTTCCCCAAACTCCCAATTCCTGATTGGTTGTCCACATATACAGAGGCGTGCATAGTTATTCAAAATTTTACATAACCCTCCTTGTTTTGGCTATACATCATGCATAATTCACAGACAGTGTCACATAGTCATTCTGATAGGTACAGGCATCAGCAGCGGCGTTTACATAATTATCATGACATACACAATTCAACTACACAACTTCTCCGAGATATCAAGGTTACCTTGTTTATTTGGTCAAATAGCTCATTAAGCTAAAGCTAATCAGGCTAAAGCTAACCCTTATCTAACGATTTATGTAGCATTGTATGGCCCAAAGTTTCATTTACTGATGGATTGATTGGTTAATACCTGGAATATGTGCTCATTCGGCATGTTTCTGCACAAAGCCTGCAGCCCTCACCAGCTTCCCAAAGGTCAGCCTGCTCTGCCATTTCTTGCACCTGGCTGACCAAGCACTAGCCACGGCTACACTGGTGTGTATTGCAGAGGAAACTTATTGTTTACAATGACATCCTCTTCTCTGCTCTTGTTGTGTCTTTGGTAGCTCCGAGCTGGCAGAATTGTTTTGAATTACTAGTTTTTTGTGATAAACTTGGCGTTGTTTTACCTTCCACGGCGGCACACAGTGCTCTGTTGTTCTCGGCGTAGCATATACAACACTTTGCAGCTCAGACCAAAATCCAACCACTTCTTATGATTTTCTGCATTGCTGAAATTTAACATTGGTCCTACAGTTATTGATTAGAGATCACAAATCACAATAATCACCACATTTCTGTTACTCCATTACACTATGAACTCCATTACACTATAAACATAAACAGAATATAATTTGCATTCTGCAATCACCCAGACGCGACATTTTCTGTTCTTCATAGCTCAGCCTTAGAAAAATCTCATCAACAGAGCTGAGATGATTCCAACTTCTTTCCGGGTCACTTTACAAGTTCAACTATTATATTATATCTTTTAATACTTGTGTAGTTTTGTTTGCACCCTGTGTCCTTTCCCCTTGCTTTAACTCTTTAAATTTCCCCTTTGTGGGATAAATAAAGAATTATGTAATGTTATTTTATCTTAGATAACACCTTTCAATGGGATACATGACATGAACTGGGATTTTTCAAGGTCTCAATTATATTTTTTTGACATGGATCCAGTTACATATGACTTAAGTAACATGTACTTTGAAAGTTAACACAGATATAAGCTGGTCTCATGATAATTAAAGGCATTCATATACCTGAAATATATTTTAATCTAACTGCCTCACCTAAAATAAAATCTAATTAATTACCATGACAATTTAGAGGAGAATAATGTGTATTTGATATAACCTTTCACTTTAACAGGAATTAGCTTTTCATATCTTTAGTTTTGCTTTGATTATAAAACCATTTAAATGACAGAATTTTCAGAATTAAAAACTATTTTAAATTTTGAATATAGGAAGTTAAATCTAGACACCATCTATTGCTCATCTTGACACAAATTCTTGGGACCAGTGTTGAAAGTGTTTTTTCTGCAGCAAGTAACTGAACTCTATGCAGTTTTCACATTTAGCAATACCTTCATTTTCTTCCATCACAACTTGGCACAAAATACATACACAGATATTTTAAAAACCATTATAGACGTTTTAAAGAAGGCGAAAGAAAAATACAATCAAATGTCGGAGTGTTTAATATAGATATTGCAATATTTACATATCTATCTATTCAAATTTAAAAATATACATTTTTGGGGGGAGACGGCCGTAAGTCCGTTGTTGCCTGCCGTGGCGGCAATTCTCAAACCCTGCGGTGGACACCTCGGGTAAGAGAGGCCGTCAGGCTAAAGGAGTATTACCGGGCTGGGTTAGCTTGTGGGACTCTGGAAGCAGCAGGCACGTATCAACAGGTCAAACGGGCTGCAGCCTTGGCGGTCTCTAAGGCGAAAACCCGGGTGTCGGAGGAGTTTGGTGAGGCCATGGAAAACAACTTTCAGTTGGTTTCATGGAAATTCTGGCGAACTGTCAGACATCTTAAGCGGGGAAATCAGTGCTCCACCAACACTGTGTTTAGTGGGGGTGGGTGCTGCTAACCTCAACTGGAGATGTCACCGGCCGGTGGAAAGAATACTTCGAGGATCTTCTCAATCCCACCAACACGTTTTCCATAGAGGGTGCTGAGGCAGTGGACTTTGAGGTGGATTCATCCATTACTGGAGCTGAGGTCGCCAAGGTAGTTAAGAAGCTGCACAGGGACAGGGCTCCAGGGGTGAATGAGATCCTCTCTGAGTTCCTAAAGGCTCTGGATATTGTTGGACTGTCTTGGTTGACATGTCTCTGCAACATCAGGTGGAAATCAGGGGGCAGTACATCTGGATTGACAGACTGGGGTGGTGGTTCCCCTTTTCAAGAAGGGGTACCAGGGACGTGTTCCAATTACAGGGGAATCACTCACATGCCTCAGCCTCCCTGGTAAAGTCTATGCAGAGGTGCTAATTGATTGTCAAATCTCAGATCCAAGAGGAACAATGTGGGTTCCATCCTGGTCATGGAACCCTGGGCCAGCTCTTTACCCTCACTAGGGTCCTAGAGGGAGCATGGGAATTTGCCCAACTAGTCCACAAGTGTTTTGTGGATCTGGAGAAGGCATTTGACCGTGTCCCTCAGGGTGTTCTGTGGGGGCTACTCTGGGAGTATGGGGTACTGGCCCGTTGCTAGGGGCGGTCCAGTCCTTGTAAAATGGGAATGTCAATTTCTATGTGTTTCAGTGTGTTGTTTTAACATATCGGTTTATAAATGATGTTCATATTTTCTGCTTATAGTGTTAATAAACTGTATTTTTTGTACAAATCCACCTGTGTCATCGTTCTTTTTATGCTCATAGCACATCCATCTGTATATAATATTGATAGTGTATACCCACTGTAAATGATGTCTATCATTCTGCCTTAACCTGCACATATTAAATGATACAGTGTATCCTGCACGTGCTTCTAATCACACTTCTGATTAGATGCTCAACCGCATTTCGTTGCCCTGTACTTTTACACGTGCAATGACAGAGTTGAATCTGATCTTAGATGGCTTTCGCTGATCCACTTACACTGTACAACAGTTGCACTGTCACTAGCATAGTTATTAATGGAAAAACATCATCATTTTATAATTGTAGGTTAGAAATAATGCATGCAATATCATAAATTTTTGAGCAATGGCCTATTTTCATGAGTTACAAATTTATCCAAATCTAACATGAGCTCCGGCTATTATCACTTGGTTTTAATCAGGAAGATTTCTTAATAGCAACACCTACGGTTACATTGTCCATTTACCATGTTTTTAGTATTAATATGAACTGATGCTGAAGATGACCACTCTTATTTACCTGGATACTCTCTGTTAGACTGAAAGGCATCTGCCAGTGACTTCTGTCTCAGGGATGAGAGTTTGTCAGGGCCATGGAATGGTGTATATCTCTCCTCCTCTCTCCGTTTCTGCAGCTCTTCGTTTTCTTGCACGTGGTTTTCCACACACTCAAATAAATTTTGCAGTGTTTCCATTGTATTTAACAACTACACAATTTGCAGTTGTTTCTTTTTCGGTATTAAAATACAGCCAAATTACGCTCCTTTTCCTTTCTGCCATTCTTGGTTCTTCTACTCCATTATCTATCTCCATGAGTTGTGTGTGTTGACAACAGGGAAGAGATAACCCTGAGTGGGCGGGCCCAGGATGGAGGGGCCAGGCTGAGTCTACCTGCATGGTTGTTTGGCTGGCGCCGCTGAGCCACATTATGATGCGACGTCAAAAGACGAGACGAGAGGGGAAGGGGAGTGAGGACACAGCAACAGCATGTCACACGCAGACTTCAATGAATTTGCACTCAGTCAGTGCTTGTGGAAGAGAAAAAAACGCTTGAGTATCGATCTTTTTACACAAATATTGTCCGCTATCAATACCACTGTTGGTATCGATATTATCGATATTTGGATCAATCTGCCCACCTCGACCACAGATGAGAGTGGAACAAAAGTCGACCAGAAAACACAAGGCCTTGTCTTTTGGTTTAGCTGTCTCCACCACAACAGACTGGTGCAAAGTCTGCATCACTACAGAAGCTGCACTGATCCACCTGTCAATCTCCTGCTCCCTAGAGACACCTGTGTTTTTTACTTTGTACCTCGAAACAGCAGAAGTGGAAAAAAAAAAAAATTCAGATCTTAATTGCTATTTCTGAAATACATTGAATTCAATAATCCCGCTTTCTAATAACATGGCTCCCGTTCATGTTACACAATAACTGCCTTCATTGTTAAATCAAAGACATTTTTGTTGGAGGTACGGTCACATTTAACTAAAAAGGGTTCTTATTCTGGCTGTTTCTCAGAAATAAAATTAAAAAGGTTGCTTAAAAACATCAAGTTTCATGTTTTGTGGAATTTTTTTATGACCTTCATAACTTTCTCTTTGATGTGGACTTTGCTGCAGAACAACCACTTTAATTATTTAATGTTTCTGTGCTTTACTGTTTTGTGATTATTCACAACTGGGACCATCAACTGCTTGTGACGCTAATTCTCTAGGGGTGTGCCATTAAACTACTGCAGAAAGAGGAGATACAACAAAATGATGTGGTTAAAAGAACTCTTATCCACAGAAAACACAATGCAGAACATCTGACATTTACTTTAATGCCACTTTGTAATTTCAGAAGCATCAGTCTCCTTGTTGATTTACATATCTGGTATTTTACGGACAGTGAGAGTGATTTTTTTCCCATATTTTTCTCTCTTCTTTTTTTTCCATCTCTATTTTACCTCAGGTAGCTTTTGTGCAAGTTGAGGGGTTACCACCAACCAGAAGGTTGCTGGATCATCCCCAGCCCCGTGTCTCTAGGCAAGACATTTAACACCTGTATTGTCCCTATTGTCCTAGGCACTCATAATGCCAGTCCCAAGCCAGGACTAATAGGGAGAATATCCAATGTTTGAGAAAAAAAAAAAGAATGCAATTTCTAAGTCAGACAGCACAATTCATCAAGCAAAACCCTATTAACTGTAATATGGGGGGAAATGGAGGAGGGAAGTGACATAAGACAACAGTGTGATTTGCATTTTGATCACAAGATTCCAGTAAAGTCTGCCTATCTGTGACTTTTTGAAAGCAATTTGAAATATGTGAATTGGACCAGTAATCAAACTAGGTGTCACTCTGCATGTCTTGCATGGATTTTATGCCCAAGCTGTTTATAAAGGCTTGTTTTGACCTCTGATAATGCCAGCAGCCTGAGCAGAGACTGTCTGAAAATGCTAAACATTGCACGACGTCTCCAGAGTTTTCTCTAAAACAACTGACTCCCGGGCCAATTTAATCCGCTATCATCTAGATTTTTGAGGTTGCTGAGGTGCGTTGCTGTTGTATATAATGCATTAAAAGTAGCGCTTCTTCCGTAATGTAAAGATATCATTTATGAAAACATATCCAACACTATTAATTATTTCCCTTTTAGACCCACCGTGGATTGATTTTATGACAGCACTGGCTTATGCAACATTAGCTTTTCTTGCAGTTTTACAGGAACATTTCTATAAGGTCAGCAACTATTTCTAGCTTTGTTGCTGAGAACTGATACAGACTTGCACAAACTGCATTATTGTTTCAGCTTCCAATATATTTGCTTGAGTAGATAAAGATTTTTTTTTTCTTTGTTTAGTCAGGCCAAATCCACTAAACAACAAACTGCAAATATAATGTTTTTATTCATGTCACTTCAAAAATGTGACTTTCCTCTCAGTATGTCGAGGCAATAATGCTTCAGAAAATTAGTATCATTGTACAAATATTTTCCCCACAGGATTAATATCTGCAAAGAACTCTTACCACTAAAAACATTTTGAAATTGTAGGGCTTTTGCATTTCAATGGAAAAGTTACATGCCCGCAAATAAAGCGTGATTCATTTGGTTCACAAGGTTCATTGCTGAGTACATGCACATGGCCATAGAAAATAAACGAGTTTTTCAAAGTATGTGTAGGTGGAATATTTCTATGTAGATGTGTTCTGCCACAAACACAATTATATTTCTACCCCCTGTCAGCAGGTTAAGAGGCAGAAAAAGCAGTGGTGTTTGAATATTTCACTCCCAGCTCTGGCATCCAGCATGAGTGTATTAACGTGTGCGTGCGTTGCTCGAAAATAAGTATACATGTTGTTTGGTTGCAGTAAAACCTGTAAACCATTAAATAATTCCATGAGCGTATTTTGAGCTTGAGTAAGACAAAGTGAGAAGTTTGAGATGATTTGATAACCTGATCTCACAGACAGATGTAGCAACACGCAAAACACACACTGTTTGTGTTGGCATTGATTGTTCCCTATTAAGCCTCAGGATTCGCCAGCTCTGTTGAGGAACTAATTATAGTGGATACCGTCCAAGACTGCAAAGTACATCCCTGGACTGAGACACCGCTGTTTGTGCACAGAAGTCTCTAGACAGAGAAAAATCTACAATGAAGACAAAGATTTCCATAATAAATCAAATTTCCAATCTGTTAAACAACATCTGTGTGGTGTGAGTACAATTATAACTGATAATAAATAGTACTACTGTATTTAATTTATGCACGTGACATATTGACTGTTCTAGCTTTTCAAGCCTTATTTCAATTAGAATAGATTATCTTCTGCCTAAAAACACATTCGCGGATATATTTGTTGAGTATGTTACTGTGGCTGATAAATTTCTCTAAAGAAGAAGACAGCGGTAGCATGGCCAGCTGTCGTTTTCCTTTTCCGGTCTTTCCCTCTGTGATATAAAGGGTTAGTCTGGTTACTCAGGATTTGATTTCCAGAGGGACAGTAACCGGGGACAAAGAATAAAACTGTCTCTTGACACCACTGAATAGGCACACAACCAATCAGAGAAACTAAGGATGTGACAAAGGCAGAGGGACGGCCAAACTTAGTATCAACAAATGACATCCAAGATGGCAGTGAGTTGAAATGCCAGTGAATGACTAAAGTGGGTTTCTGCAGCTATTTTTGTGGTTTTTTATTTAGTCATCACACGAACTCTGTTCAGTTCACCACTCTGAAGCGATTGGTTCTGTATGTTCTGACCTGATGGAAAATGAATGTGAATGGGAGGGGTACCGGATTTATTTCACGAGAGAGAATTTCTGGGTGGTGAATGGGTCTGGGTGGCCAGGCTATGGCAGTGGCAGTCCTCGTCTTTATGGTGCCCTGGGCAAAGCCACCTCTAAGTTTTCCCTTAATGGATGTTATTGCTGCTTTTATAATTTACTGTTTCTAATGTTCTCATGCACTTTCAATTGCTTGTGTTTCGAATGCATTATGTAAAGTTGCCTATAAGTTTCCCATTGTCCATGAATAAATAAAACGAAAAAAGTTACTAATTCAAAAGAAGATAATGAAATTACCAAATTACACAAATTCTTCAACTGTTGCAGTTTAAACAATAAGTCAAATTGCACAGCTGTCCTGTAGAGCCTGCCTGTCTACACATGCAGGAGAAAAGACTTCATAGGAACAACTAGCAAAAAAGGTCCACCTGGAGACCTTTTCCCGACACAAAGCTGTGGCACTAATGTGGATGCAGATCAGTTTTGTTTGGCGACAACGTTTTGGAATGTACTTGGACGAGTGTGGACGTAAGCTCAGTTAACGTTTTTAGTTTTAGTTGAAGAAAATGTGTATAACCCATCCCATTCTCCCGATCTCCTCCTCCCCCAGGTGGGAATTTTGTCCGAGTGGCAGCCTGCTGTCCTAACAGGGATCCCTCTCAGAGATCAGATAGGCAGTGTCTACTAGTTAATAACCTAGAGACCTATAAGGACACCCACTTCCAGCCAACAAAATATTCATATATATCTTATTTTATTGATTTATTATTTTGTTACTGTCAAAGCACTGACCTGAGGCCCTGCCGCTTATGTCACCCATACCCATGATGAAAAGGAAAACACTTTCAAATTTAAGTTTTTAATCATCTTTCTCACCCCATTCAGGTCATACACATGATTAATCAGGCTTAATTAATTTTGCATTATGTAGATCCCACAGGTAGTGTCTCGCAGTCAGAAAAGCTGGGGAAAATATGACTATTCCAGCTAACCATCTGAGCTGATTAACCACCTGTCAGGCTGTGACTTTACAGAAGAGGAAGACAGCCAGTTATGGACAGGTGGTTCTTGCTCCAGGCAATTTTATCAGGGCAGAAATAAATGACTTCTTGAGGAGACATTTTATTTTGTCTGAATTCGGCTTTTTTTCCCCCTTTAAATACGGCTTTACTGTTGGATCACAGCACAGCATCATCCTCTACATATGTTATACCTAATCAGTTCTCCTGTTAAAAATGTATATACAAGTTTAGTGTAAATGTATGCACATAAATGATGTGAATCTTATGTAAATGAAAGGCACCCAACAGATTTTCCATTATGAGCAAAAATGGTCCTGTATACATTTGCTATTTTACATTCTGAGCATCCACAAGTCCTTATGAATAATGGCGTGCAACAAAAAGAATTAACTAGCTTTTATATTTGGACAGCCATATTTTTTGTTGGGATTGTTGTTGTTTTTTGGCTGAAACTGCAATGATTCATTACTGTCATTGCTGTCTTCGTGCACTGGCACGCTCTGCATGAAGCAGTAACCCCTGACCTTGTGCAATGATTTCTGCTGTTCAGTGAGCGCACAAAACTGTACGGAGGACCTTTTATTGTTTAAACTATTCATGTATGTCTTTAGATTTAACACTGAGTAACGCAATCACTCATTTAGTCATTTTCCCAATATGCATTATCATTCTTTTCTATTTGCATGCATGCATGCATACATATGCTTCTTTGTCTCTGAGTCTGTTGGGTTAATGAGAAAAATAACCTGCAAAGATAGTTGTTTCTGACTCGCATTTGAATTTACTTAATTGCCTCTCTGCTTATTAAAAATGTGCTGTCGGACTGTATGATTTATAGTCAGATGGTGGGGCAGGAAATGGTAAATTCATTGCCGTGTGTTGCACCAACTAAGCCACCACCTGCTCAACACCATGTCCAAGGGGAATCACTGTAATCTATTACAAGCTCTCTCCAGAGCACAGCTTGTTGTGTCGCTCCATGCCCAGTGGGTAATTTGGAAGCAAGCCCAATATTTTCAAAAACATGCAGGACTCTAATATTCCAATATTCCAAATGCAGACCGGAGCACATTTTTATTCAGGGTGTGCTTCCTATAAAGATGCATATTTAACTCTCATGGAAGATTAAAGTGATGGAACGTGGCCATTGTTGAAGACATGACACACAGCAAACAGAGGCAGAAAGTTTGCAGAAAGGAAAAGGGGCCTTGCAAAACAACGTAAATTCGAATAAATATAGTGATGAACATTCATACTCTATTTCAAATGCATAATGCAAAAATGTAGCAAGCACAGGCTGGCAATACCATACCATAATTAGAGTTATAGATCTACTTTACCTTAAGACAAATTATTTACTTCATGTGCTTTGATAATGAACTGCAACCTCAAACCCCTGCACTGACAGGATTATTGAATATCATTTCCTTAGGGTGCTTAATTTAATGCTGAACAGTGAATTTATGCATAACTTAATTTTAATCAACATCACCAGTCATCAAACATTCATTTAACTTTGAACTTTAAAGGCAAAGCCTGGTGCAGAGGAATTTATCCTGAACAGATGTGTTCCCGACTCTGACCTGGATACACTGGCATTTGGTGAATAAGCAAATTGACGAAAGTGCTTGTGTAAACAAAAGGCGAAAAGAAATAACCTTATTTACAGAATATGAAGCAAAACCTGCATGGTGGGATGAAAGAAAATTTTGATGATTGCTGCAAATCAATACAAAGTGCTTGTGACTGATTCTCTTGATGCTTTGATGAAATACTTCTATCTCCATAAGATTCATTCTTTTAGTTGATGTTGGTAAATAATGACTGATAAATATAAAAATGACATAAATCGTAGGCTGTGGCTGTAAGAGCGCATTCAGACCACACAATTTGAAGGCCGAATCGCCAGTCACCAAGTCAACCAGCAGTTGTTAGTCTGCACTTGATTGTTAAATCTGAACAACTCAAAAATTCGTCAAAGTAGATTGCAGAGCAGTTGTCGGACAGCTAATGGATTATTAATAAACCTTTGGGGGGAAATCCTTTCTGAGCTACAGCCTATGAATAAACAAGGCACCAGTTGAGGTCATGGTTGGGGTGAGCAATCCCAAAGGGCAAATCACCGTCCCTTAATATGAGCAGGTCGCTACTTTTTCATGACGAACTCACCTTCAGCTTCCTCTGTAGCACAGACTGTGTGTGCTAACCCATTCCTTTCCCCATATTCTTTGATTTCATAGTACAAACAGCTTGCACGGTTTGTTTCCTCTCTGATAATGTTCAAATAATCAACTTGTCTTTTGCATGTGGTAATGACTCTTTTCCCATGTGTTTTGCAAACAGAACACAGTTTCAGTGATCAGTCAGGTGACTGAATTGCTGTCAGATCATGCATCATACATCACCCATCAAGTTCATTTTCTGTACCTTCTCACGCATGGTTAGTATAAGCTGCTTCTTAGCTAAACAGCACAACTAAACCATATTCTTTTTAAAATATGATTGACAGTGCAACATTAGGTGTTTAAATTCAGAAGTCAAGACAGTGCTAAGCGTTAAGTAGCTTTAGTGATGACAGCTATCCACTGGTTATGCCCACCGTTGAATCAAAAGACCATGCCACCAGTTATGCATAAATTTGTGACTTTATATCCTTTAATCTGAAGGTTAAAAAACATCATTTCCATGTACAGTTGTCATTGATGTGAAATCTAGCAATGAAGACCAAAACCATTTTTTTGAGCCAGACCATAAATATGTTTATTTGTGCATTTATTTGTGCAATTGTGCATTTTAACGTGGGGGTCAATGGAGATTGACTCCCTTCAATTAGCCAGCACCTAGTGGTTAGTCAAGGAACTCCAAACTGAACTTACTTCCTGGTTGCTTCAAATTAACAATTGCAGTGTAGCCCTTTGGTAAAAACTAAGTTCTACGGATGTGGGAAGCTTTCCGGAAGATAGTGTGTGTTAAATATTCAAAAATCAATAAATCCCCTCATTGGATGCGCATCATATAACCAAATGTCTATTTTTTTCATTTATTATTTATTATTTTTTGTCTATTGTGTCTATTGTATCAGACAGAGGACAGGATGACAACCAAAAAAAAATACAGCCTTGCTCCTTCTTTCTGATTAAATGAAATATACCAAAAAAATAATAATTTGAACCTCACTCATTTTTAACCCTTTCTGGTCCTGTGCACATTTCATTTATGTGGCCACATTCATAAAAGTAGCACAAAATGAGGAATCACAAATACAAGTCAAGGGCACTCTTCACAAGAAAAATAAACTATGATCCCAAATAATAATGTAGGAATTGGGTATATATATATATATATATATATATATCTATATATATATATATATATATATATATATATATATATATATATATATGTGTGTGTGTGTGTATATATATATATATATATATATATATATATATATATATATATATATATATATATATATATATATATATATATATATATGTATATATATAGTCATGGAAAAAATTATTAGACCATCCTTGTTTCTTCTTCACTTTCTTGTTCATTTTAATGCCTGGTACAACTAAAGGTACATTTGTTTTGGACAAACATAACAATAACCACAAAGATTGCTCATAAGAGTTTTTTATTAAGAGCTGATATCTTACCATTTTCCATGGTTTTTCTTGATTATAACCTAAATCATTTAAGTTTTTACATCAATAGCTATGGCGTTGTACTGCCAAAAACACTGCTTTTATGCATTCAGTGTTTTCTTTTCTGTCTGTTTTAGTCACATGATGACGTTTAGTGGTACCAGGTATTAAAATGAACAAGAAAGTGAAGAAAAAAATGGTGGTCTAATAATTTTTTCCATGACTGTATATATATATCTATATATATATATATATATATATATATATATATTATATTTATTTTTTTTGTTTTGTTTTTTTTTTTGGTTTTTTTTTTTTGGTCTCGGGCCACTGCACAATTGGCACTTGGTTTGGAGATCAATGTGGGATTTGTTATTTTGTATGGATATTAGTCTGCTCCAGTCCCTGTCACTGATGGGCCCTTTTGTATGGAGTTAACCAGCCTAAATAACATTCCTCCCTTCCAATCCTCCTGCCATCCATGGGGACTGGACGGTTTCCCCAGGCCAGGAAATAGTGCTCATATCTGTGGTTGTTTAAACATATGAACTGCCATCCAAAGTGGCTTTGATTTGACCTTAGTAGGTTTCTTGATAAAAGCATAAGAGCATCTGGCTCATGTAGGTTTTCTGTTTAGTATGTTACTAGTTTTATTTGTACCTGGAGGCTGGATCAGGTATTTTAAAAGACTAAATCATTCATTATAGATTTGTTCTGTTAGAAACACAAAGTTGGGGGTTCAGTTTTGAAGTTTCTTTTTTTCTGTAACTGGTTATTGATTTAACTAGCATCTGCTGCTCTCGGTTGTTTCTTTTGGTTGCTTGTGTCCTGTGATGGGAACATTTTCGACTTTATTGGAAGAACTCATTAAAAGACACTTCCGTCTGTGTTGAACTTTTCTATCTAGTTGTATTTTCTTAACTCCACTATCCCTGGCTGAGCTTGGTCATCAGAAATATAACACAGGATAGCAGCAACAACGTCTGCAGCCAAAGTCAGGAAGTATAGCTTGCAGAAAAAATAGCTGACTCTGAGAATTAGTAAATTAAGAGGCTTATCACTATCACTGCTCCTCATCATTAAGGCATGAGAAGTTTGGATTATAATTACGGTTGTGTTTTTCATTAAATTAATGTGTTGCAGGTGGATTTTTATGGCGTGTGACACTGAGTTTCAACTCTGGTGGTTGTTGAAGGGTCTCAGGAGCCAGGAAGAAGAAAAACGGTAGAAACCTGATTTAAATCAGTAGGTTTGGATCGAAAAAAAAAAAAGTTGAATTTCTATAAGTTTCTATGGCTGAAAAAAATTAAACGTAAAAACTATTTGAAACTATTCTTCAATAGTCCGGTGATTTGACATGAAATGTGGCCAAAAAATAAATAAATAAATAAATAAATCCCACTACTGCAGGTTTATATTTTTTAAGAGAATTGATTAGAGGGCAGGCAGTGCCTTCATACATATTTTTCTCTTTCCCTGAACATATCCTGCCCTGGGAAAGATTAGATGTGTTACCATGGCAATGAACCACCTTTATGACACTCAAAGCCCAGAGTAATATTTGAGTATTTTCTCTCTAACCCTCAAATTCTTTTTTGCTGTACAGCCTACAGGTCTGGTGTATCTGAATGAGTCAACACAGAAGCAGAGCAAGACAATGTCTTTTACTCTTTTTGTTAGCTTTTTTTTCTTTAGGTGGAATGCACTGCTGTCATGGGCCACACCACTGGAAAAGTCTCAGGAAATCCTTAGTATCCACATTGTATCTTCAGCTTCCTGTCATCCAAATATATTTCTGGAAACGTATCAGACAAGGGACTTAGGGCCTGATTTACTAAGATCCTAAATAAAGAGTACTAAATTGCGTGTGCACTGAAAAAGTTTGCGCGTGCTGTTGTTGTGTGTTTTGCGGGTGATCAACTAAGAATGCTCGCGCAAATGATAACAGGTGCAAACCGCAGTATTTAAATGAGGTGTTGCGTATCTTACGGTTTGCGCCATGGAGAGTCTGGATGGAAAGCAGGATAAACGCAAGCGCAAAATGAAATTTGACGAGTTGGAGTTAGAGATATTAGTGGAAGAGGCAAATAAACACATTCATGAACTAAAGCAAAGAAATTTAAACATTACCAAAAGAAATGCAATATGGGAGAAAATCTGCGATAGAATAAATGCAGTTGGTAAAACAAAAAGAACGGCAGATGAGGTTAAAAGAAGGTGGCAAGATATAAGGCGAGGAACTAAAGAAAAAGTGGCCTTTAATAAAACTTCGGCAAACAAGACAGGTGGTTAAGTGGCCGTTGAGAAGTACAAGCCTCCATAACCGCGGAGCGCTGTCATTACGGAGATGCGTCTCTGCGCGCAGCTGTGGCATCAATGAGTGGAGCTGTGGCTGGAGCCGACTCATCCTCACACACTACTCATTCGTAAAAAAAAGTATATGTTTTTTCATAAAATCCATCCATCCATCCATCCATCCATCCATTAGCTTCCGCTTATCCGAAGTCGGGTCGCTGGGCCAGCAGCTTCAGAGGTCCAGATCCCCCGGCCGCTTCCACCAGCTCCTCTGGGAGAATCCCGAGGCGTTTTTCATAAAATGATGTGGAAATTACCCATTTTATTACAACTGAAATTGTGCTTGGGAGGAGTATTTTCACCGGACATTTTGACCGGAGAGATTATAAAATCCCGGACTTCCGCATATTTTACCAGACAAAGTCCGGCAATTACCAGACAACGGAAACCCTGGTGCCTCCTGTGGCAACCTTTTGCTGAATAATACTCGATTTAACATTCAAATAAAATATTTCTCCTTTTGCATGTGCAAACAAATTTACACGAGTCCGAAAGACTCTCTCTCTGCGTATTCTTTGATTTTGGCGATGTCGCCTCCTTGCCACAATAACAGCAGCCATCGGTGCGTAATGCTGGGCAGAATAGCACCTTCCTTTCGAACGTACTAAATACAGACGCAATCACAATCCCCGCAATTACTTTCAGGGTTGGTAAATCTCATTGCGTGTGGTAAATGAACCTATTTGCATTTTCCCCTCCCAGTATTTAGCGCTTTCTGGCGGGTACGCCCCATATTGTTTATTCATCAGGGCAAAAGTGCTAAATGAACAGCGTGTGCTATTTTGCTCATTTGAGAGGCGCAGTCCTCTTTGCACGCTGTTAGTAAATCAGCTTGCGCATTGGTTTGCAGGTGATGTCAAGTTTGCACACGTTTTTACGCACGCAAACCTTTAGTAAGTCAGGCCCTTAGTCTTATCTTGTTCTCCCCATAAAACCGCAACATACAAAAGTATAAAGAGCAGATAAAAAAAATAACTTCTACTGAATGAATGTATTTTTCTCCACTGTTTTTATTCATGATAGTTATTTGTACATGATGATTGATTATTGATTACTCTCTCATTTCATAAGACAGTAGGATAGACATACTGTCTACATCAGTGGTTCTCAAACTTTTAGCACTGCGTACCATCTGAGAAACTGTTCAGCTCTCTGAGTACCACCATGATGACCAATTTTAAAATATAGCCATATGCCTTCTCAGTTAGCTTTAAACACACAGAGATCTTTATTCCATATTGTGGTTATTTATTATCTGAATTGTTACCTTACTGAATCAGACATTTATAACTTTGTCCAACAATTCTCACATACTCATACAGCTCATACAGAGCAAAATAAACACACTCAATAACATCTGCACTGTAACTGAATATGCAACAAATATTTTTTAAGACAATTTAAATTATCTCAAGCTACATATTTCTTTTGAAACATATTTGTAATGCCTTGTATGTTTCCGATTTTTTTCCACAGTTTGCGCACCACTGGTCTACATGATAGGAAGTCTGAAGGCTGCTAGGAACACATTCCCTTTTTACTTAGTTACCACAGGACATCTATTTTACCTCAGCCTGGCTCATGCTAAGCTACGATACTAATCAACGTTATCTTATTTACATTCTGATCAAATATGTCCATACATCTTCGTTTCTCTTGTAGCTGCAGAAACGACATCTGAAATCAGTACTGCTGGAGTTGACATGAGGACTGGGGAAGCTCCAATCAACCACCACCAGGACCCTCGATGGGAGGACGCTTGGCTAATTGACTGAAACTTTTGAGTCCTTGGGACTTTCTCAAAACTGGATCCCAGCAGAGGTCCAGGCAAATTTAGTCTGAAAGGATGTAGGCCAGCGTGGGGGGGGGTGGTCTCAGCTGGAGGTGCAGGCTGCTGCCAGGACAAGAGGCCACTTAGCTAGAGGCCGTTCACCGGTAATCCTGGGTAGCTGCTGCCAGCTGCTTTGCTAAGCTTCTCTTGAAGACTTGAAGAAAGGAAACTGGGCCTCTTGAAGACATTTCACCTTCCATTCAGAAGGCTCTATCAACTAAAAGTCTATGTAAATCACTGACCCTCCCATCACTCCTATTAACGTTCTGTAGAGTCCTCTAATAGAGGACTCTATTAGAGGACTCTAAATGGGAATCTAAAGAGGACTGTATAAGAGGACTCTAATAGAGTCCTATTAGAGGCCTCCACATTCTTGCAGAAGGACCACTGAATCTTGCCATGATGAACTTGCTCTCCTGTGTTGTGCCATAAGTTTGTAGAGTTGTCATTTAGTTTCCATGTAAAGATCTGTGCACTCGTCACTCCATGGTCTGCATGCACAATGGCACTGAGTTTCTGTTTGGGTGTTTTGTCCTTCAGGTGATCTGTTTTTCTCTGAGGGTGGTGTTATGTTTGAAGTTGACCAGTATGTTGTGTTTGGAGAAGATCCTTCTGGGTTTCTCAAGCACAGCATGACAGAATTCTTGAAATTCTTTTTTCTTTTTCTCTCTGTTTGGTGGTGTAGTATATTTTCCAGATTTCTTGGCTAACTATATGTATTGCTCTTAAGAGTGGAGGGAGGTGGGCCTCCTGGTAGCACAATGGTTAGGGGAGGCGGCCCATATACAGAGGCTACAGTCCTTGACGTAGTGGTTGCGGGTTCAACTGCCAGCCCGTGTGAAACTTTGCTGCCTGTCTTCCTCTTTACTGTCAATATAAAAAAAAGACAGACATAAGAGGATCAAGTACTGGTCCAGGGATTACTGAAGCTGTAGCAGGGGCAAAAGGAACCAAGGAGAGTGGAACTGAGGCGATAGGAACAGGAGTAGGGCGGCTAAGTCCAAAACATCACTGGTGAAGGCAGAGACCTTGGTGCTGGCTTTAGTACTGGACGCAGTGGCCCAGATCTGGGCAGAGGTGTTGGAGGTGACACACAAAGGAATAAACCTTAAAAGTAAAACAAGAAGTTGCCGAAACAGGGGACAAGAATCACAAACAGAGAAAACTAAGAAAAAAGACAAAGGCCTACTTTTAATATCCACAAGTTTGAAGTGCTGCCTTGATGTGATTTTGCTCCTTTATTTTTTTCTTATTGGAATATTCTAAGCCTGATAATATGAAGTTCTGATGATGGACTGTTTGTGTCCCAGTGGGTGATGGGAATCAAAAAGCAGATATTATCATGGCACATCTATATTTCTGTCTATAAAACTGGTCATTGTACTTGAAGTAGGTGGTGGAGAGGTGGGGCTCCAGCAGAGTGCAGATCTGGTGTGGAGTAAAATTGGTCCTGTCTTTTAAGCTTCCATCTTGCTCCAGTTGTTTCCTGGAGGTTTCCATTGCCTCAGATTTAGGTTATGATGATGCAGGTGACATCATCATAACCTACATCAAATGACACAATGGTTTTACCTGGAGCGAGTCTCAGATGTTGGGAGGGGTGGGTTGTGTCAAAGGATATTGATTCACTTTTGGACTCAGTCCTCAGTGGTCGGTTGAGGAGCGTCCTTCACTACCAGATTTGTGTCAGACTAGCAGGCCAGATGTAACCCCTTGGTCGACACAGGCATACTGCAGATCAGATGGTGACAAATTTTTAAAATCCTGGTATGGAAAACTTAAATTACCCCAATTATTTTAGATACTACAGTAGTAGTAGTATCAGGACACCTGTGCAGTTTTTACCATCTTATAAGCTTTTATGGACCTGACGGGATTTTCTGTCATACTCACAATTCCCCATGTTGCCATCATGCTCTGTCATTCTCTTGCACTGCCAATTGCATGTGCATGTGATCCTTCAGTCTCAGACTCATGAAGAACATGTTTATAAGACTGAACTCTGAGTCTGCATTGGCTTCGGTATTTTCTCATCTTTCTGGAGCAGAAACCTCCCAGTGGGCAGTAGGTTTGTGCTACAGCGGAACTCTGATATGCTGAGCAAGTGGCAGCCATAAGAGTCGAAGGGGGACTTGTTTAGTCTTGAAAAGCTGCGTGATTCCTTCCAGTCAGCAAAATGGTCCCCAAATAAGTCCCAGGCGAAAATTAACGTTCAGTACCCTTTTCACTCCATCGTCGCGTTGTCTTTGAAGCATCATGGTTCTTATTTCTATAGCAGCCAAGCAGCTTGTACTCAAACTGACACAGCAGCACTAAAGAAACAATAGGCATCATAAATACAGCTTTCACCTTAGCAGCAGGTTGTGGCAGAGGAGCTAAATTAATCATTTTCTATACTGTTCTGTTCACCAGGGCTGTTTAAGGCATCATTCCCCCTCTTAGTTTGTGGATGGACTACAGAGGGCAAAGCAGTGCTGTCATCCCGAAAGTAAAAGGAACAAAGATATTGTACAAGTATCAGTTTTTTGTGAGTATTTGAGAAGCAATGAAAGAAGGAAAACCTTTTCTCTAAAAGAAGTACAGTATGAGGTGTTGTCTTTCTTGTTCGCATATAAATGAACAGAATTACGTAAAAAAAAATGTGCCCAAAAGCAATTGCACAGCTGTTGGTTGCAACAAAAGTGCCTTAGCCTTGATGATTTTTAAGAGGCTCACCGCTGGAGAGTTTTCTCAAGCATTTTTTCTTTTTTTTGTCTTTTTTCCTTTCTTTTGTGAAAGAGCTACAAGTACAATAGATTAATCCTGTTGCTATCAACCATCTGGACAGATCTTGCAGCAGAAAGAACAAGATGATGACTATCATCATCTAAAGGTATGCATGTTGAATATTTGCTAACAGAACTGATACCACAGACCTTTGGATTTTGTATATAGATGCTGCCATGACAACAGCAGTATTATGAATGTCGATGTATCCATGCAGAGTAAAAGGGGTGAGTTTATTAACATTATTTTTAGATTTTATAAAGCTTTTTGACTTTTGGAATCATCACCAGATTGTAGACCAACTATGAAAGGCTTTAGACAACTATATTAAACAGACATGGCCCCCCTCGTGCCATCATCAAAACACTTGTAACTTGGTTGCATGAGAAATCTACTGAAATTCCCATCAGCCTCAGTTGTACTTTGTCCTATGTGCAAACTGGGAAAAATTAGCATGCAGAGTTAAGTGAGTAAAAGTGTTAATATTTACCTTCTGAACATAAGACAAGTGTGTGTGTCTGTCCGTTGTTAGTTTCTTTTTGCCTCTGTGATGACCCTCTGAATAAAACTAGAGTGGGTATGGCAAATTCATGAATTAACACAACCCTTATTGGCATTATGCTGTGATTATGTTAACATGCTGTTGACACACTTAGTTGCCTTTGCAACGATGTCCACTGTAGCTCTAGGGGCTACATCGTCATGGCTAATTTGATGCGATCCAAGAAGTACCAAAACGTGCAGGTCATCAAATGACTAATAGAGAATGGCTAGATGAATGATTCAATCTCCATTGACCCTGGATGCTAAAATATACTACTTTGCAGCAGAAATAAACATATTAACAGCCTTGTAATGCATCAGGTAAAATTATATAAAGTTAATTAGAATTAGGGCTGTGGCTTTTGATTGATCGCAGAGAAAACCAATGGCTAACTGTCATCACTTTAGGCATTTGTGGCTTACGACTGTCCAGACTTCTGAGCTATGAATAAAGCCCTAACAGAGCAAGAGAATATGTTTTGTTGTGCTGGAAGGGTCCGAGGATGAATTTTAGCTAAACAACAGTAAGCCTGTGCTAACTGTGCGTCAGCTACATGCAGATGTCATTTTTAAAAAGATATAGAAACTGAACTTGATGGTTGGAAAAATAAAGAAAAACAACCTCCAACATATTTTAGGACATACTAAGGTGCTGGTTCACTCTAAACAGCCAGCATAGCTTTTGTGCACTTTCACATTTAGTTTCAAAGTGCAACTGACCCTTCAAGGCCAACTTGGAAGGGTCTGGGCCATGGTTGCACTCCAAACACTGCTGTTGTGGGCTGCTCCACTTCAGCTACCTAGCTGGGGTGAGGCTAAGCTAACGATGGATGGCTATGGTAGATCAGGTAGAGCTCAGCTGAAGCTCCAGTCATCCTTTTCTTTGGCTATGACAACCCTTATTTCAGATATCGTTTCAGTAGCAACATCTGAAACAAGAATATATATAATCTGAATGAAATTAAGGGAATGTTAGCATCCTTGGTCAACATAAGCTAAACTAAACCAAAATAGGTAGCTTGGTGTAACTGAACTAAGGTGGGCATGTTCCATCTGTCTACCGGGCTTGTCTGTTACGCTCACTTGCCCCTTTTTAGATCAATTAGGGTATTAGTTCACTGGTAGGTTTGATAAGACAACTGAGTACTGCTTTGATCAACACAACACCACACTTACCAAGGATGCTGACTTGTCATTGATGTGAAATGAAGAAAAAACCTTGAAAGGTTTTCCAAATTTATATACATGTAGAAAATATTTCCAGCACAATCAAGAAAACTACAAATTAGCTGTAGTAGTTTACTAAAATCAAGCATGTGAAATCAGACAAGCTCTCATTTTATGATCAATTTAAAAAAACAAACAAACAAACAAACAAACAAAACAAAAAAAAACATGTGCATGTGGCCCTTTAAAAAATATGTTGCACATATGTAGCTGTGTGAGCTAGTTTCCTCTTTGCTGAAGTGTGGCACAGTGCCGTAAAGTTATAAACAAGACACGACCGGAACAACTTTCTAAAACTTTTTTAATAGAATAAAAAGGTCCTTTTTGTCATTTTAAGTCAACAATGAGCAAAAGTACCTCAGATTTTGAACGCAGGGTGTTCAGAATCTCATAATTTGTACAAATAACAAAAGACTGAATTGCAGTGGAATACCTCCCTAAAACAATGAGTCTAGTTTTGTTTTTCTGTTTTTTAAATCAACTTGTTTGTTATTCTACCACGTCTCATCTCTAAACTAGTTGTGCAGTGCATATAATATGCTGTGTGAAACACTTTCTTAGTTTAAGTGCCATTGATTGTCACCATTAGTCGCACATAAAGCGCCTTTGCTGTATGCATCTGTGTGGAATTCTACTAAATTATCAGCGCTTGCCATATTCTGGAAGTCTGCACTTCTGCTTGCATAGATATTTATGTGTGCGCATGAACAATATAATTATTCTACTCGCATTGTCTCGAGCCAGTAACTCAGCACAATTCCCTCTCTGCAGTGCTGTTTGTCCATTATCCAAGATTTTGCACAAGGGTTTGTTTTCTACTACCGGACATAATTCTTAATTAACTTGCCACCAATTCTTATTACATTATGACTACTGTACCAGCATATTTCCTTTTACTTAAAAAAAAAAGAAGACAAAAATAAGGTAGAAATGTCCCAAAGCTTGTCTTCAAAGAATATGACTTATCATCTGGCACATGACTTCTTTCTTATCAAGGTAGCTTACTTCCCTCATTCTTTTGATGTGTGTCATACAAGCTGTAATTGATTCCACTCACTTCTGTCATGCTTTTGCCTGCAATTTGCACCGCAATATGCCACCCTGAACTTTTTGAACCCAGCGCATAATGGAAAAGCTGTGGGCCTTGTGAAGCGTGAATTATCACCTGGTCTTGCACATAATGCTGCTGGCACAAGAACACACACAGACAAAAAGCGTGTCTTCCTCAGTGAGAGAAAAACACCTCTGATGAAGTAATCCAGAGGCGCTATTGTTGCTTGTTCTGAGTGGTTTTACAGATTTCTTTTGGTTTTGTTTTAGTCTAATTCTTTTTTTTTACCTTGTCAGAGTTTAAGGCTTAAATGTAATCAAAGAGGGAAACTATGATAAATGGATTGAGCATAACTTGAGCTCCAATCAAGTGAAGATAGTAATGATGTTAATAAAGCAGGAAAGATTTTAACAGACTGCATATCGAATGCTCCGTTCTCTGAGATTGATTAATACGTTCTCATTTACGTTGACGAATACAAGTAAAAATGGAAGGGATAAGGTGGAGCTTTTTTTTTCTCTACCAATTATGTATAGTATCATTTATCACCCATTAAACCTTGAAAATTTCATTTATGCTGATGCTGCTTTGCGCTAATACAAATTGTCATGATGGAAAAATGTTTGCTGCCACTGAAACTCTTTGAAAAACACAGCACTTGTGAAAATAAATTCCATTGCGTTTATTCTGTCAGTCTGCTGATTATTTAGATTTGGTTACATTTTCAAGATGAAACAAGTCCCAAATTTGACTCGACAAGCAAAGAAGCATTATTTATGAGAAGAAACAGGCTCATACTGGGTTTTCTCTCCCTTTTTACACAAGTGAGGGCATGTGCCAAATCTGACAGTGGACTTTTGTTACTTGTAAGGATTTAATTCAAGAACATGATGATAATGATGATGATGATGATGATTACTATTATTATTATTATTATTATTATTATTATTATTATTATTATCTTAAATGCTAACCCAATGATCCTTTAACACATTCCCCCACACAAGTGTTATCCTGACTCCTGATTTAAATATTCAAAAAATTACTGGCATTTAAATATCAGAGATTATGATAAAGAATGTGCACAACCCTTGAGAAGATTTGCTGTTAAAATTCTCCCTTATTTATTTATTTATTTATTTTTTATTTTTTTTGGGGGGGGGGCAAAAAAAGTCAGACTTGAACACAACAATCGTACAAACACATACACACCCACACACAACCCAAGCAAATGGTAACCCAGAAACAAAAAGAGCCTAGAGGTGGGAAGAGACGAAAGATAAAACAAAGTGACTGTGTTCTTTGTGCTAATAGTATACACTGTAACCCAAAATGTTTTCCAAAGTCAGCTTGGGGCTAAAAAGCAATTTGTTTAATGGTTTCTACCCAGCAGGAGGCCAACGCTATTTTTAAAAAGTGATGCTGACAGGATGACCACACCTTTAGGACCCCCCCGGTACATCGCGCTGAAGAGCATCCCCACGTGGCCTCAGATAAAGTGCCACAGCTCACTTTCAATGCATGCCTCCTCAATAAGGACGTTAGAATGGGATGACTTTCTAAAGCACTGAATGGTCACAAGGTGGGAACAATGAAGGAGGCCACGCTGGAGGGGAGGGCAGGAGAATAAAGTGCAGGGGGTAAAGACTAGAAGAAAGGAGCTAAATCCTATTCTATATCTGTTTGAATCAAAGGCCGCTGAACCTTTAGTTCCCTGCTTTCATCCTTTTGTCTTCTCACTACTGTTGCTGCTCTCCGTGGTCTTGGAGCTTTTTCACTCAGAGGACACCATGGTGGAGTGGGGCTCCTAGCAGCAAAGATAAGACTTAAGGGGGATTTCAGTGGACCTCTGCTACCACCTAGAGGCCGCAGTGATACAGGCATCACATCACATTTGAGCTCTCAGTGAGACCAAGTAACATCAGGTATTTTTAAGCAGCGCTTTGAGACCACAAGCCACAACAGTCTCACAAAGATAAATATTTCATTTGGTATTTTTTTGTAGTAACTACCTATATGACTGCTTTAGAGGACCTATTCCTACTGGCCATGGCCAAATGGTGGAAAAAAAAAAAATTATTTCATTTTTCCAGGACTTCAAAACCATTAATATTCTCTTTCTAGGGGGAAAAAAGGCTGTCCAACCCAGATACAGATGATCTTAAAAGACATCATTTTGTCTGAATTTAAGGGGATATTTTGCATGAATTTGGGTCTGCTGTGGAGCTAAATGAGGGCAGCCTGAATGGCAGAGGGCAGAGGAGGAAATAAACTCCGTTCCAATCTTAGATATCATCTCTGCCTCTATAATGAGCAAATGCCACTTTAAGCCTCTCCACAGCTCTTTGAAAGGTGCAAAATGGAGTGTTTTACTCAGTCTTTGTGCTGACGGGCAACACAATGCACAGCACTTCCTGCTAAATTTGTCCCAGCCTCAGCAGTTAAGGATGCTGGCAAAGCAGGACACCTGAATTGTTAACGCTGTCCCCTTTCCAAAAATAACAACGACCAAAAAAAAAAAAAAAACGTACTAAAAAACACATATTTGAAAACATAGGTTATTTGGGCAAACTGTTCCAAAGTCTTTTAGAGCTGCAAGGCCCAAAGACTTTTGACCAATAAAAGTTACATCACTGGACACAAGGTCTTTTGAACACCTGGTGAAACAGCATTCTTTTTAGACCACCTGCAATTTGGTTATCAGTCCTCTAGAGGAGCAGAAGAGCCCATCCCTACTTTGCTTCATGTAATACACACTCACCTCGAAAAAACCTGACACATACTCAGATTTTATCTGTGGACTGCCTGACTGAGCACTAAGGCAAAGCCAAAATGTACTTCTGTTTAAAAGAAATGTTTACCTTTTGATAAGAACTTGTTTGTTTGATTGTCAGAAGAACGATAACAAGAGCCAGCAAAGCAAATTTAGAGTGTATTTATAGATATCAGTCATGAACAAAATGCACAATGAGACGAGAACCATCCATTTTCCTGTTGCCATGTGCATGACGCTATTGGCCCTTTCTGTCTACACAGCACTGTTGCCTCACAGCAGGAAGGTCAAACCTCAGCAGGGGCCTTTCTGTGTGGAGTTTGCATGTTCTCCCCGTGCTTGCATGGGTTTTCTCTGGGTACTCCAGCTTCCTCCCACAGTCCAAAGACATGCATGTCAGGTTGATTGGTGGTTCTAAATTACCTCTAGGAGTGATTGTGAGTGTGCGTGGTTGTTTGTCTACATGCTGCCCTGTGATAGACAGGCGACCTGTCCAGGGTGTATCCCTGCCTTTTGCCTGAAGAGGGCTAGAATAAGCTCCAGCAGATCCCCGTGACCCTGCAGAGGATTAAGCAGGCATAGATAATGGATGTTTCAAAAGAATACCTCCAAACTATCTTTTACTCCACAAGCCATCCTTCTTTCTCTCTTAAATGTGGACAGAAAATAGGTTTCCAGCTGGTCCGACCAAAATGTTCCAATCAATGTTCTTTAAGTTACATCGGAATGTGAAATGCCAAATAACGTCAGCTGCAAACTGAAATTTCCCCTCCAGTGTCGTATCGCGTCATTGTGATGGTGCCCTCTGGTGGTCGTTGTGATCGTTATGGGAGGAGCTGAGGAACTGGAAAGACAATACACAAGGGCCTTTCCAACATATAAAAGAGAGTGATTCCAGGAGATTCTGGAAGTAACATCTTTGTTCAGACGATCATGTCTAGTAACATGCCGTGCAACCGTGCACTTTTATGCCCATCATTTTTCTATACCCACTTCATCCTGTTCGGGGTCATGAGGGGGAGCTGTCTTCTCCGAGCTGTCAGCAGGTGAGAGGTGGGGTACAACTGGGACAGGTATGCTATTTAAATCTTAATGTAAGTGCACTTTTATATTATTCACTTCCCTTGCCCCACCTTTTTTTCTGTTTATCTTATGGCCATGCCTCTGTGAGAGCGTTGTGACTTGAATTTCTTTCCTTTCTGCTCTTTACAAAATTTGATAAAGGAAATGTATTCATAATTTCCCCATGAAATATACTGCAGAGCCTCTGCTTATAGGAGAAACTTGACAAGTTAAACATGTTTGTGTTTTCCCCTCACAAAACCCCGAAGCTTTGGCTTGATTTAAGATGTCAATACATATAAAGTTAGATAAACCTTTAAAGTTTTTACAGAAAAGCTTCAGAGCATTTAAGCCCTTTAGATTCAGAGACAGGAAATCCAGAGTGACCACTGGGTTCAGGGATTTAGAGACCCTCAGTTCGCAGAGCTGACGACAGACGTAGCTTAAGAACAAATCTCTGCAGACAAGAAACTCATTCATTTATAGCTCACTCTTTATTATTCTTACTTTATTGAAATGCAGGGTCGCCAGATACACAAAAACAGTAACACGCGATCATACAGGCATACACACTTTTTTTTTTTTTTTCTGGCAGCTGGGAGATGTGGCTCCCGTGGCTCAAATAACGCCACAGTGTACCATATAATCTGTGGAGCAGCTGCGGCTGGAGATAAAACCTTAATCAGGTGAGAGGAGCTCTGTAATATAATAACCTGATGCTACAGACTCAGTTTAGATACAAAAGAGCCCTGCTTGATAAACTTAGTTCTGGCGCTTGTTCATCTGTATCACTGTCACGGCTCATTCAAAACTAGATAGAGGTGACTGGAAATGCATTTAAAAAAATAAAAAATAAAAACAATGTTCAACATGCAATCAGAGTCAAACTGTTTGAATCTTGCAAAGCAAATTTAATAAATTTGCTTTGCAAATATTGTGAGACCAACAAACGTGTCAGACTTCAAGGTCACACACAATGCAGAGTAATGGTGAATTAAATAAAAAGATAAATGTTTACAAGAAAAATCAACGGGGCAGTGTTAAATCCTGCATAATATTCCTTCCTGTTTGCTTGCTCTCATTTTCTTCACATCCTTTGTCGGTGCATTGCTGCATTTTGCATTACCCCGGTAATCGTTAAACGAATGGCCAGACATTGAAATAGTGGCGCACATGCTCATGCTATAAAAATGGATAAACAAACAAAAAGGAGCCTGTTCATGAAGTCGTTTTTGTCACAACCTAGAGTGCGATAAATTTCATGTGGAAACAGGACAATGGGACAGCGGACCACCAGATGTAATAGCGGAGGCAACAGTCAGGAGCAGGCAACCCTGAAGGATTATCATCTTAACATGATGGAGGTCTTCAAGCATCTCTGTAATCCTGGGAGTTCTGATGTCAAGGGCAACAGCTTTGGGGGGCAGGGCCAGTCAAAGAGTATTTCCAACTTGAACTTTTTTTTTTTTTCATCACTGCATCTGAGTGGAGATAATGTGTGCTAAAAACGTGAGTCTGAGAACTTGAACCTGATTTAAAAAAAAGAAAAAAAAAAAACATTTCATAAGCCTTTGTTTGAGGCAGTTCTTAAAGGCTTGAGTCAAGGTAGTTGGACTTCATTTTTCTTGGTTCATGAAAGATGCTTCACCCTCTACCCAGAAGGCTTCTTCAGTTCAATCTAGAGTTTCAAGCTTATGAATTGGAACTTGTTTCAGTCACAAGGAACAAGTTACAAATGGTTGGGAGATGGCATGTGACAGGATCTGAGCCTGAGGTGTTTTAGCAAAACAGGATGCTATAGCAAGCCAAAACGAAAGAAAAATGAGCATAGCGTGCTTGGAATTGCCCAAGTGATTTTTTTTGGGTTATTTTTTGTTAATAAATAATAGCATGTTGAAAAAGCTGCTCTTTCCTAAAATATGATAAGAGCAGGTTTCAGAATTGAGCATTTAACATTCAGTTTAGACCCAAGAGTCCTTTACATTTTACAGAGAGCAAGATGAATAACAAGTCTGAGGTTTATTTTAGCTTAGTTGAGATCCATGAATTAAACCTGCCTGTCGTTAGCCACTTAGACATACATTTTTTTTCTCAGTTCTGGTGAAAGAATAACCAATGTAAAACCAATGTTGTCTCTCAGTACCCTCAATCGTTTTCTGTCTTGTGAAAGGGAATTGCAGCATTAAAAAGTAGCAAAAGCTTTACTGACTCATATTTTTAAAAAATACATTAGAAAAAAAACACAAGGTAGAAAGATATTCAATATACCTTTTAGAGAATATCAGATATATTGCACTAAAGCAAGCCAAAAAAAAGAAAGACTAGCACAATAGTGTGGCACTACAAACATAAAATACATTTTGAGCACAATAAATAACACTCTTCACTGGTGTTTGGTTATAGCAGCTGCAAAGATGACACCCACTAACCATTTCATGAAGCACACTTCCATTTCTGTGAATGGACACTTATTTTATTTGCAGATTTGAAATAGAAAATTAAAAATTTCTCAAAAGTTTTCCATTGGAATCTAGGTTAAGACTCTTTGTAGGCCAGTTCTTCTTTTCTTTTTCAGCCCTTCTGTGCTGCTGAAAGATTCAACATTGTTTCCTAAAGCCTAATTTTGTGACACAGCATAACTTTTTCTGTAAAAAGCCTGAGTCATCTTTTGACTTCATCACTGCTTTGATAGCCCACATGCAGCGCACACAGTGGCAGAGGCAGAGGATGAAGATCCGCTCCTGCTGCTTTTATTCCTTCCTTTATTTCATCACCTAAAAACATCGACAATAGAAATCACATTGTTGCATTTCCCTCCATGTGAAGGAAGGAATGAGTGATCAAAAGCATGGATGTGTGATGTTGGCGCTCTCACACCTCAGCTGGCTGTGTCTATACCTGCCTGCATCCAGAGCTTTGTTTTTTTTTTTGTTTTTTTTTTGACCATTTAGCTTTAGAATGTTTACATAAAGAAAAGCCTTCATAGGCGAGTGGAAAAGCACATAAAAGTAGAAAAGCACTCGGAGAGCGCAGACCTCCGCCAAGTACAACAATTCCCCCATATAGCGGTTTACAAATTGTGATGAAATCCGCATTCTGGATCAGATCTGGGTGAGCCTTTGACATTTGATAGAGGACCCCATTGTCAATCCCTGAGTCAAATTTCATGACTTTTGGGCAATAATTAACGAAAATTTTGAGAAACAAAATTTTCGACCTCATTGACTGCAATGTAATCGAAAAACTGAAAGTGATCCAGAATCCAGGATTTCTTCCGGATCACACCCAAAATGAAATCAGGTTCTTCCTTTTCAGATTTTGACAATTCCTGAAAATTTCATCAAAATCCATCCATAACTTTTCAAGTTATCTTGAACACAGACAGACAGACAGATAAACGCCGGCAAAAACATTACTTCGTTGGCGGAGGTAATGTTACCTCCTTGGTGGAGGTAATAAAGATGCCTCAACAAAGGAGCTTTAAAAAAAAAAAAAAAGAAAATGGAAGTAATCTCCAGTCAGGCTCAGTGTTGTGTCTCCATTTTGCTGAGCAGGCCCAATTTATTCTGATTTTGAAAGTGACAATAAAAAAAGAAAAAGATCCAAGTAACTATGAAAGAGGGTTCATCGTTGGGGCGCAGATGGCAGGAGCTCTTCAAGTAGCTTGTGTTTCAAGAGGAAGGAATGACTAAAGCCACATCTGCATTTAGATCTACGAGAACGGTATGAGAATATAGCACTGGAAATTGCAGTCGTCAGCATGTATTTGATGACCGCGCTGCATGCCCATTAATGTGATATGTAAGGAAGCGCAGAAAAGCAACTCCTCCTCAGGTAACTGGGAATGTCAAAGCAGAACGTGATCAGACGGTCAGCAAGAAAAGTCAACTGCATATAGAGATATATTAGAGCTGGGTTCAGTGCATAAACCTGTCGTTATAAAGATGAATGCACATTTTAAAGGTTCAGTGGAACAAAAGCCATAGACAAGGATCTGCAGATGCAGAAAAGAAAAAGTGGCGTTGGCAGATGAGTCATTCTTCATTGGTGAGTGAATGTGTGGCAAAATTGTATATAAAGAGAACTTTACAGGCCTGAATGTATGACTCCAACAGTGACATTCTTCTCCCTTTGAGCCACTTCATGACAAAGAAGCAATGGTTACAGTAAATCCATGCAAAGTTGAGTGTTTACCTGTGATTAAACATTTCAGTCTTGATAGCAACGGTCCCTTGAAGGATGACATTGCCATATTTATTTGATGTGTATAAAAATTATGTAAATTAAATGCTATGGCCTTTACACTCACCAGATCTCTACCTAATTGAACGCCCATGGGAGTTTTGATTGACATACCAGACAGTGCTCTTCTAGCATGACAATTAAAACACCAAAGGAGGCAATATCCTTTGGAGAAATAATGCAAATTCCTTCAAAGACTCGTAGAATAAATTCCAAGGTGCACTGATGCTGTTCTGGTTGCTTGTCATGGTTACGGACACAAGTCATGTTGGTTTTACTTCAACCCCAATGTAGTACATCAAAACCTCAACAGAAAATCTGTTGTACAAAACCTGACATATGTCTTCTAATTTATAGGGAATTACTTAGAAGCTACAGGTAGGAATGGGTCTTTGAATTTGTGCAAACACTTATTTTCGGCTTGGATTTATAGCTAATTTGTTTTTGAAGTCTACAATTATGACTGGACAGCAGCTCAAAACACAACAATCAAAACTCCAGCCACAATTCAAATACAAATTTTTTGGGGGGGATCCGAACTAATTCAAATTTGAAAAGTCAATTTAAGGTGACGTGGGAGATTTCTGTGCAGCCTGCCCGTCCCATGCCTAAACAAAGACAAAACGTTGAAAACAATTTTTTTTTGTGTGCATTTGTCGCCTTTCAACACAAAGACAAGCAACTTCTTTCAGCTTTTTTCATTTTAGATATTGCCACAGTGGACCATCGTGTTCCTGGTATTGATTTTTTTTTCAACACAAGGTTTAAAAAGCCTGATCCTGCTCCAAATAAATAACCACATCAAGAGGAAGGTTTGTCAATGGTTGCCAAGAGGAATGAGATCTTTTAAATGAGTCCTGTAGTTTCTGTTTGTATTGTCTTATTCTTCACAACATGGCTGAGCATTACAACGTTGTTTACCAGTCACCAAATTAAGACAATTACTTGACATGGCTCGTTCAGGCTGATCCTGGCCAGGTAAAGGCCTGGCAACCAAGCTCTCTGCAAAAACGCTATTCCCCCAGGTCTGTGTCCAGCGTGGTGGCTCTTGTCTGAGTGAGGCACATAGAGTTCTTTGGTGTTTCCTCTCCACATGAATCAGAAATGCAGTAGCACCTCTGATCCATCAAAAGGAGCTGATGGAGGTGGTCCCACTTTTAGGAGGTGTTTCGGGCATGCCCATCTGAGAGAAGGCCTGAGGCAGACGCAGTCTCTCTCGGCCAGCTTTTAAACGACTTGGCATTTCCCCTGGAGGAGCTGGAGGTGGCCAGAGGGAGGGAGGTCTGGGCCTTTCTGCTTAGGCTGCTGCCCCCTCCAGACCTGAAACCAAATAAGTAGAAGTGAAAGGATGCGTAGATTAATAGATGGATAGGCCAGTCAAACACCACCAAACCACATCGACCACCAGCAGCGTTAATCCTGGTAATGTGTTACAGACCAAGCTCTGTGCTGTTTGGTGACAAATCAAGACGAGGATTCCACATACCTGATAAGTACTGTGATCTTCCCAGAAATAGGATTTTAAAGCCTGATAGGTAGCATGACTGCCAACTTGTTTTTACTGTTTGGATCACCTACAGTGATGAAGTAGCACAACATCACAATGCTGAAAGTTTGCATCAAACAGTTTTTCATTTGTTTGTTTGAGTTTTTTTATTTTATAAATTTTCTTTCCATGTCTGAGACACTAAAGGTCATGTAGAGCAGTGGTTCTCAAGTGGTGAGTCGCGACCCAAAAGTGGGTCACTGACCCCTTTTCAGTGGGTCGTGGGCCTTTGCCTGGGGAAATGCTAAAAAAAAAAAAAAAAAAAAAAAAAAAAAAGTGTGTCATTCATACTCCTTAACAGTAGATGGCGATAATGCCCTGTAATGCAAGTTGACACCCGCCAGTTCACACCATAGAAAAAGACCTGCAAAGTTTGTTTACATATGTTGAGTATGGTGAAACGCATATACAACGAAGAATATATGGGATATGGATTTTCTTATCTTGAAGACAAAGGTCAGTGAGTGGTTATTCAGCTAAAACTATATATTTTGAGTTCTTTTTTAAACTACTGCTCATTGGTTGCACTGTTTTATTTCATGTTTGTGCATAAAAGCACTGTTAAATCTTAAGAATGGCTGTTACTGACATGTTTTTATTGTTATGTCAGCTTTATGATTAATGCTTAAATAAGTGACTAGATGGTTTAAATAGGAAATTGTTATATATTCAGGAAGTGGATACTCAGCAAATGCTACATATTTGAGTTCTTTTTGAAACTACTGCTCAGTGGTTGCACTTTTTTATTTCATGTTTGTGCATGTTGAGTCTTTTAAAAAAGTTACTGAAGTTACTGAAGTGAAGAGTTTTGGATTTAATTAAAATGCAGCTAATTGGGCATCAAAGGGAATATTTCCCACTTGAAGTCATTTTGGTTTTTGCCATTTCGGTTCACCAATAAACTTACTTTTTTTTTGTGTTGGCATTCTGTGATATTCTTTTTTACTATCTTCGATTAAAATTGCACGATCTTTTCATTCAATAAATTTAAGAAGTTGGAAAAAGGCAAGTTGGAAAATTGATTTCAGTTCCTGGTTCAGGATTTAAAGCATTACAAAACGGCTTATCGTCAACATGACAACGCTGGATGAGAGAACATATTCACGACACTCGGTCCTGACCGCTGTAGGCTATTAGTGTTAGCAGTTGCCACCAATAGCACATGTATCCACAAAGAAAATAAGGTTGTGGATTTATTGTTGTTTACATCACGTAGCTATGTAGCAACTGAACTGGGTAAAAGAAGACAACTTTAGGTAAGAAAATCAAGTTTTATTCAATGCTAGACAACTTTTAACATGAGCAACTATGGGCTATATTGTCTCGGTTCTATTCAGGTAACTCGGTTCGGTTCGTGGTCGGAAACTAAAGACTCGGTCGGGTCGGGTCGGGTCGGGTCGGTTCCAGGTCCAAATATTGCGGGTCCATTCGGGTTTGGACTTATGATAATAGCTCGGGTCGGGTTGGTTTCGGGTTGAATTTTCACGGGTCCATTCGGGTTCGAGTCCATGAAAGTGGACCCGTGAAGACCTCTAAATATACCACATAAATAATAATATAATAATAAATTTGGTACAATTTGCAACTGATCATGATAAGTTCCACAGATACTAGGTATTGATTGTGTCACAGCTCTTATGCAAGTATACACTAATATAAACTCTTAGGATCCCCCAGTCTCATTGCCACTCCTTTTACTTTAACATGCTAATGGTGAGTTCCATTTATAAGATGCTGTGTGTAGCTGCTGAAAAAAGTCCCAGCAGTTTCTGTCATGTCCACTTTCTTCGGTGATTGGTAAACATGTCCTGCCAGTGTGCATGGACAGATGCCACTCAGTCTAGACAGGAAGGCTCAGTTAACTTGGGTGGTATGTAACTCGTAGGGGTTATACCAGCAGGCCACAGCTGAAGGTTATTGCTTCAACACCACATGCTGGCATCAGCTTATCACTTTTATAAATAGCGCAAGCAGAACAAAAATAGCAAAAAACATATTGGAACATCCATCCATCCATCCATCCAGTGTCTATAGGAAAAAAATATATATATGGGAAATGGGTAAATCAAGTGGTAAAACTATAAAGACTAAGAATGGGGTGAAACTAAGTAAATGAAATACTATAACAATGTATAAATAATTCAAAGTGTGTTTGCCAACTGGATCCTCATGACACATGGTGACTCCTGCAGTTGGGGGGTCTGTGTGGTGTTGCTCTGGGCCCCTCCCTGTAGGTTTTTCCTCACTGTCTGATATCAAATGAGACTAAATCTTTCCTGTTAGGAAAAAGGTTTCAGTTAGGAATACCACGATTATTTCAACTATATATCCAATTTAAAAAAAACAAACAAAAAAACAATGTGTTTTGTCATATTACGGCACAAACCAATAACATATAAGCTGACAGTGGTTTTGAAAAAAAAAAAAAACAAAGCAAAATTAAAAATAATTCAGAAATGCTAAGTTTAGGGTAAACATTTAAAAATTCTGTCATATGTAGATTGTTCATTATTTTGTATTTACTATCTCATTTCTACATTTGTATATCTTTTGCGTAAAGCATCTCTGACATATTTAACACCAGAAAGTCTCCACCAGTTATTTCGAATTGAAGAAAAAAAGGGAAGTGAAACATGTTTTCCAACCAAGAAAAGAAGTCCAGTCACCTTTTATTCAAATACATGTATGAGCACGTGTCATGATCTGGTGTGTTTGGGACTTTGATTTGGTCTACTAAAGTGTCTCACTAAGACCTCAAGTTCAAACTTTCTACATTTGAGAGTTGGTTAATGTGACACTATACTATTTGAGACACCTATATCACCCTTGTAAAATCATCCTGTTATTACAACTGATGAACAGAGCTCCTGTTCATCCATCCATCTATGCCCGTTTAATCCTATGCAGGGTCACGGGGATCTGCTGGAGACTATCCCAGCTCTCTTCGGGTAAAAGGCAGGGGTCCACCCTTGGACAGGTCGCCAGTCCATCGCAGGGCCACATGTAGATGAACAATCATGCACACTCACAATCACTCCTACGGGCTAATTTAGAACCACCAGTTAACCAATTGTCAATTGACAATCAACATTTTCATGGTCTGGGTCAGGCCATGAGAGGCATTCTTGGGTTTTTCTTGGTTTTCTTTTGTGTCAAGTTTGCATCTCAGCACCTGTCTCTAGCCTACCCTGTTTCTCTTTTACTTTGAAGGTCTGTCTTGTCTTCGTTGTACTCTGCTTTTCTTCCTCCCCCTTGTCATCCTGATTGTTTGCACCAGCTTCTCGTTTGTCCCTCTGCGTTTATAAGTCCTGTCACTCCCGTTCTGTTTGCTGGTCCAGCTACTTGTTTTTTCCTGAGCTTTTCTCTGTGTGGATACCTGCCTGGATACCTGTTCATCTAACCGGATGTCTCTGCACTTTCCCCTACCACGTTCCTGCCTTGCTGTCTTTCGGCCTGTTCTTCTACATTACATTTGGATTTTGCTTTGTTTTTGTAAATAAATCATGTCTATCAGACACTCCTGCGTTTGGGTCCTCCCTTAACGCTCCAAAACCCTGGGCCCCGCGGGTTCGACTCCCGGCTTGTCGACCCTTTGCTGCATGCCTTCCCCATTCTCTCTCTGCCCATAAAGGCCACTAGTGCCAAAAAAAAAAACCAGTCCAAATCCCTGACAAGCATGCATGTCCCTGAACTGTGGGAGGAAGCTGGAGTACCCGGAGAAAACCCACGCAAGTACGGGGAGAACATGCAAACTCCACACAGAAAGACCCCTGCCGAGGTTCGAAGCAGGAACCTTCTTGCTGTGAACAGTGCTGACCACTAAGCCACCGTGCTGCCCGCTCCTGTTCATCAGTTGAAAAAGAAAAAAAAAAACAGGACTTCCAAATACTCCATTACACTAATCAATTTGACCATCCTATCAAGTCCATTATGCCATTTAGGAAACACAATATAAAAAATCAGCCAAAATTGATACAATGGCACAAAAACTGGACTCTCCTCAGTTTGGTTATCTTTACTGCTACATGTAAATCATAGTGGATGATGTCCCCTCATATTAAATACATTGTGTTATTTTTGTCTTAGAAGAGTCACTTTTAGAGCCATCACAAAGCTAAAAATATCACTGCATACTCCAAATTGTACTGGGTTCACTGATTCCACAGATGTTCTGCTACATTACTGGAAATGTGCTGAGCCTTGCCCTTAGTTAGCCCTTACTGCAAGGTGATGTTGTAAAATGAAAATAATGAGATTCCACCTCTGTTGCCAACTCCCCACAGGTAAAGACATTGGTTCAAATTTCGAATTGTTGCTCTGTTCACCTTTCTTTAGAAAAATACAAAATAATAAAATTCTCCAAAACATCAAATTGACTTTAATGGATGGTTACTACTTAAAGGTGGAGTAGGTGTTGTTTGAAAAACGGTTCCAGCAATCCAACTCAAGTGAGATTTTGAAAATATACACTCCCTCCCTCCTCCCAAAGGCTCCGCCTCCTCCTCTTCAGCTCACCCCTCGAAAACCACGCCTTCACATGATTCACGACTGCATGAACCATAGGGAGGGAGGGAGGGAGGGGTGATATTTGATGGACGTATTAGGCAGCCAATCAAAATAGTGATGATCACTTTTTTGATTGGTCAGAGTTTTTCTCTGATTATACCTTCTAGACTGGACCAAAATGTTTAGGTTTTTTTGCAAACATTTTATTTCAGTGGGTGCAATGGAAATGTGAAAAGGTTTTCAGGCAATATTGTAAAAAGTGTTGCAAAAAAACAACACCCACCCCACCTTTAAAGAGATAAATTACACTTTTTTTTTTAAGTCCATCAAGGGCCCCATGTATGCATACCTGCTAATGCAATGTGAAACTCGGTACAACAAACTATGCACTTTAAAAACCCATGCAAATGGGCAACGTGCAATAATTTAAGCATTTTACATCATATTGCTAAAAGCACTTTTGCACTTGCACTTTACCTTCTTATGAACATCTGGTCCCTCCTCCGGTCTGCAATCAACAGGGCTGTCTTGTTTTTTTCGTTCTGTCCATTCTCACTTTCTTCTGTTGTTACAAATGTGCAATCTTTTACTATGTCCATTTTTTCTATTATTGATACCGTATCTCACGTAATGTTTTATGTAGCTTTTTATTGAGTCCTACAGGGGGACTGCCAATGCAAATTAGCCTTCTGGCTATAATTGGGTATATTTACATTTTAAATGTTCATTATTATACAATGCTCCTCTACACTAAATAAAGTGATAAAGTAAAGTAAAAAGTAAATCTCTTCGTGCTCTAAGGAGGCTGAATACAAATTATTTTTAAATTGTCCTCAAAAATGTTTTCAATTTGCTCAAGTTCAGATGAATGTATGCTGAATCACAATTAGGAGATGAAAAGCCTCTGAAGTCTTTCAAATACTCAAAACTGATTCACTGAAATGAAATGCAAAGGGATTTAAAGATAAGATAGATGTAGTTTGCTTTGGTAAAGCTCCTGTTCTATGTTTAACTGGTGTTTATTTCCATGGTTTCAGGTACTGATTAGCTCTTTGTGTGAGTCAGTACGTCCTCCTGCATATATACAGCCGATTTTTCAGTCTTCTTTGGCGGATAACTGTTTTTCCTGCCCAACTCTGTTCCTGTCACAGTCACTGAGATTACATTTTTGTTTTTGTTTTATTTTTACTTTTTTAATTTTCTCCTGGAGTTCCTGCTCTGGAGTGCCTTTTGGTCTGCGCTATCAGTAAGTTTATTAAAGTTCACCTTTTGTTCCTTCTCCAGGTGTCCTCTTGAGTTTTGTCTATGTTTAGTTTCCCACTTGTACCATTCATCACAACAGTTACACAAAAAGCCAATTTCAGTCTGACATTTTTATCCCATTCTTAGACTTCCACGAAGAGACCGGCACATGTAAGCTCGGTGAAAGCTTGTGTTTTCATTTATTTGCCAGTAACAGCCAAAATGAGCCTTTATAAGTTCAGGCAGAGGTGGGTCCTTCAGGGCTCTGCCTACATGCACTGAAGATATTAAGTCCAGCCTTTGCCAGGGATCAAACAGTGACCCACCAGTTCATCAAATACTCTACTGGACATTCATAAAACATGCTTTCTCTTGCTGGCTCTTGGCATAAGCTCAGATGTAATAAATCAACCACTGTATATTTTATAACTGGTTCAAGGGTTGTATTAAGACAGTTGCCTTCGATGCTGAAGACGGGATTGCTGCATTTTTAATTATGGACATAACTCTGTATTACTGACCAGAACCAGACTGCCATTATCATATAAATTTTGCATTTGTTACAGCCTTAAACCCTGAATAAAAAAAATATGTACGACTATATAAAAGCTTGTATGAGATCAAAAGCTTTGATGCATTTCTCTGACTTACATATACCTCAGATTTGCAATATTTTTTTAATCACTTTGCAAGACATTTTAAAAATTTATGAAAGTCCCACACCTATGACCCTCTCATCTTTCAAAAGGGGCATGGACACATTGATGCATGCACGCACACACACCTTTAACAAAGGAACAATTTTCCTTTTACAGCTGTCTTGTGATTGCCAGTAAACTGCCCACCCGTTATTGCCTCGATGTATTTCCAATTATTTTATGTGGAAGAGGGCAAAGGGACAAATGGAGTGGAGACAAGAGAGAAAGTGTCGCAAGCCAAGACACTTTGTAATGCCAAAGGCAGGTTATAAGGAAGATAAATAGCGTGACACCTTAATGGAGCCATATAGTTATCCTTTATGAATAAAGTGAGATTGCTACATAAAACGCACAGTACATGATTAATGATGGAGCTGAACCACTTCCATCGATCCTGGACATAAAAGGACTCTCGAGTATTTACAGCTGTTAATGTTATAACAAATGGTATTATAAAACTTGGATGTATTGTAAGTAAGACCGATAAAATGCTACAGACTTGGGAATTGGATTGAGCTTGTGGTGGCCATTATTCCTGAGTTCTTAGAGTTGTTAGGCTTGGAGAGAACAATGGCACTAGAAAAACAAACAATTCCCAACAAAAGTCATCACACAGCCCTTTACATAGAGAAGCCCACCAATTGAACAATTCCCTTCGAGCAATCAGTTTCTAACTCAGGGTGGGCGGCCATCTGCCTCAACCAGCTGGTATGAGGGGAGGGGAAGGGAAAAGGGAAGGGCAACAAGTGAGAGACAAAACAGCAAAATATCAACCTAGGGGATTTTGATGAGGGTAATAACCGCAGAAGTAAGTAGTTCAAGGGCTCCCAGAGAAATCTGCAGAGGGTACAAGGAGAGAAAAAACGTAAAGTTTGGTGGACAGATTCACAAACTTCAAATAATGGAAACAAACACAAGGAGAGACAGAGAGGATAGTGGTACAGCTGTGCTCATGGGGGGGTCCCCCTAATGATGGTTCACATTAACCTCAGCCAGCATTAACTTTCAGTATAATCAAATTAGTGTTGACAAATGTCCATGGGCAGCCAAAACGCTATACATTACATATTAAATCAAATTTGGTATACACAGTAGACTTCTAGTCTACAGTGGGATCTCTAACAATTAATAAAATGTCATTTGTGAAATTTTTTTTGTCCCTGATTCCAAATTTTACTGCAGTTTAAAAAAAAGAAAAACTGGAAGTAAAATGAACTAGTCTGATGCCCTTCATATTCACAAAAGTGGCCTATTTCATCTGCTGATGAAGGTGATGTTAAAAGAGCATTTGACAGGTGAACCTGCTTCAGTTATGGATCATACGTGCTGCATGATTTTGAGCTGTCATGGACATAAGCTCAGCATCGTGAAAGAATCTTGGAGATCTCTTTGTTTTTTGGTCAAAACCCGCTGTCCTACATTTCACATTGCAAGTGATTTGACGATGACCATAACCAGGGGGCGATTCTAGGGTCAGAGCTTTAGGGGTGCTGAGCACCCAATGAGCCCCACCACAACCCACAAGTAACGTTAGTGAGAAGAGGACGATACCATTAGGTGGGGTCGTTTTCATATTCATTCTTAAAATATAAACTTAACCCACAAACTATGGATTAAGTTTTGGACATTATCTCAGCCTGTCAAATGCGAAATAAAATTTTAGAATAACAACATTTCTTACTCCAGGTTTTTGGGGTGCTGAATTTCAATTTAGGGGTGCTGAAGCACCCCTAAAGAAGGGCTAGCCTCACCCATGACCGTAACGCTGGTCTTGCGACCAAAGACGACCTGATTTAAATTTCAGACAGCATCAGAAATCCAACGGCTATTCTACTTATGAGCCAACTAAAATCCATCTTGAAGTAACATCGATTATTGCATCCTGGCACTATTCTATGAATCCTAAATTGGCCTCTTTTCCCGAACCATGACCGGAAACACATTCATGTCCTTCGCCGCTTGTTTTCTAAAGCATGTTTGGCATGCAGAATCGCTAAAACAAAGCAGTTTATTTTCAAGTGTTCTCTATTTACTGTCGACACATACAGATTACACAGTTCTTTATCCTTCCACATCTCCACATCATCAGCAGCCTACGCTTCAAGAGGGCTCATCTACATACTGTCTGCACATACCATTCTTGAATTGCAAATCCAAATCATACAGTGTGAGATGTTATGAACTTATACTGCAGAAATCATGCAGTGTAAACGAGTCCTTACACACAAATCAAATTTGTAGGTGCAGCACAAAGTAACAATTTGGCCTGTATTTTGTTATGTAATGATTCAAAATGAATAAATGTGTGTGAATTTTTGTCTGCATGCGGCCCTACGATGGACTGGCAACCTGTCCAGGGTGTACCCTGCTTTTTGCCTCAAAGAGAGCTGGGATAGACTGCAGTAGATTGCCGTGACCCTGAACAGGAATAAGCGGGTATAGATAATGCCTGGATGGATGACTCAACCTTAAGAAAACTTGGTAATGACGGTCAATACATAACACCTTGAAAGCACGCCAAATTCATGAAATTTTGACCACAGGATGTGCTACAACTCCCATGTATCAATATCTAATGATCTAACCGAGGTGAGAACGGGAAATGGTGAATATTATGAAGCTGTGACAAATGTTTACTTTCACCCCTCGCTAAAAGCTAGTGGTTCAATAAATGTAAGTTAAAAATCTCCTCTCCTTCTTTTGGCTTTTTTCTTTCTGGATTGCCTCTAGTTTTGTGTTGTGAGTCTAACAGTGTGGACATTTTCATCAGTAGTTATAGAGTACAGGTGAATTAACATTTTTTTTCCCCACTTGCACTGCTTAGAAGTGACAACATTATAGAAGGACAAAAAGAAATGTGTTTAAGCTCAAAAAGATTTTCACCCTTACCACAACAGCAAATAAAGAAGCAATCAAGTAAAAAAAAAAATAAATGTAAAAAAAAAAAAAAAAAGAAATTTCCAGACTTTAAAGGCTGGATGGAAACACTGCCAAGTGATGTCAAAGTGGCATCTGTTATACACATATATGTCACACATTTAAGGGGAAAATATCTCTGACTTAATTAGATAGACATTGTCAGCAATTAGCGTCTGCTGTTAGAAATCTATGACCATAATTGCAAACGTACAGCTGCTGCATTAAGAATTAGCTGCATAAACAGACATCTTTGAAGAATGGACGCTGATAGATTAGGTAAACGCTTTGCTGCCCTGTGATTTGTTCTGGATTTTGTGGTGTTTTCATGAAAGGCAGCTAATACTGATCACTCACACTTCGCACAGCGCCATCAGAATTAATCCAACTTTTAATGTAGATGAGGCCCATCTTTGAGGGAAGCCTGCAGCAGTGAGCCTCATTGAGAAATCAGGCATGCTCACCAACATCAGCTCACATTTAAAAATGTCTCTAAACATGAGCTCTGGGATTTAAGAGGAATATCAGTAGCTTTTGTTCTTAGGTGGATAACGGTCTAATTCGGTTGGCCTTGCTTTTTGGGATCTTATCACAATGTGCTCCAATAAAAAATGATTTTTGATTCCCATCATGATCTCAAACTATTCAAAACATAGCATGGACTGCTTAAATCATTGTTCTGTAATCTATTTGTCTAAAGAAGGTGTTTTGCCATTTAAAACAAATGTAATGATCAGGAACAGCCTAAATTTATTTCTCAGTCCTTAATATCCACTAAAAAAATAATGGTTCTATTCGGTTTCACATCAGCACGTTTGTGTTACCAGACTGTTCCCTAAGGTGGCTGTATTTACATGCAACACAGTCATTTGTTATTAATTTCTGCACACAGAGCAGCAGTTAATATTTTCTCTCATTAAGAGATTAAATATTGCCATGATCAACTATTTTGTTCCAGTTTAATATCTTTAAATTCATTTACTCTATATTGCCTTCTAGGGAGCCCTCAGATAAATTTCCCCAAAAAAGGCACAATGCAGTTGATGAAAATGTCTGAGAAAGCATCAATCTGATTAACCTATCTGGGACAAGACAATAAACTGTGCTGTTTTCATTTAGATTTGTTTTCATGGTTATTTAAAAGGATGGTTTAGCACTTGAACACTGTTAACCACATCCACAGTAGCACTACAAAGGGAGGAAATGGATGAACTGTATCATTTGTGAAATTATTAAATTATATGGCAAGCTGTCAGTGTGAATTCATTACTGGCAGTCAGTTTTGTCAGCTACCTTTAAAAGAAAATAGCCATCTACTGGCACAGTATCATAGAAAAAGCTTTCATCTTTTATGCTTTTGATTAATTGCTCATCATATTGGCTATAAATAGTGTTGCAAATTGCACTTCAGATTCCTTAAAAGGTACATATTTAAAAAAAAAAAACAAAACTGAAAATTACTTTGAAGTGACTGCCAAGCCACAACTTTAAACATAATACAACCTTGAAACTTTTTGCCGCCTGCGTCTTAAATAAGTTTGTGATCCAGTGAGGCATTCAGATTTGCAGGGCACTATTACATCACAGAACCAGCTCAAAGAAGGCTGAATCAGTCTCCCCAGATTTATCTCCAATCACCATCAACTTCAAATGACACCGCAGGTGCTGTACCACAGAAGTGGGTTGTTGAAAAGTATTTTCTGCTGCCTTTTCACTTTGCTTTCAACAGCAAATTCTCATCAGCTCTGGGCAAGAACTCATTTATTTAACCTATTTCACACTGGACAAAAACACTCACTTTAAGATCTCGCTTAGTCTGCAGTGGGAAAGCGTACAATGAACATTAGGCCCCTGTCAGTTGACGGTCTGCATTAGTTTGTGGGCAATTAACTCCACCTCCCTTCTGCAGTGATGCAAGTGAGGGTAACCGCACTGTTTCTGGCAATGGGAATAGAGTTAATAGTCCTATTTGGGTGATTATACTTCAGAAAACCTGAATTTAGAGTACAGATTAATTTTGGGATTAAAAAATGACTTTTATTGTAAAGGTCCAGCCTAGTCACCGTAACCTTGTACAGCAGTAGTCCCCAATCCCTGGGCCGTGGACCGGTACCAGGCCGTGGACCAATTGGTACCGGGCCACGCAAGAAAAAAATTAGTTTTTTTTATTTAATTTATTATATGAGTCTGAACGAGCTTTTCATTTTGAAAAAACTTTTATTTCGAAAAATGGACGGATTCTCTCGGTTACATGTTGGTCACTTGAGCGCCAAAATTTATCCCAGCTAGCAAAATGAGTAAGAAACAGACGTCTTTGGAAAGTTTCCTTGTGGAGGGGAAAATGCACAGTGAAGAAAAAGAAGAACAGCCTACGACTTCCAAGAAAAAGAAACCTTTTAACAGACAATACTAGGAGTCCTAGTTGAAATATGGATTTATTAGACAGGTGATTCCCAAGTGATTTAATTTATTTATTTAATGGACACAGAGGATGTTACCAGAGACTTTGATGTTTTCATGTTATGTTACCCCGGTCCGCGGTAAAATTGTCAAGCGTTGACCGGTCCGCAGTTACAAAAAGGTTGGGGACCACTGTTGTACAGGACTAAATGAGTATGGATAATGGATGGATGGATGGATGGAAGTTCAGCCTAGCACCTCTCCTTTAATCACCTTCTACAGCCATAGGTAATATCACCTGGGTGGTATTCCACAAAGGAGTTTAAACAAACTCTACAATGAACCCTGAACTTGAGCTTCACTGAACCTGGATCAACTAAACCTGAGCTGTTGAGTCCGGTTCTGTCAACTCTGTATTGGTTACCCAGGATTGTCCATGTTCATAGCAGAGTTAGTAAACGGTCTATGAAGTGTTGATAATCACAAACCTCTCAGGAGGCCAGCATACTCATACTCATTTTTCTTATATTATTATTGTTATTATTATTAACATTGATAGTATTAATAATTTGTTGCAGTAATATAGATATGTAACTTAAAATCTTAAAGCTTAAACACTGGAGACACTTCTCTTTTTTTGCCTCTTGCCTCTTGTGGCGATGACAAATGAGAGGAGATGCAGTCCTGATCAATGGTCCTTTGGATGGCCTGTTGAACTTGGATCAATAACTACTGGCTGAGTGAGGACTTGTTCTCTGATTTGGTGTTTCTCTCTGTCAGATACTTGCTCATAAGATATAGTCGCTCTTACAGCTATCCACCCGCACACCAAACACACACACACACACACACATGCACTTGTTCTTCCCTATCTATCTTTTGCTCTCCTCCACTGTTAAATAGGTCAACAGTCTCCGTTGAAGCAAGGTTATGTCATCATGCCATTTGACAGCGATTCAAGGGGCTATTTTTTTTGGCACTGCCCTGGAATCATGCCATGTAAGTCAAAGATGAATTCAAATCAATAAACATAAGTGCTGTGTCTGAGACATTTAAAAAGTGCATCATACTCAAAGACTGTAGAAGTACTAGACAAACCATCCATGGCATCGCCCACAGGTTGATCCTGAGTGATTCAGAGTGGTTCTGAAGCCTATTTTTCTTCTGCGCAGTACCATGTTGCAAAAGGGTGGAACGAGCAGCGATGAGAAACCGGCTGGAACACGTCCAGCTTAGTTACAGGTAGGTATTTTAGCTTGGCTGGCTAAGCTTATCCTAACCGAGGATGATAATTAATAGTACTTTAAATTCAAATCTGTCTAAACATCCTCATTTCAAGTGTTGCAAGTGAAACAACAGCCAAAATGAGTGCCTTTAGAGCTAAAACGAGGACTAGCAGAGGTCTGCTGGGACCCACTGGGCGCCAGCCATGCTGGAGGAGCAGTGGGCCGATGGACATCATGTTAGCTGATGCTCAGTTAACATGGCTGCTTAGCTCAACTCTGTCCTCAGACATTTTTAGCCAGCCACAGTGGTCTGGTAATTACCATAACAAAAACACATTATTTTTAAAATATGACAATGCTCTGGTAGGTTTTTATTCACAGCTCAGAAGCCAATATAATGCTAAGAGCTAAGTAACTAAAATGATGACAGCTAGCCATTGACAAATCACTGCCTGACATCCATCACTGCATGTCTTGTGTCTTTGTTCTGTTCTTTCGTGCTCTTCTGTCGGTGATTTTTAGTCCCCTGACAGAATCAAGGTTTTGCGGAGTTAATAAAATAAATTAGATCTGACTGTCTAAAAGGGCTGGTGAAAGATACATTACTATGACTCACGCTTGTGCACAAAAAAAATGTATAAGTCTGCTGCAACATGCAAATAAAAAAAAAGTTATGCACTAACGATAAATGGACTACACTTATATAGCACTTTTCTAGACACCATCAAGGTGCCCCCATAGCTTTACAATGGCCTCTCATTCACCCATTCACACTCACATTCATACACCAGTGGGTGGATGCTGCCATGCAAGGTGCTGCCAGGGCCACTGGGGGCAAGTTAGGGGTTCAGCGTCTTGCCCAAGAACACTTTGACATGTGGACAGTTGGAGCCGGGATCGAATTGCCAACCTTACTGGACGACCCGCTCTACCAACTGAGCTACAGTCACCCATCCACCCAACGTTAAATATACATACAGTCAAAAAAAATTGTTGCTCTACATGACTTTACCTGATGTGGTACCAAAAAATTCACACTCCATACAGTTATCATTGGTGTGAAATCTACAAAAACTGTTAAAAACAAAACCATTTTTTTCAGTGCCAGATGTAAATATGTTTATTTCTGCTGCTTAAACATGGGAACCCATGAGGATTTACTCTGTTTTGGAGCCAGCACCTAGTGGTCAGTCAAGGAATTACTTTTTTTTTTTTTTCTCTTGGATGTGTTTCAAGCCAAAAGTGAGAATGTTGGGACTTGATCATACTGTATGTATCAGATATGAAAAAAAAAAAAAAAAAAAACAGGGATAAAAAAAAAAATCTGATTAAACTTTTCAAAGAATTTAAGAAGCATGCCATTAAAAATACTCAAACAGTAGTCATTTTTCAGGAGTTTTCTGGACTCTTATTCCATTCCCTGAACACCATTCTGTAATGCCACGCTCCTCCCTTTGTGTCCACTTTTTATCAGTGGAAAAATACTCAGATCTTGTCTCATTTGCAAGATATTCTAATGAAGAAAGAGTATAAAAAATTAATTGTCTCAGATTTTCTTGTGACAGAGGGAGGAAAGGCATTAATTGCATTTGAATTGCAGATTGGTAGAACTTAATCCAAAGCTTTTGAGGCATAGGCAGGAACAAACATCAGCATTTCAACCTGTAAACCGCAAGGACAGCAGGATAGGCTGACTGCTGACAGCAAACAGCTGACACTATAGGTTGCCATGCACTGATGTATCCCCGCTGCTATGTCTTGCTCGGTAAATCTCACACAGAATTCCTTTTCTGCTGCATAGTCAGAGCTTTGAAAAACATGTGGGAGGTTAAACTTAGTGAAATCAGGCCATAGGACTTTCTAACTGCCTGACAGGACCTTTGCAATTTGCATTTCAAACATAAGATGATGCAGTGTCCTTGCACGTGGTCTGCGAACACCTAGAGAGAACCTTTAGTGTCATCAGGATTCTGTTGTTTTACTATTCCTATCGTTTTACGGAGTACAACCTCATGAATCTGAATGTCAGCGCTCAATAAAATGGATTCAGACTGAAGCATTTCACCTAGCTTAGTGTGTAACTTAAAAGGAACATGACTTTAAATTAGATCTCAACCAACAAAGAGCCCTGTTCTCAGTATTGTGCAGTCAGCTCCCTTATATATCCCGACTACAAGGGGCATGAAAACACTTTCAGGAAATGAGCCGTATGCAGAAATCCTCCAGTGACATTATACTTGTCAGATGAATTTTTCAGCTGTGATGAAAAAGTAGAAATCAAATTATTTTCACACAGTATCATCTCTTGAAAAAGCAGGTGGTTAACTTTTGAGAAGAAAACAAAACTGCATTATGCATTATACAAGACGAAATAAGAGTGTGAGAGGTACAAGTAAACACTTCTGTTAAGCTGTGCGTAGGCTTATAGGTGCTTTAAGCAAAATGAGAAAAATCAGGATTTTAGCTCTCAAAAGATGATAAATACTGTTTTATGGTTTTAATGTTACCACTTTTCTCACACCAGTTTTATCATGTTTCCATGCACGTGTCTACATATGTTTAGCAGTGCTCGATGGGAATTATGACCCTGGGTGAACTGGTTTAGTAGAGGACACTTGAATCACCACATCACAAATAACCCCTAAGGGAGGATTCACATTTTTTTTTTATTTAACAATCAATCCAATAGTTGACAAGGTGGCTATTAGGCATGACTCAGGGGTCACTAATGTCAGTTGGTTTCATGTATGAATGACCAATAATCCCTGCACATCCATCCATCTATTAACTTCCACTTATCTGGGCTTGGGTTGCGGGGGCAGCAGCCCAAGCAGTGACCTCCCTTTCTCCAGCTACCTCTGACACCAAGGTATTCCCAGCCAGCCTGAAAATATGTCTCCAGCATGTTTCTGGTCTGAGTCTGGGCTTTCCACAGTAAAGAAGCTACACTTCTGTCCCCCCATGGTTGATGTGACATGGGTAAAGTGGCTAACAAACCTCTCTGTGCAGAAAAGATGGAAGGTAGTAATCCAGCATCAAAGGAAGGACAAAACAGGGAAGAATGTTGACCTACTGAAGTGCACAAGAAATTCCAAGCTATGTTCCCATCATTTTGACAAGGAAAAGATCAGCACTGGTGGCTACAAGAGTGCTAATCCTGTCTACTTTGCCTGGAGTAACTGGGGGAAGCCACTAGTGTGGGTGGAAGACCAAAAAGGCACAAATCTGCAAAGCGGATGTGTGAATGCTGCCTGCTTAAATGTCATGTTCCGGGGTATTGGGGTCGCCTCTTTCGGCTCTTTTCAATATGAAAGAGCATCGACTGCACTCTGAGTTGTTCCTGGGTGAATGAACTTCTCACCCTGTCTCTAAGGGAGAGTCGAGCCACCCTACTCAGGAAACTCATGTCATCCGTTTGTAGGGCGATGCATAGACATTTTTGACCGCAGGTGCTCAAGCCAAAAGAAAAGGGCACTCAGATGAATTAAATTTAGTTATATTATTATACATAGTGAATATAATACCTACAATATTAATCATTTCTACACCAATGGACTCATGGAGGTACTCATCAGATTTTTTTCTTGTTTTATTATTTTACTCATTGAGGATGTCTGAGTCCAAGCTGGAAATGCCATGAAACCAACTGATCCACATAACTGTAACATCTGTTTTTTCCTGCTTTTCTGATGCATAAAGATCCAGGATTCAGTAGACCAGCAGTGGGCCGTATTCATTTCGCTATATGAGTGCTTTGTTGCAGTATTGACCAAGACAACATTTAATACAAGAACTGCCAACAAGAATGCCACATTAGAAATACTTTATTGATGTACCAAAAGGGTATACATCTCCCTCACCCTTCCTGCAACCGGATGGCTTGACCCAGAATAGAATAACCGTTACATTGAACTGCCTTCTGGAGCTTCCTTTCTGTTTGCTTCGTCTTTCCTCCCAGACATTTTTTTTTTTGAAATTGGCCAAAGAGTCAGGCAGCACAGTGGCTTGGTGGTTAGCACTGTTGCCTCACAGCAAGGAAGTTCCTGGTTTAAACCTCGGCAGGGACCTTTCTGTTTAGTTTGCATGTTCTCCCTGTGCTTGCGTGGGTTTCCTCCAGGTACTCCGGCTTCCTCCCACAGTCCAAAGACATGCATGTCATGTTAATTGGTAGTTCAAAATCCCCTGTAGGAGTGATTGTGAGCGTGCATGGTTGTTTGTCTATATGTGGCCCTGGGATGGACTGGCGGCCTGTCCAGGGTGGACCCCTGCCTTCAGACCAAACAGAGCTGGGATGGACTCCAGCAGATGCTGATGACTCTACATAGGACTAGCAGGCATAGATAATGGATGGATGGCAAAAGAGTCAAATGCAATCATTAAGTGTTAATCTTCCTAAAAGTGAGCCCTCTGAGCAGAATATTATAATGGTTTTTTGTGTAACAATGCTTAGTGGCGTAGCTGTTGGCGGCATTGTAAAAGTAAATGTACTGTAATTGTCAGTAGCTCAAGTAGAGGTACTTCAGCAAAGGTTTGCTGTGCTAATATTTCAATGGCCTAATTGCATTTGGTAATTCTCCCGTAAATGTATCATAATGGCCGCATATTTCAGGTTAATTCATAATGTAGATAACTGCAGGCTACTGTGATGTACACTCAACCTCAGTAAAGCCAGTTCAGATGTAATGCTGAAAAATTATTAACTTTCAGCTATTGCAGCTTCATTCTTGTATCTTGCTTTACCACTTTGTGTGGATAAAAACCCTGCAAGCTCATGATTTGATTTGTGGCAAAATACTATATTAAGATTTTGGTGAATGACTATACTTTAAAAATTCTTCAGGATCTAAATTTATCACCACAGACTTTTAGAAAACTAAGATCTGCATATATAGAGTATCAAACTGAACATATATCAAAAAAGAAGAAAAATACATCTATAGAAATAAAAAATCCTAAATTATGGCACTAACTGTGAATATATGCACACAGTTGTTAAAAAAAAAGAAAATAAATAAAGAAATAAAAAGGTCATGTTGTTTCACCTGTGGCAGTTCTTCCTGATGTACCAGTGTCCTTTTCTCTTCCCAGACACACAGGGATTTACATAATTTTGTAATTCACTCAAAGCCAGTCGCACTCGATGCTGACAGGGAGTTTAATGATCAAAAAGTGTGAACACGAAGGGTCAGGGTTTTTGTCTAACATTTTTTGATGAGCAACATTGGGTGTGTTCTATTTACGGCAAAGCGAATGAGCAGAGGGATACAACTGACAAAAGGTAGACTGAACCTTTATGATCACAGTGCTCAGATTTAAGCAAATCGCTACCTGGACTTAAAGCAAACTCATGGTGATCTCTAGTACAATTAGCTTCAGAGGGGTCTGAGTTCATTTGATTTCCAAATAATGCTGTTCCAGAAGATCAAAACTGAAATCAAACAAATCCATTCATGGTCTCTACCCACATGTGGGGTAACCAGTGGCTGTCCCAAGCCCCAATCAACTGTCACTGATTGGTGGAGTTCACCTTGGAGAAACTGTCAGACATGAGTAAGACAAACAGGCGTGGATGCTCACAATCATACCTGCAGACAATTTAAAATTAATAATCAGCCTGATATGAATGTTTTTTAAACTATGGGAGGAAGACAGAGAACCCAGACAAAACCTAGGTGGCATCCAGATAGATCACCTGCTTGAGCAGGGACCTCATGCACAGAAGCTGTAGCCCCTGTACAGCCGGCGTGGGTTCGAGTCCCTCTGTGTCTGCTCCATCACTCTCCCTTTTTCTCATCTCCTCACCGTCAATAAAGGTCACTTGTGTCTTGGACGACACTAAATATTTCTATTTAAGATTCCTTTTACATCATCTGATAGCTGCTCTTTTAACTGTTTGGACATCACTGCACTTTCAGATCACCTGTTTCAAAGGTTGTTTAGGTAACAGTTTACAAAATGGAATCACTGAGGTGGAAAAAGTTCCTTTTACTTACATTAGACATGACAAGTGTCTCTGCGTCCTGGTTTGTGTATTGTGCCTTGTGCACTGCAGCTCTTTCTGTGGAATAAAATAAGACCAGATCTGACCACATTTTGGTTTACGGTTGTAATTTGGTGGTGTACACTCAAGAATGGATGGAGTGCATATTTTTTTTTAGATTACTATTGTTTTCATTATTGTTGTTATTATTGCTATTTTAACCTTTCATGTTCCCTTCTGATTGGCTGATTACTTGTGTTTGGTGTCTGCTAAGGACTGGTCTGTCTGTCTCCAAGGCCCTCAATTTTGAAAGTCCCTGGTTTAAAAGTCAGGCTTGTTATAATGGCAGAAGTTCACCTCGAGGTTTTGCTTCACTTTTACTCTCCTAATGAAAGCTTGTGAAATATGCTATATACTTTTCTTCATTCAATTTGTGGATTGTTGGACAGGTTTTGGCATTGTGAAGAAATTTTTGTGTGTGCTTATGTAACTTTTCCCCTTTGACAGAAGCATAACGGGGCTTCAATTTTATATGGTAAAGCTGTCTCATTATCTTATCACCCACATCATTTTCAGTTGTTTTGTTTTTTGTTTTTTGCTGCTGTTGATCATCTTTCCTTCTTACATAAGGTCGACTGTCTTTGTGCCACAGAGGTTTGGCTTTGGAAATAAAAGCATTAACTTTGGTCTGTTGTATAGCACCGCTGTAATTACAGTCTGAATGTGATTATGCTCGAGGGCTTTTTCATGAATTGTAGCTGGTAAAATAACACAGTGCTAATTCTTCAACCAAATTATCCTTTTTCTTTTCTATGTATATTTGAGATCTTGCCTTAAAAAATAGCGTTAATAAAATAACAGTGCCTCTGTTGCCCTCAATTCAAACACTCTATTACACTTAACAATCTTCCATCTATAAAATCCCCTTCACCATGACCACGGCCACTATGTTCTCTGAGCTCATGCTGCTTCTTCTACCTGCCCTCAACCCCATGAGCACTCTCTCTGCAACCTGAGCCTCGTACTCACCCTTTTTTGTATTCCAGAGGACAACACTCCAACGCAATCCCCGACCAAGAGGACTATTGATTTGAACCATACTTTATTGATCTTTCACATCTTTGGGCATGAAAAAATACTTTTTTTTATCCTGTGGTTCTACAGTTCCATTCATTGAATTTCATTGCCAATGGAGACCTTGTCTTTCACCCTGTTTCAGTCTTGTGTTAATTCATCTGTGAATTTAATGCCAGATTTCTACTACCCGCTGAGCTCCTGCTAAGCCAGCACTGAGCTTAGCTGTTGTTGTGTTACACTCTAGCGGTGAATTGTGTATGAAAATCATAAAACTGCATCAAATGGGTCACTGACTGTTAGACTTTTGTGACCTTTACTCAAGAGGCCTGACCATTGTGCCATCAAACATCCTGACAGAGAAATAAGTGAGTGGTACAAAAGGGGAAGACTCTCCATAAATGGGGATTTTGGTTGATGCTGGCCGACGAATGAATTTGTACAATCATACAACAAAAGAAATTTAAACCCTCTTTCAAGTGTGAGGTTTTATGTACATGACATAATAATCATAATCATCATCATCATCATCTAGTCCCTTATCATGTCTTAAAATTCAGCAAAGACAACCTCACCAAGGAAAACTGAGCACATCAACTCAGTTTTCAAATCTTGGTACATTGGTTACCAGTTACCTACAAAATAGTCTTTAAAGCCACTCTATGTAGCAACATCATGTGTAATCATCATGATCATGGGGCACGGAGATCTGCTGTGTTGACAAAAGAGTCACTGACAATGCTGTGGTAATTCACAGGAGTGGTCTGGCACATCCTTTAACACTACTCTGCCCCACTGGAGTTGTACTGCATTGGGTCTTATGAACATATGAACATTCTTCTGATATGATGCCCTCATGTGGTCAAAAGTTGTATTATTTACTAGGGTGGCTTTAAAGTGTTGCTGCTAAAACTATTAATAACTATTAATACTAATTAACTAAACTGATTAATAAAATCAAATATATTTCTTATCTCCTTTTAGAATATAAACCAATTAGGATTCAGCATTTTTAGGGGACAGTCAGCTTGCAGAATCTTGAGCTATAAACTATATTGGATGAAAATGCATTTAGCTGCTTTGTGGAACACAGAAGGAATGAACTGTTCTTATTAAATGTACCCCAGCGTCAGCCATTTTTAAAGCTAAACTCCCATACTCTTGTTTAATTACATTTTCTAATGCATCTTATTGCTCTGCAACTGCTCCATGTCATTCATTATCTTATCTTTGTTTTAACTGATTTTATTCAGGTTTTTATAACCTCTTGTTTTCAATGTTCTATTGATCTAATTTTCTTTTTTCTTGATGGAGTTTATTCCCAATTTTATTATTTATTGTTTCTAATGTTCTGATGCATTTCTTTGTCAATGTAAAGCACATTCAGTTGCCTGAATGTGCTTGTGCGTATAAATCAAGTTGCCTTGCCTTACCTTAACTTGTCAGGTCATTATTCATGTAACAAAAAGGAAGCAAAAATGGAGAAACAATGTGCAACAGAAACCAAACAAACCAGGATTAAATAGCTTCCTAGATCAACCTTTATCAATAAATACATTATTTAAATTGCAATATTTAAGTTATAGTTTTCTGTATGACATTATTAGACTCTCACCACTGTGGAGAAACTTTGGTCCACTTTTCTTCATAATGTACCTTTAGTTAATTGGCATTCATTTATGCAGAACTCTTTTTAAGATCCCTCGACAACATTTCAAATTTAGATGTTTACTTTGACTGGACCATTGCAACACCCTGAGGTTTTTTTTTTTCCAGCCATCTTGTATAATTTTACAAGTTTTCTTTGGATTGTTGTCTTCCAGAATACTTTGCAAAACAGTAGCATTAATAACCATCTCAGTGACTCCAAGGGGTGTGGCTGCAACCCCAAATGATCACTCTTTCACTACTATGCTTGACAGCTGATTTGAAGTATTTGTGCTGGTAACATCAAACACGTCTCTGCATATTATGGCAAAACATCTCGACTTGTTTGCCATCAGTTCAAAGAACATTTTTCCCAGAATTCTTGGACTTTGCTTGGATGCAGCTTGCGAAACCAAAGCATTGCTCAGATGCTTATTTTACAGAAAATGTCTTTTAGCAAACCTTTCAAAGAGACAACACTTGTACAGTCTAATTGTACTGAGGTCTGTCAAGCCTGACATAGAGCTTTTGGGTCATTTGCAATTTCTCTGTGGATTGCATGGTCTGACCTTGGAGTGGACTGTGATGTCTACTCCTGGAATGATCAAGAACTGTCTTGAATGATGTCCACTTGTTAATATATATGGCTGACAGCAGTTTTTTTTTACTATCATCAGTATTGATGTTTTTCTTCCTTGGCATTGTGTTAACAGACAGCTTCATGCTCCAGACCTGCAAACTGCTAAAATCTGATTAACAGCATCTGGCTGCTACTTAACCTCTTTAGTGAGGTTGTTTTTCAATGCACCCTTTTTGCCTCTTGGCTGAGTTTTTGTTCAATAAATGGTGACAGAGTATATTAAATATAAGTCCATGTCATGTCTTTGTTGTCCATCTGAGATTTCATTTTATTTCTTTTAAGCCAAAGTTTAATTCCTGGTACATCAAGAAAACCGAAAACGTTCAAATGGACGGACGTACAGATCCTTTTTCACGTCTTCTAAAACCACAGCTGAATTCTACAACATTCACCTAATTGAAAAATCAGCCACAGGCATGTATACATTAAATAGGTGTTCGCACTTTAAATTGGCTAAACCATATTGTTCTTTAACTGCTCAGAGGTCCCTGATGTGTAAATCCTCCTCCCTAACTAATGCAAAAGAGCTTTTCTTTTCTTTAAGTGGATAGATATATACAATACAAAAAAAAGCATTTCTACAGTGGGGGTGGGGGTGGGGGGGGATTCTATGGTGCAGACAACTTCAAAAGAGAGTTGCTCCCTGCAGAGCCCATCTCTTGACTCTTTGATTGTTAGCTATTCTATCCATGTATGAGGTAGTGGAGAGGTTATAAAAAAAAATTATGACCTCATATTTTATTCATGGTGTCTCCACTTTCATAAGATAAGGGGGTGTCATTGTTGCACAATCACAAAGTTAGCAGCTTTTGTGTGAATGTTTAACCTTCAGCTTTTGTAAGCTACGTCGTTGTTGTAATCGCAACTGCATGTTGATCTTGATCGAACAACGTGCTGTAGAAAAAGCATAAAAAACTCCAGTCAAGTTCAGCGTTATTATCTGAATGCGCTCAGCATTGTGTGGATGATATTTCCATCATGTTTAGCAAATGAACAGCTTTGCATTGGATGGCCACTCCACTCCTTCTGAGTTTATGGTTTCGATACCAATTTAGAATGCATGAACAACAGGTGCATGCATATATGCACAAACAGTAAAAATATCAACATGATCAACATGTCGCTATACTCCAGTAGACAGATTTGCAGTAGATAGAATTTCTACATTATTATTTCAGGGGAAAGAGCTGCCTGGAAGGACTGGCTGAGTATTATTGCAATGCTGAACCAGGGTCTGATAGCTTGTGCTGATATATCTCCTCTGACATTTACTATAGTATCCCCTAATTATTGAAAAGTTTCAGCATAAAATCTGATTTAGTGGCTCAAATGAAGCTGCCTGAAGTCATTTGGTTTTGCCCAAGACGTATCTCCTCTGGAAGTTTTATTCATTTGTTTTGCTTTATTTTTCTTGTTTCCGTCAATCTTCCCACTGTACTCCAAACATGTTCCTACACTGGAGCCTGCAGGCGGAGGGAGCGGTTTAATGGCAGAGCAACAATGCCCCCTTTTGGTTGCAGAGGAGAAAAGTTTACATCCAGTCAGAACACCAGCAGTGATAGACTGAATTATACCCATTCCCTTTTAATTGATTTAGGAGAAAATTACAGTTTGACAGAGACAGATGTACTGGATGTGATGCAGGAGACTGGCTGCTTGTTAACTGTCAGCATTGTGAGTAAGAGCTGCTGGTGCTTGTTAAACTTACAAAACAGACAAAACAAAACGCATCATCTGCAGTCTCCGCACACGGTGTTGGACATTTCTTTTTTTTTTAATGAATATTTTACTGAGGAAAATATGAAAAAATCTTTAAAAGTCTTAAAAATGAATCATTCATTTTCAAGAAATTTGAGCTCCCAGACAACTGACTTAACTCTGTTTTATCTATTCTAATTAACCCTTTAGGGCCATGTCTTGTTCACGATCATCTTTGGGCAACGCAAAGTAATTCCATTTCAAACCAGTTCTCAATAATCTATAAACGTGGTCTCCAGAACTCAGATTTCTGGCATTTGTTTAAAAAGGGAAAAAAAAAAAAGCAATTTACTCAGTGTGTAAGGCAACTAAGAAATATCAGTTTTAAGAGATAATAGAGGTCAAGCAACACTTTGGAAAATAAAGATTCTGGGTCGGTGAGGCGGTGTCTTACATGTTTCATTTAAAACTAAAAAAGCTTGATGCGTTCTGAAAACAATGCTTAAAATGCTCTTAAAGATGCATCCTTTCAGAACAACAGCACAGTTCTTAAGCACGGGGGTGGATGGCTCATGCTGTGGGCTTGCTTTTCAGCAAATGACACACCTTGAGTGGTACATGAGAGGATGAATGAAATTAGTCATCCGCAAATAGAATTATTTATTATATTTTATATTAATATTATAATTATTCTTTACTTTTGCTGAACTTGTTTATAGATAGTTCACTAAGATATATATGTATGTAAATAAAATTGTGACACCTTTAACTTGGCATCTTTTGAAAATCATTTTTTATTCAGTCAGATTCACAAAAACAGCTTCTTTAGCTGCCAGCTCAGACTTTTGTCTGTCCAGAATTCTATGGGAAAAGCTTTAGGATAAATTTACCCTCTTTCGTGTGTGAAAAGACTTGGTAGAGCTGAATATAATTCAGGAAAAACGAAATAATCATTTTGATATATTCTTGCTCTGTAGTTTATTCTTCTTGAAAATTGCAGGTTTATATTAGCACATTTGTGTTTCCTACCCTAACAACACCTCAGCTCTGATCTGGGTAGTGCAGTGTACAACTACACATTGTGTCTCCTGCTGCACAGCAATTCAGCAGGTGCTGTTTACTTTTACAAAGGTGGAAATAATGTGGTGTTCTATTTTCTACCCCTTCCCGCCTTATTCAGAGAGCCCCCTCCAGCTTCCCACTTTCATGAATCATTTTAAGAGACATGCATGAAGGGCATGGCTGGATATATGTGTTTCAGCCAAATATGTTAGAAGAAGGTTGTTGTTTTTTTTGTTCTTTTTTGAATACTGTTAATTCATTTCCAACTCATTTTTCTCTCCCCACAGGTGATTGATAGGCATTTTGTTATGAGACTGTGTAATTACAACCCCAAATCAGAAGATTTAAGAACAGTACCATTGAAGAAAGAAGAAAAAAAGAAGCCATAAACTTTAAATTCACTAATCCAGTATATTTAATGTTTGTGATGTACACTCTGTTATTCTTCATGTAGAAGACACAATATCCATTTTGTCAACCAATGCATGAGAAAATGACTTTAACCCTGAAAAAAATAATGTTTCCACACCAGAACTTAAGGTCACTTTGTCCATCGTTCTGAAGCCAAGATGTAACCATCTTGGCTTACATGGTTTTTTTCGATTCTTCTGTATGTCTAGTACGTTTGGAAAAATTGACAATAAAGTTGACTTTGAACTTTGAACTTTTTGAACTTTGAACATAACATGTGCTGTACTGAGATGAAAATATCTAACCAGCAGGGAAGTTCTTCACATTTTCATCGTGTTATGGTAAGGTGGCCTTAGAAGGCCATGAGGTCAGCGAGACCTTTATGTCCTGAATAAGCAAATGCCATATGTGTCCTGATACTATCTTCAGAATGTGGGATATCATCACTTTTGATTTGTCATCTCCATCTCGCTTGAAGTTAGGACACATTTCAGTCTGGGGTTTTTATCTCAAGGTTTCAGACATTGTTAAAAACCACTATTCTTAATGTGTCGTAGTTATTTCCTGCATCAGCTACGTCCTTGATGTAAGCAATGTCCATTCTCTTTGTGCAAATAGAATTAAATTCACACCTATGCCTCAGCCGCAGCCAAGTCTTGTTATTTAGCTGTTTTAACCTGCCTCACCAGGACCATCATTTTACCATCAAAATCGTCTTCTACACATTTTTGCCAACACACATTGCAAGCAAAGGAAACTTTCCAACATAGATTGTTGATTGTATGTTGTGTTTGTGAGGATGTCTCCCTCGGGGATGTTGCCAGACAGCTTATCTCAAACAACCAGTAGCATCCAAGGAGCAGCATTCTGGTCCAGTGAGAACCCAGAGCTCACTACGTCATGATTCACAGTAGAAGCAGAGCCATCCCAGCCTGCAAAACCAAACAAAGGTCTAAAAGCCAACTTCCCTGGATGGAGACCCCAAAAAACAGAGCGTAAAGATGCAACTATGCAGCAAGTAGAGCTGATGCGTAGGCAATAAGGCACTGTACACCCTGATTGTACACCCTGATTGAACACTATTCTTGCTTTGTGACAGGCCAACCCATGCGGGGTTTAGTCCACGCAAGAAAAAGGTGTTCACTTGAAAACTCTGAGTCCTGTGCGGATAAGAATGCAAAGCCCATAAGAAATACAATACAGTCAATCGCTGCTTTTAAAGTGAGGAGAGAGACAGCAGAAGAAAATCCCCAAAGAACAATAGAGAAAAATAGCCCATTACTTTAAGCTCAAAGGCAGAGCAAACTGAGTACAGAAGGAAAGCCCTAAGACGAATTGGAGACAGTTGTAGCTCTATAAGGTCACTTTGCACATCAGAAACTGTAACCAATGTGAATGCAGAAACCCATGATTGTTGATATAAGCCAGTGTCAAGGTTTTATTCATTTTCAGAAGAACGTTATGCCCTCTGACAAAAGGAAGAAATTGTTTTTGTGTGAGAAATACTGCCAAGAAATAATTTATTCCCTGGCACACCAGAACTCATGTATTCCGTTACAGACTGACAGACTCCTCATCGTGAAACTGACGCAATGTTCGTAAGAGACAAAGACTTTGATCACCAAATGGTCATGTTCCAGCCTGAGGCAGATCAAGCAGTGTGAGTCTTTAATATAGACTCTATGAAAAGAACTGGACAAACCCAGGGTGACCTTTTCTAGAGGTTTTCCTGAAGAGTGCTTTTGAACCGTCCCTTTCTTCATAATGTGTGGTGCCATGACGCAAATGGGCAGAATGAGCAGGTTTGGAAGAAAGCTAGATCACACTACCTTAGTTCAGTTTCTGTAAGTTCGGTATTTTAGCTTGGCTTAGGTCATGCTGACCAATTATGATTTAGCTTAAAACTGATGGTGTATCTGCACTATAGCGGGGATCCCTACGCTATCGCCTATGCTGTAAAAAGAGGAAAGACTGTAAAACTCGGACAGGCAAACGTCCCCATTGAGCAGTGCTAAATGATGGCAGCCTTGCAATCCCCGGGGTTTCATCAAACCCAGCTCCCAGCTCCTTCAGTCCCTATGGCAGAGCTGCATCGGCCCTTGGAGGACTCTCCTGCGGACCAGGATGTGGTCATTTCAGTGGCAACATCAGACATGATGCAGCCTTGCAGTCCCCATGGTGTTGTGACAGTTCAGTCTGGGTGGATGTCTGTGTAAAGCTGTCTGGAGGGCGGCTTGGCTAGAGGAGATGGGACCCAGCTGTGATGAAGCCCAGAGGATTACACTTCACCAATGAACGGTTAGCACAGCCTGCCTGCTGCTTAGCTAAGTTTCGTCCACGGATCCTTCCAGGCCGGCCCACATCCAGCTGTGACGGACTTTTAACAAACAAATAATAGCACAACAAAATACGTTTCCTTTAAAATAGGATTGACCATGCACTGTTAAATCTTTATTCACAGTTCAAAAGTCAGGACAGTGTTAAGCCCTAAGTAGGAAAAGTGATGACAGCTTTACCAATGCCACCCATCGCATTAAAAGACTATTCCCCTAGTTAACCATAAATTTGTTGTGCTATACATAAAGGAACGTTGTTAGCTTGGGTGCTTGATCATGGAGACCTGATAGTAAATGGCTTGTAAATAATATCTCTCCTCGTCTGTGGCAACAGAGGAGAAGCTTCTGAGCCTACACAATTGATTTAGGTAGTGGTCCAAAGTGAAAAGAGATGTTTGAATGATTCTGCATCATGGCACAAGTGACTTGGAGGTAAATAATGTGGTCATCATGATGAACAAGAGAGAACAGGACATTGATGGTAGGTTCTTTGAGTCCTAATATCTTCTGATGGTCAACAGGCATTTTTTTTGTTTGTTTGTTTGTTTTTTTACCCTGAGAAAGGAAACTAGTCGAGGATTCACTATCTTGGGTGAGTGGACTTCCTAACTGTGGGGAGTGTTGTTTTTTGAGCACTATATCAGGCATCTGGTTGACTTGCAGTCAGTATTTATGTGGACTGTCACATAATTTGTTCTGAAGCAAAATAAAACATTATAGAAAGATACAACAAGTCCAACTGATAACTCTGAGAATTAGAAACAAAGGCCTACCTCTTATGAAGGTCTCCTTCTACAGTAATAAAGGCCTGATATCTTTTGCTGTTAAAGTAAAGGCCTCTGCCTTCATTTAAGGAAATACAGGATAATAGATGGCTCTGCCTGGCAACACTAGAGAAGTAGAAGCCAGGACCATAAACAGGATATTCTTCATAGAACCATTCAAATAGGTACTCTGAGGGACAGGGTAATAAGATTAGAATAGACCCACTCAGCGCAGACTGAAAATACTATAAAAGCATACGGGAGAGAGAGGTATCATGTATCATGAGTGGTCAGTCACTGGTGAAACTGAGAGTTGACCAAAGCAATCACCCAAAAGGAGCCAGGAAACCAGCTGAAATCAGTCAGTTATTAGAAAAAAAATCCCACCTCTTGTCAGTCCCAACTGACAGCCTCATTACCAAGGTATCACGCAAGAAATATCTCATGAGTGGTGAAAACAAAGAGCTCTCTCAAGACCTTTGCAACCTTATTATTGCAAAACATACTGATGACATTGGTTTCAGAAGGATTTCTAAACTTCTGAATGTTCTAGTGAGCACTTGTTGGGGCCATAATCCAGAACATCATTTCACCATAAACGGGCCATGGCCAGGTGCTCCTTTAAAGATTTCTGACAGAGGAGTGAAAATAATTATCAGAAGAGCTTTTGAAGAGCCAGAAACCACTTGTGGAGGGCTTCAGAAAGACCTTGAATTAAAAGTAGATGCAAAGTAATGCACTCAGCTGCCTTGACTTGTATGCATGTTCACCATGCAAGACTCTATTTCTGAAGAAAGAAGCATGTTGAAGCTTGTTTAAAGTTTGCTGCACAGCTTTTGGACAAGGAAAACTGAACTCTTTGGATGCAGCAGAGTTCAGTTCACATCATGTCTGGAGGACAAATGGTACTGCACATGAGCCTAAAAACACCATACCAACCAACAACACCACAATCTCCCAGGTATTGTTAGTTACTTTGGCCACACACAGAGAGCTCTGTTAACAGCCACGACTGCTGTCCACAGCCCCCGGTTCGTTTTAAGGCACAACCTCCTGTCAAAAGCCCCCTGCGCCAACACCCAGGTGGCAGTTTCCAAAAGCCGTCTACACTCACCAGCCTAGCCGGCGACATGTGGCTTCGTCCCGCATGCTGCTCAGCCCCCGAAACTATTCACTAGCCACCGCTAGTGTGGACTGGCCCCGCCAGTCTAAGGTGTGGAAAACCCCAGAGATCGGACTCAGCCGAGACACTGACCACCCAGGACCACCAGCAAAACCCTGCACCTCCGCGCTCACATATGCGTAACCGCCAAAGTTATCGGCACCGCAGGACTCTTTGACTCACTCTGCCTCATGACTCCAACAACATCACACTCACGCCAGGTATCGTCCTTTATGTTCCCCACACCCACAGAGCTCTGTTAACAACCATGAAAGAAAGAACTAAAGATGAGAGTTCATAGAAGTGGCTCACAGAACCTTCGACATTTTTAGACTGTTTGTGTGGAAGAATGGGCCAAAATCACACCCAAGCAATGTGACTAGTTTCTCCAGGCAGGAAGTGTCATTACCAACAAACGCTTTGGTATGGAGTACTAAATAAATTTCAGTTCTTTTTTTTTTTTTAACTTTTTTTCCTGTGTCCTTTCACATTATTACACAGATCTTAACTTGTAGACATCCATGGTTTTCATTTCTTTGCATTTGTGGATTGCTTGGGTTGTTACAACAACAACTCGTGAAATTTTCATGTCAGTAGCACCTTTGGAGAAATATGGTGCCATGCTGAATAGCTATCGTACCTGCTCTGTGCTCCTGCTGCTGTTCTCCATGGGACTGAACCCAGTCAGCCAGATTATCACAAAGGGCGGCGAGCAATTTTGGTTCCAAATCAAAGCGTGTGCTGGGACTGACATTGGATTGACTCGCTGATTCACATCATCGGGATACAAAGCTACAATGCACTATAAGATTGTGATTAAGAATATTGTTGAAACTTATCAAAGATGGGCATGATGATAACAAGTGAGGAGGTTGAATGTCCAGAAAACAGCAGAGGTTTTGAACAGTTACAAACATCTTGGGGTCCCGAGGGCAGCATGAAGAGGCTAGTAGAAGGTTCATCACAACTAATTACCTAAGGAGAGTAAGGAATAGATGTGTGTGCGTGTGTGTGTGTGTGTGTGTGGGTGGGGGGGGGGGGGGGGTCACATATGCCTTTAATGATTTGCCTTTTATCAGATAGGAGTAGTAACTTGGGCAAAAGAGGAGCTAGAAGCCACGGATATAAAAGCAAGAAAGCTCCAGTCAATGCCTCAAGGGTTTCATCTAAAGTTCAGTACCCTGAGATTGAAGACTTGGTTTAGATTGTCTAGGGACTAGTAAACATTATTATTCTGGATGAAGCAAGAAAAATCCAGGAGTACATGAGGAGGATGGCCTGCAGTGATGAGCTGTGTACACCGAACACTGTGACTGGGAATCTGCGCAGAGTACAGTTTGAAAGACCCAAAGTCAAAATGGGAGAATCCTGGGAGACTTCCAGATGCTGACTGGTGGTGGCTGTGCAGCCACAAATTGTGGAAAGCAATAGTTCATAAATATAGCAATCCCAAGTAACAGAAATATCAAGAAGAATGAAATTAATAACAGCACATGCTTAAACAGGACAAAGAAACTCTGTGGAAAATCAAGGCAAAAGTTGAAGTATCCAGGTCTGTGACTCATATACGGTGAGAACAGTCATGAGACAAGTTCAATCAAGGCTTTAGTTTTTGATTTACCTGTCTATTTACTACTATTTATTCATGAAATAAACAGCCTTGGTAGAACCTTTTAATCTAAAAGGTCTGTTGCGACCTTGTATGACATGATTCTATGACTGATTGCTGCATACCACAGCAGATGTGATTCTTAACTTTCTGTCAGTCAAATATGCAGAAGAAGAATATTCCGCCTGTGTCAGAGGTATATTATATTGCCTCCATTATGATCTCAAAAGAAAGTGAGAGGAAAATGAAAACATAATAATGCACTTGTAATCTGTCATTAATAAAGTTCCACGGTGTCACACCTCACAACCGAGAAGGAACAAACCAGATACTGACTCGAGAGCAGATGTTTTTACATTTTTTGCAAAAAAAATGAAAGGAAAGGTGGGGAATACGTTGCACTTCTGTCACATCCTGCATGCTGGATCTTTAATTTAGAAATAAATAAATAAATAGTATATTACAGTTCACCTCTGAAAGGCACACACATTGACCCACAGCATTAATGATCTGTGGCTCTAATTGCACTCTGTGTCTATCTAATTAGTCTAAAGGCATATACTTTAGAGCAGATGCTGTGTGGGAGGGTCTTGTCAAGATCTGCAGATTAGGTCTGGGATCTTTCTCATGAGCCAGGGGCCTTGGAGTAGATGCCAAGGTGTCTGAAGAGATGAAAGAGATAAAGTGGTTCTTTAATAATGTCTGCATCGTTACTAAATCTTAAACCCTGAAAAGGTACATCGTTCCAGTGTTGGGTGAATAGTTAATAATCCATATATGCACTTTTATTTGCTGAGCTCAACTTTATAGTCATATTTGATTCTCAGGAGATGTATTACTGCTGGTTGAAAAATAAAAACATCAGGTACAATATTAAAGCCAATAACAACTGTAAAGGGTGACAATGATCACGTTGTCGCATTGCAATATTCAGCTGGGAAGCACTGTCTTCTGAAACTCATCAGGATCTAATTTTGGCATGTGCCACACACCTGAACTATGCTATAGAGCAGTGATTCCCAAAGTGTGGGCTGCGACCCCCTGGTGGGCCATTGCGGTACTGCAGGTGGGCCGTGACAGGTCATTAAAATTAAACAAATATGTTTTAAATCCTCGATCTTTTTTAAATACGTTTTTAATTACTGTAAAATATTAAAGACATGATTTAAAAACATTAAGAAGTAACAAAACAAACGAGTTAAGTGTTATTCTACCATCATCTTAACTTAATATGACAAGTGTCAGCATTATTTGTTGACCCCTTACATTAATGTCAGATCATAGCTTCTAGTCCTGTATGTTGATCACAGTTGTGATTTAAAGGTTTCGGTGGGCCATGGAGATTTTTCACATTTCAAATTGGGCCTTGGTATTCTGAAGTTTGGAAATGGCTGCTATAGAGCAAACACACCCTTGCATCCAAACCCCATGTCACACAGATGCATTATTTCCCCAATTTTGTCACGTAGTGGTGTGCACTTTCAGAGAAACACAGGACAACAAATGTCTACTTTGATTGAATAATGTCCTCACACTGGATGGATTCATTAGCATAAAGTTGGGCAATGCTCAACTTTTTTATTCTGCACTCCCTTCCTGAGATGCTTTCCTTAGGTACTGACAATGTCTATACAGCTTTTCAAAGCAAATTAATGGATTCCCTATCCACTCGAACATGCACTGGAAATTACTGGCACAAGTCTGATCCACAGAGAACAGAATACTGCATAGGGACCATTTAACACATTCTTTCTCCTCAGCCATCACAGTGAATACTTAACCGTCACATTTTTACTTCACAGCCGCACCACAGCATCAAATTTAACTGTGCCAGCTACAAATTTATTTTACAACCTTGATCACATTTTGAAAATCATTCTGGTTTTGTTCACTGCAATTTAGCAACTTTACACCGATGCACTGAGCTTTTAAATGTCCTTAGTTTCTGACAACAGTGATATCACCATGAAAAGGGTTGGTTATAGGCAGCAAGGTGTCTGTTTTAGATACTGAGTCACTTCATCTGGAGTCTGTTGAACTATCCTGCTTCTTAAAAAATGCAGTACCCTGTGCATTGCAATTCAAAAATAAGGGACTCTAGAAGCCAGACAGTTTGTTAGACATGCAAGGATGAAGCATCTCTCTTTTTTTTTTTACCTTTTATCACAGTCCAGCTTCAACAAGACAGATAAAAAAAAAAGTAGAACCATAAAAAAATTAATAAATAAAAGAAACTTACCAAAGTCAATTGAAAGAAAAGGGAAAACATCTTCCCCACTATGACAATGACTTGCCACATTTGCTGGCAAATGAGCTTGACAGTGTAGCCAGCGGATAAATGGGTAGTGGATAATGAATATCCAGGCAAAGATTTCTTGCTCCATATGCCAGTCATTATGTGAATTCAAATTAATTAAAATGCATAAATGACATGGACACACACACACACGCACAGACAAAAAACTGATTTTTAATTTGATTAATTTCCTTTTTTTTTTTTTTTCTACACACAAACTGCTGCTGTGAAAGGGCATTGTGTGGTAAGAATGAGTGCATCTGGCCGGTGTTCTGTCATGAACATACACAGACTTTCATGCATCTGGTCCTTAATGTTTCATGATGGCTTCGAGGCATGAGGACCGTCTTCACCAAATACAGCAGGCAGTCGTTGTGTTGTGGTTAATCAGAGTACATCTAGCTTTTTACACAGTCCCAGTCTTTTATTTGCTTTAAAAAAAAAAAAGGTGTAATAAAATCTGTCTTAAAAAAAAAAATTAAAAGGAAGGTGGTCAGCAAGATTCAAATCTTGTTGAGCATTAATTGTTGACCATAGTATTTGTTTTTCCTTTCCTTGTTTCTGCTGTCCAACCAACACTACTCTCATGGAAGTCAATCTAAGAGATCCACAGACTGAAATCTGTATATAGTATATTTAAAAAATATCTGTACCTACATTCCTTGATTAGTTTACGTTCATTCGTTTGTGGCCGCAAAATGACTGTGAAATTAAATAACATGAAAATTTGCCAGTTAGAAAACCTAACTGGAATGCTGTGATTTTTAAAGGTTGCTTGTGAAGTGTGAAGGTTCGGGAAACGCAGACAAACCAAACAGTTGCCACAAAAGAGACATGAGGAGAATGTTTGTGCAATGTTTCACACAACCCAAAGGCTGACGTTCTATTTGCCATTATTTCCATGGAAAATTAAAATCAAATTAAATTTGAAAAAAAAAAAAAAAAAACTTCTTTTAAGGTTTTAATGATTTTAATCAAGGCTGTTAGTATGTCAGTAGTTTAAGTTGGTGTCCCAATAGCATCACCTTTGTCTTGCATGCATATATGAGGCAAAGGCTCTGATTAGAGTATAACTGTGTTATAGGATACGAAATGTAAATTTCATGGATATGAAAGGCTACAAACAGTTTCTGTGCTCCCTTCCAGATCAGTGCTACTGTGGTTATTCTGTCTATTATTACTTTTAATTATTATTATTACAACTTTCATTGGTGACCAAAATGACATGAATCAAAGATGTTTTCAGTGAGAATGGAATACATGTTTGAAGTAAAATGGCAACTAATATTAGCAATTGACCTATGTCAAAAAAAAAAACTATTTTAAGCCTCTGACACTCAAGTGAAAGTTGAGTCTTCTCAACTTCCACTTAAGTGGAATGACATTTTTGCCCCTCAGATTCTATTTCAAGTGGTTCAAATAAATATTGATGATGAAATAGAAAAGTGTTGGCACCAGAGGGCCATGAACTCTCATCTTTTAATGTCTAATGTCAGTAGTTTGCACGACATCGGTAGTCGATGTGCATGGACTTATAACAAGATGGCAGCAACTGGACTGAGATTCCTGTACAAACAGTCCTTTTAATCAAAATTCTGTCCACCTCTAACGTTGAAATGATGTCCGTTTGTCTGAAGGGAGCCTTTCCACACTATCAGTTAAGTGGAACAACATTTTTGAGTCTTGTCAGAAGCTTGAAATAGAAGTTTGGTGTGATGTAGGTCTGTTCACCTACATGCTAACGTTAATTGCCATTTTGCTCCAAACACATAATCTGTTCTCACTCAAAACTGTTTCAATTCATATGTATTTGTGTCTTAAACAAAAGTTTAGACTCCTTGCTGTCTAATAATAGACCTAGGGTTGTTTTAAATCAGGGATGCTGCTTTAAATCTGCTGTGGTTCACGTCAATGATCCAAAAGAAAAAAGAAAAATCTTTCTTTTATAATCTCTGTTGTCTGTACTGTTACTTTATATATAAATAAAAAATAAAATAAAAGGTTCATTTTTAGAGGAAATGGATATAGAGGCAGCAGAAGAGCCATAAAAAAAACACTGAATTTACCTTTGAGAAAACATTCTCCTTCAACTTTAAATCCAACATCGGGTCTGTTAAATTGTTAAATTGAAGAGGTATTCACTATCGCTTCTGAACTTTGTTCTAGTTTTAGTAATAGCCTTTTGATCATCCTCTTTTTAAACTGCAAGAAAGAGGATGAAGGATAGAAATTATACCTGTCGAAAACATCCGAAAGGAGATTAAATTCTCTCTCGAAACAACTTTCTTCAGTAGAGTATATTACATCTTAAATGTTGCAATAAAACATGCCTGAAAGGTAAGGAATATATGGCACAGCTCTTTATTCATGTGACAGGTGGAGTTAGAGATCAGGAGAGAGAAAGCTGAAAGTAATGGCGGGGAGCAGGGCCAGAATAATGAGCAAAGGCCACTCTCCTGACCTCGCCTTTGCCGTCCCACATATCCCAGTCCATCCCAAGCAGGACTAACGGATGGATGAGCCACCGGTCCAGGTTGTGGATTGTAAATAGGGGTGACAGCTGAACCTACAAGCACTCAGGGTAGATATGGAGGAGGAGGATTTGACCATGGGATGGGGTCATCTAGAGGTAAATATTCTAACTCTTTGGAGTCTGTCAGAAAGCCACAAGCCTGCCAGTGAAGTGGGACTGAATGACAACCATCTGTGGTCTAGCGTGTCACAATGTATTTAGCAGATGACCCAAAGTCTCTCTCACAGAGGGCATGTGTCACGGACAAAAAAAGGTTTTTTGAAGAAACGATTCTCTGTTGCACAGAGAATCCAAAATCAATCCAAAGTCCATCCTAAAACACAAATGCGACTGTTGAGAAGCAAACCAAAGTTCGACAAAAACAGTACAATGACAATGATCTTGCATGGAAGGGGAAAATAAAAAATTCTCGCTCCAATCGTTTTGATGTCCGCCCGAATACAATGGCTGAACGTATCTGACAGAAAAAACTGCACTTAGCCGGAAAGAGAATCCAAGTTCGTTTAAAGCGTATTAAAATATAAGCCCCCAAAGAAAATTTTGAGTTTTGAGCCCTCTCAGGATGCTTTAGGAGGCATTCTGAGCAACACAGCATTGTGTATTTGGGAAGCATCAAGTAAGAGAACATCAAGTTGTCCATGTTGTTATTTTGAATGCCACATAATCAGATTCAACATCATGTTTAATAGCCAAAACAGCAATAAAAGCACACTCATATATTCATCAAATAGAGCCACGGAGCTCTATTTGATGATCTGACCTGTTTAAAAACAGAAGTGACTGTGATGTAGGCCAATGACGGATTTTGAGGAGAAATGTCCTCCACAGCAAACATCTGAATGAGTTCATTCCACAGCTGTACAGACTGACGTGTCTGGCCGTGACTTTTCCCACATCCACCACAACTGCTGACCAGACATCCTCTGACTTCAAGAGAATAAAAACGTATGCAAGTAAAAAGATGATGCTTAATCGAGAGGTAGAGCCATTTGTGCACATCCACATGTGACCAGGTGGACGCACATTTATGCCATTTGGACGCTCTTTTACGTGCCGACATGCTGGTTGCGCTTCCCGCAAACTCGGTATCTACCCGACGTCAGCCGGACCAAAGGCTCAGTGTGCGCCTGCCCTGGTCTCAATCAACCATTCGCAATCGAGAATTCACGTCACGCCGACCACAGTCTCTGCTGGCTCCGATCATCGGATCATCTCTCGCTCGGTTCAGTCAGAGGTTCGTGGACGGTAACCGCCGGAAAATTGACATCCCTGTAAATGGTGCCACTGTGAAAACGATCTTATAATGGCCTTCCTCCTGCACATGTAAGCAGTTGAAGTCGTATTACAGTAAATACAGACTTCGGCTTCATAACAGCCGACCCGAGTTGATGCTAAATGACAGCAACCTTGCAGTCCAGCCAAGCCACGACGGAGGATCTGCAGAGCTCCCAGTGGAGGTCCGCCGCAGGACCTCCTATTTCACATCATTTTGATGGCGACATGACAAATGACCACTGCTAGTTGAGGGTCCCACTGTGGACTGTGAGGCGGAGGTCCCATTGCAGATCTTCAGTTTTTTTTGTCATGACATCAGAAATCCATGAAGTCTTGCTGTCCCTGTGGGTCTCAGCGGAGGTTCAGGCGAAGTTAGTCAGTCTGAAAAGGTAGCCCGTCTGGAGGGTGGCCTGGTGCCGGGACCCAGCTGTGGTGAAGCCCTGGAAACAGGGCGAGAACAGTGTTTACAAGCAGCTGGGCTTTGCAAACGGATCAAAAATGTCCTGCTTTTAAGGGTCATATTTGCTGGACTAGCGTTGATGCCCGGACAGTGAAAACATGCCGGTACGGACATACCACTTCAGACATTCATGTAGATGTTGCGTCAGAACACAGCTGCTGGTTTTGACACCATGGCAGGATGTGCATCCAGCCTCTCTACGTCTCTCAGATCTGCTGGGTTCTAGAGACTATCCCAGCTGTCACAGGATGAGAGGCGCGAAAAGAAACAGCTCAGAGAAAATCCACTCAGATTGCATGAGTAACAATTAATCTTACCAAAGGTATTTAAACATTGTCTGTAACTATTTACTTATTTATGTACTTTTAATGCCTCAGACTTGAATACTAGAGCTTTCCAAATTCTTGCAGCAAAGCTAAATCCTCACTGTCTGCATCTCGGTCAGTAAGCTGCCTCTTCTGTTACTGCAGAAGAAATTGAAAATTTGCATGTCCTCTGTGGAGGACAGGGACAAAACTGTTCCTTTGGTGAGCAAACTGCTTAGGCTGCTATAAAAAAAAAAACACACCAAACTCTTCCTGAATAGTTCACACAAAGGGGAAAAAAAAGGACTCTGCAGATTAAAGCGAAACGCAGGTGATTTCATCCCAACACTTTTATCCATCTTGATTTCACGAAACGTTTCCAGTGCTGATGGAAGCCGTTTTGGAGGAACACAAGATTAGATGTGTTCCAACTCCCTCGAGTGTTACATCACACGGCAAATTAGTAAAACAGATTTGAAGTTTATCTGCTTAGAACTAGGAAGACTTATCGGTACCTTGCTGTAAACATTCGCTGGAATGTGCGCTCAGCACCCACTAAACCAATTTGCCAGATAATATTTGCTATGTGCTTATGTGTTTTGCTAGTGTGTGTGGATGCGAACGTGTCCTCTAGGTGTAACCCAGTTTCTAATTGAGAGGCTCTTTGTTTACACCCACAGAACTGGGGCAGTCTCCAGATAACTTAAACTAATCAATTAGTACACAGGAAAGCGCTGCCAGCATAACTTTTTCCACTCAGATTACCTCATGAAAACTGAGCAACAAGAACAAACTGTCTGCGTGGCTTCGTGAATTTTGTGTTGTGACTTATCTTCGACTACCACCATTTGGATCACAACTTGATATAATATTACTTCTTTCAGAGCTTTGAGGGCTGAAGGGCAGTGCAGATATCCATGGTGCCTCTGGGATGGTCCTAATTATTTTGGCAATCCTGCCCTGACATTTTAACTTACCAGCATGACGATGACATTTGTGGGTTTGTCTGAAGCTACTGGAAGGGGGGGGCATCATTGATCTCCATTAGCAAATTGCTAACTTTTTTTTTAATAGCTGTATCTCAAATGAGAAATTAAAGACTGAGTTCAGCCATAATTGCATCTCACATTTATATACATAATCACTGAGCTCGTGCCGACTGCCAAATCCAGCCCACGTGAGGGAAAATACATCCCATCATCACAACATTGCTGTTATTTTTCTGACACCCGCATGATTTCAGTGGAGTTGCTGTCTTTTGATTGTGGTGAGTCTCGAGGAGTTGCTGTCTAAAATGTCAGTGAAAACAGAATTCAGTGATTTGAAAATCCGCATTTCATTCATAATACAAGATAGAAAACATATTAAGTGTTGAAAACAAAATATTTAGCTCAGTTTGTATTTTATGGTAGTAAAAGTAAAATGTTATCTAATAGATTCAAAGAATCTTAAAGAAGTCTCTGGGCACAGTGAACGAGGCTGAAAAATCATTTTGGATGCCTGTGAATCTTTGACAAGGCTAGTTTATTTCTATGGCACATTTCACACACAAAGGTAACTCAAAGTGAGTTACAAATGCATTAGGATAAAAAGAACAGAAGGAAAGAAAATTAAATTAATAAAAACAGCATAAGAATGCAAATAAAATACAATAAAATAAAATTGCACTTTTTTTTTTCTTTTTCCCCCTTTTGGCCCTCAGGCAGAACTGCATTAACAACAGGTATGATTCTGTAATGGAAATCATTACTTGGACTCAGGAGCAGTTCTGGAGAATCACTTTTGAAGAACACAGTTTGGCAAAACTCCATATATTTGTATGAGACTACAAGTAGAAACTCGTTTTATCCTCAAATGCTTAAAATCAAGACAATTGGAGATCCCTTTCTCTGTTCTTGGATCAAAATCCATGAATATTACCACCAACTCTAAAAGACAACATTCCACTTTCTGGGTTGAAGCTAACAAAGAAATAGGAACAGATGCAGTTTCTTGACTGACCACTAGGGGCTGGCTCCAAAAACAAGTCAGTCTTCATTCACTTCCATGTTAAAAAATGTCCAACTTTGCAGCAGAAATATATACAGGTAAATATTTACTGCCTGATTAGAAAAAAACCCCAATAAAAATACAAAAAAAAAATTTTTTTTGGTCTTTATAGCCTGAGTTCACATCTGTTCCAAGTGACATTTGTTTTGTACCCCATCAGGTAAAATGATATCAGGAAACAAATTTATGTACAATTTAAGGCTGTGTTGTATTGATTGGCACCAGCATGTCCGATGGCTAAATGCTAGATGCCCTTTTGCTATTTGGTGCTTCACAATATCTTCTGAGCTGTGAACTAAAGACCTTACAGAGGATAGTCATTCATATTTTACAGCAAATACAGACCAGCACAACTTACTGTAAGTTTGCCTGGAAAGCTCTGAGGGTGGGGCTTACCTAGGAAGCAGGCAGCTTGTCTTGTCACCAAAAAGACATTTGAAACAAGAAGTCCAGCTGCAAATGCTCGCTGGCATTTCTGCAGCTTCATCAATGAGACAGTAGCACTAAACTGATTCATGCATAACTGCTGCGAATTACATTAATTATTCTCACTTGTTAATAGGGGCAACCCAACCCCCATGGGGCTTTGCAAATACATGTCTTTCTCTCAGCTATGGCTCTTTTTCAGTTATTCCACGAAGAAGTAAACAGGATCACCACTCCTTGCCAAATTGATGGGAACATAGCTTGGGATTTCTTTTGAGGTTTGGCATGTTGTGGTGGTGAGGTGTGGTTCCTGCTCGGCCTGCAGGGGGGAGACGCTGAGCAGTGGCCCCAGCAGCATCACCAAAGAGAGACTGATTGGCACAGCTGCTGTAGATTTGCTCTATTTAGGAGAAGCCATGGTGGGATCAAAGATGTTCAGGACCCAACTGTATCAGTAGCTATTTCTGAGCCGAAATAAACCTAGGAAATCGCATCGTGTGTTGTTGTGCGGGTGTTATGAACCCCATGCCACTAATGTTGATATTCTAACCCATTTTGTCCTTACCCACGAGCTAAAACCACACCTTCTGGACTGGTGGGAGGTTCACATAGTTGCTTCAAAACCATTTCACACAAAAGCCCCCAATGCAGCAGTAGTGACCGGTGTCAACCGGTGCTGCCACCCAGTGGAAATCATTTTTACGGTTCGGCTTTCCTCTATTTGGACTTGAGAACTAATGTGTTCACATGTATGAAAGTTCAAAATAATATTTCTATGTAGGGGACTGTCTGTATAGATTTCAGGACAACATGTGATCATGTCCAAACAATCTTCAGGGATCATCTCTCAAGAAGACATTGCTAAACGTCATGCTGCATTCATTACGATAGCATGGCTTTATAGTGGAGTAGAAGGGGATGCTACAGTGTGGTAAATAACACTATCTTTACTTTTTGAGACGTATTGCTGCTATCAAATTAAAAATTACATACCTTTTTTAATTATGATGATCACTTCCTTCACTTTCAACATTTGATGTTATGTTTTTTTTTTTGTGATTCGAACATGGATTTAAAAGTTTTGCAAATCATTAAATTCTGTTTTTATGTGCATATGACAACTTTTTTTAAAATGAGGGTTGTGTGTGTATAAGCTTATCTGAGGGCTTTAACAGTTATTCTTGTCTAAAAGCTTGAGGCTGAAGGTTGGCATACAGCTCTACCTGCAGATCCAGTGAAACAGAGTAGAAGATGGAGCGCGGAGCCATTTGTTGACATCGAGCAACAATCAACCAGACTTGGTGATGGAAGCGAGGACAGAGAAGGTCAACTTCTCTGCTCATTATTCCTCAGAAATGTGTTCAACCACCTCCCTCTACTTGCAGTGGAGGGTATGTTGTTGTCTGTCAGATTCAATTTTGAGAGAGAAAGATGCTGCCACAGCATTAAGATCGAAGCAATTTCCTGAACAATAAATCTCATATAACAAACCACAGAGTGTTTGAAAGCTCTCCGTCAGCTAAAACAATGCAGTTTTCCTTTCCGGGGCCTTGTTTAAGTTGGTACATGCAGCTCTCCACCAACTCACCAACACGCCAACATCAATCATCCCTATCTGATGTCTTGTTACTGTTTGTCCATTAAAAACAGACAGCGTTCAATGGAATCTATCAACAGAAGAGGTCACGTCTGCAAAACTACGGCATATGCTCTACAGCGTCAGCACTTTCGCCAACAGGACAGCACGGCTTGTCAGACTTGCCCTTTTGGCCAATCTCTGTCATCAACTATTTTATCAGGAAATCATTATGACAGACTTGACTGAAATGTCAAATTAACAAAGAGGGGAAAAGGAGAAATTGCATTCATGCGGATTACTGTTAGGATGACCTGGAGTGGATTAGTTTGGCGTTAGCTCTTCAAAGAATGGATTTAACAATGTCACACAGAAGTTAAACCAAGATTTATGGATATTATTTTATAACTCTAGCCAAACATTACAATCCATAGCAAGGCAAATAGATTAGTTTTTACTTTTGCATATATCAAAGTTAAGAATACATACAGAAATCTTCAGTTTGAAGAGTTGGAGGTGAGCTGGATGGCTGGCATCAAGGTCCCCATCTTTGAACTTTAAGCCTGCATTTTATTAAACTCAATTAGACCCAAGGCTCCTAACCTCTAAAACCTTTTTTGTTTCTTTTTGTGGAAAATGAAAAGCTTTCTCAGCTTTTGAAGACACTGGAAAAATTAAATACTATTAGATTTATCAGTATTTTCTATAAATAATTAGTAGATGTTGAAAATCTTGACAGCGCACATATTTGAAAGAAGTCTGAATGGGTTCAAGGATGTGACTTACAAATAACATTTCAGGGAGAATATCTGTTATAAAAAAATATCTGTTATAAAAAAAATAAATGTTATAAAAACGTGGACAGGAAACTGAAATACTAAGCTCACTAAATATTGACTCTGAATTCTTTGATGTTGATTGTGTGAGCAGGCCTTTAAAATCCACACAGGATCCAACAATGTGCTTTTTAGAAGTCACAAATGAATTGAAAACAGTAGTTTGTGATGTACAAATAAAGGACCTTTTTCTTTAAATCAAAAAATAATGAAATCTAGAAACGCAACATGCAGCTTCTATTCCGCTTTGATTTCGGTATGTGCTTCTGGAGATATTAGGCAGCTTACTAAACTATGAAACAGAGACCGAGTTTCCAGCAAATACACATGGGTGTCTGTCATTTATCATTAAAAATCGTCACCACACAGCAAGCTCCCAGTTCGAGTCTTGGCTTCTGAGGAGAGTTTACAAATTCTCCTTGTGCCTCTCTGGGTGTGCCATTTCCCTCCCACAGTCCAAAAAAAAAAAAAAAAAAAAACTTGCTAGTTTAATTGATTATTCAAGTCATCTGTCATAAGAGTGAGTATGACTGGCTGGATGTCTTATTTGAATATATTTGGAATAGTTTATGATGTGATAACTGCAATGCTGAAACAAGTTATTATATGGTACTTGCAGATTAAGGGAGGCCCGGTCTGAACCACAGGGTGCAATGTCACTGCTGCAGTTATTTTTACACAGCCATGAGACTCACTGATTTATTGAGGTGTCCACGTTTCTCAGAGATAAAGGCTTATTTGTATGAACTCCATGCTTTTTCTCATATTGTTATTTTTAAAGAAAATGTTATAAATATGGATAGATTAAAAGGATGACGACCAACAACTGGATTATAAATGTAAAATAAAAATACTGTACTGTGGTGTAGTGATGGAAGTAATAATCCCATTTAAAGATAGATCTAAAGACAATATTGATTATTACATGGATAAAATTCCTTTATATCTCGATCCCAGGAACTAAGAACATGGCAGATAGATGCAATATTTAGTCATTGTTGCATGAAACCCTGCAGATAATACAGACAATTAGGAGCCTCGCTAAGATAACTTAGTGAGTGAAAGCAAACCATGCTGACACTTCAGTTGAGTCAATAAAATACTCAATGGAGTAGGACAACCAGCCTAAGCATATTATCCCTCGTTACTGTAACTGTGCTCCATTTTCTTTCCTGTAGTTTGTTGTGCTTGTTTTGCCTCCCTTTTTTTTTCTCTTTTCTTTCTGTATGTTTGCAGGTCAGAGTTTCCTAAGTTGCATGTTGCATCCCGGGGTTTACCTCCACCTGTTTGTGTAGATGTGTTCAGGGTGCTGACTGCCGTGGTGACTGGCGTCCTAGTCCTCTGACCATCTCACTTCTGCTACCTGCAATCTGTTTTTATTTATGTAGTCATTACATTCAGTCATTTGTGTGCTCTCCTCTCTCTCTCTCTGTCCTGTCTCCTCTCTCTTTTTCTTTCTTTACCCAGCTGGCCTTCGGCAGGAAGGTCCCCCCATATGATCCAGGTCCTGCTCAAGGTTTCTTTCTCTTAAAGTGGAGTTTTTCCTTGCCACTGTTTGGCTTAAAGGTTTTTTTTTTCTCCCGCTGTGAGAGTTTTTTTTTTTTTTTTATCCTTGTTTAAGATTCAGTGTTATATTTTTAGTAGGGCTGGGCAACGATTAAAATTTTTAATCGCGACTAATCGCATTATTTCCCTGATTAATCACGATTAATCAAATTGTATAATTGAAAAATCAAATAATGAATGCAAAAGTAGTGTAAAATGCACTTTTATTTAAATGTTCTGCTGCCATATGAACTAAAGTGCCATAACATTTGTTGTTCAAACACTTTTAATATCAGCACTTATCAGTAACACATTTAGTGTAAACCTCATCTTAAACAATGTAAAATAAAACAAAGCTTATGGCCACTGCCAGGGCATTAAAGTAATCCTGTTTTTATGAAAATTTTTAAAAGTCTACACACAAAATCCAACAAAATGATTGTGGCTCAGCACAATCAGAACATTAAAACGGGTAATTTCTGAGGTAACAGCAGAAACTTTTAACGGGGAGTTCAACTTGGCAGTTGTTACAAATAACCTTGTTTCTGTCAAATTCTCTGTCTGGGAGAACTCTAAAATGAAAATGTCCATGTTAAAGTTCTGTAACTTTACCAATCCGTGTATAATTCATTCTTTCCATTTTCAATTGTCAATCAAAAATTTAAAAACATTTAAAATTGACATTTTATTACGTTTTTCATTTTTAAATTTAACACACACACACACACATATATATATTTCATATATTTCAATTTTAGACTTGGATCAAAAATACGAAAATGAAAAAAAACGGGCCACAGAATTGAATTTGTTTTATAATCGAGGACTGGACTTTCTGTTGTCATTACACATCTGTGCCACTAGATGGAGCCGCAGTGAAGTAACCAGTAAGACAGTGAACACATGGAGCAGATCTGATGTAACATGGAGGAATGACGTGATAGTTTTGTTGCAGTCCAGAATTTTTGTTTTCAAACAGAATTGTTAGTATTGCTACCCGAGTTGCTACCTGAACTGTAAAGTACACTGATTTTTATTGCTCTCCATGTCTGTTTTAGCTTTTCTGCATGTTCTTCCGCCAATTCTTTTCTGGTTCCGCAGCAGCAAGTAATAGACTTTTAAAAACAAAAGCATGTGAGCAGCATGTAAGCAACATGCGTTAACGTGCAATAAAAAAATTTTCAGCGTTAATAAATTAATGAGTTAACGCGATAATAACGCGTTAACTTGCCCAGCCCTAATTTTTAGTTAATGATATTTGCTCAGGGGTCATGCTCTGGGTCTCTGCAAAGCACCTAAAGACAACTGACATTGTAACAGATGCTTTACAAATAAAATTGTATTGAATTGAATCCCAAAGGTAAAGCACAGAGGAGGGAGCATCATGATTTGAAGTACAGGCTTCTGCCTGTGGTGCTCAGATGCGCCCAGACTTAAATCCAAGTGAAATGCTCTTTATAAAGCTCAGTAGGGACACATACGTAAGACATCATATTATTATGACCTGAAGAAGTGCTGCAAGGAAAAAAATGCTCCAGGGAGAACAGACTACACATCGAATCGCATTAACAATCGCATCCAGTTGTATTCAAATAATTGCATTCACAACAATTCTGCTATTGATGTCAAGGAACTTGGTGAGCACTGATTTTTAGTGTTTACATCACTGAGAAAACCAGACTACAGGTTTTTTTAATGAGGAGGCTAGAAAGCGTGATAATGTACAGGACACACCTTGAGGCCAGCACCCTTGAATACTGCTTTGTATACAGGTTAAGTCTGCATCGAACTAAGGTGATATAAGTGGATTAGCAGCTGATCTCTTTATTGGCTAGAGAAGTTAATGTGCCTTATTGACTGACTGACCGTGTAAACAAAGTACAGTGAAGAAATGACCATGCTTGACATCTCAAAGTACCCCAAAGGTGTACACTTGGAACTGTCCTTGTAATGTGGGCTTTAAGAGAGAGAGAGAGAAAAAAAAGCGATCCATCCTTTTTCCTTTGAAAAAGATCTGTTGATATGCATCCATTTATACTCCCTGTGGCTGCGGCTCAGCTTTGCTCAGTGAGAGAGCAAACACACAAAGACAACCATTATTTGAGTTTTAGTATCAATGATACTCAGGGTTGGCGTTTTCTAGGAAGTCTGTTCTCTCCCAGTGCATTTCACACAGGTTTGAGAAACTGTAGTCGCGCACAGTCTTTTTCAGAAACGATAAGGATGCGCCCGCTTATCAGCAAGCATGTGGAAATGCAACAACCACCTGATTACTCATAAGTGCAGGTGTGTGTATTAATACTGCCCCACAAAGTTATACAGAAAGAAAATAATAGGTTTTCTTTGATAGGAAAAGATACTTCAATGTAAAAACTAAAACTACTCAATTGTGAAACATTCTGATAACAATACATTAAATATCTGATAATAGTGCTATTAGCTTCAACACTTGATGTGTTTTTATGCACATCATATTGTTTCCTGTATGGTGTAAGGCTGGTTATTTTCATTACTGAGGTTTCAGAGGAAATGCTATACAACTATGAAGTAGACCTCTCTCTTGCCCTCCAGGGCCAAATGCAATAACAACAGAAAAGCATAGCCAGATTTATTATAAAAGAGAGTGCAATCCAGAAAATTACAAAAAAGCATTAAGCGGATCAGACCAAAAATAAATACTAAATATAACAAAAGCAGTACTCTGTACCTTAGACAAGGCTAAACAAAATAATCATGGAGATGCCAGAAATGAATTGATTCTATGCTGGCCCTGCTTTAAATCTGATAATGTTTTAATGACAATCTTTGTCACTTTTAAAATTATATTGCTAATAGATACATAAACCAACCGCAAAATCTCCTTAGTAGAGGACCCCTCCCCCCTAAATTATGGATATGAGTTATATTCAATAGCAATGTTGATCGTTGGTTTTCTACCATTAAAGCAGCACAAAGACATTTTTGCAAATCTCAGCACTAGGGCTCCCCCTATAGGCATGGAGGTTAAGTCACTTTTACAACACTAACTGAGATTTAATCTTGTTCACTCTCTTGCTCGGTCACGTTTGTTTTTTCCTGTTACTACATTCTTAGGTCTCTTAATTACCTCCTCAATGATGTCCACTGTGGCTTTGTAAGGCAGTTTCATCTTATAGCTGGCGATGTTCATGTATGACATAGGGCAGCAAAAGTGAAACTGTCATTGTGAGACATAACCGATACTGGAGTCCAAAGTTACTTTGGGTGGATTTTGCCAATAGCAGGGATGGGAGATGGTGAGAGTTAGGCAGTGGTTCTGAAAACGAATTAATTATTCCTTCAAATAAAATTGAAAACTGATATTTTGACATTAAAATAAAAATCCTTTGTGATTCATTTAAGGAACATTCTACGATTAAATCAACCCAAGGGACTATTATTATGTAATGATAAGGGTAAACATTTGTATACAGAATGAGGAGGAGAGTTCATGGCCACTGCTGCCATAGGACTGTTTTTAATATCTAAGTGCTGATTAAGGTCTTTAGATGCAGTGGCCACATACTTTCCTCCTCATTTTGCAACTGACAGTTGTATATTTGACATTTGGTAATTGATTAAGGATTTAAGATGGTATAGCGACCTGGATGCAATGTCAGGTTGTTTACTGCCTTTAAGCTGAATACTTGCAAAACTGTTAATATAATTTAGTTCTATATAGTTCCATGGTTTCTCAGAGCTGCCTTTTAAACCACAAAAACAGACCTTTTCAATTTCTAGCCCTCTGGGTCCCCCAGTCAGTGTGGAGGTTATGTCACTTTTATGATGCTGTATAAGATTTACTTTTCCTTGGTTTCTGGCTTGGTCATTCCCTTATTTTCTTTTCTGTAATTACTTTTTGAGGTTTATTCACCTTTGCCATCATGCTTGCAGTAGCTCTGTGAGCTGGCTGTTTCCAGCTGGTATACAGGCCTGCTTATTCTGCCCATTTGCAACATGGCACAGTACAGTATGAGGGGGAAAGAGGCCTTAAAAAACACTATGGGTGTTTTTTTTTTTTTTAAAGCCTACGGGTGATGTTATATGGTGATTTGTCCAATTCTTCTCATATAGTCTATGGATTTATTGTTGTTGATGTGTGACGCAGTGCTGTAAAATGATACATAGCTGTCCCAAGAGATGAACGGGATGGGAGTCCAAAGTTAAGGCTGATTTATGCCTATGCATAGCAGATACGCATTTTGGCTATGCATTGGCCCTATGTCGTCTTTGATTTCTACACTCGTGCTTTGTTGTTTGCTTTGCTCCGTAATTCCACTGTACTGCTGGACTGCAGTGCAGGTTCTTTTCTGTAGCACTGTGACTTGCAGGGTTGAGCTTCCTTTTGTTTACTTAATTTATATAACTCATACATAGAAACAGAGCAAATACAGTAAATTTGGCACCGATAAACGTTGAGTATCAGTCATTTTTACAGACACTGGAGTACTATCATTCTACCCGAGTTGAAAACGATGCAGAAGAAGTAGGTGCAGAAAATACGAAGATGAAGAAGAACATCTCTACCAAGTGGGCCAATCACATTTCTTGTGGTCAGTGTCGATGTGACGCGCAGTTACAATTGTAGAGAGGTGCATGTTAAGGTCCAGTGTAGCTTACAGCGGATGGTTTACACCTTCAGCATAGGAATGCTGTTGCTTTGATACAGCGTTTACTGAGGCTGTTTTCTCCTGATAGTATGGATGGGAGACCGCAACAGCTAGACGAAGCTTCCTAAAAGTAAGCAAATATTCCTTTAAATGTAATTGAAAGTGATATTTTATTGTGAATAAGAATCTTCTGTGCTGCTTTAGGCCAAACAAACAAACAAACAAACAAACAAACAAAAAAACTTGACTAAACTAATTATCTCCAAAGATTTTGAATTCTTTTGGAGGCCAGTTTTGAATCCAAGTTGAGAAGCACTCAAAAGCTCCAGCACAGTGATGAAGTGCTCTTTTAGCAAGGACAGTTAACTTCTGTTTAAGGTTAAAAAACTGATTTTGAAGAATTTGTTATCATACGTTTCAAGGAGTATAGTTACAGTTTAAACCAGAAGTTTGCATATCTGTCTCAGAACAAAAGCAAAAGCCTTTGTGAAGATGCTGGCTGAAGCAGGTAAGCTGTCATCATCCAGTGAAATGAATCCTGGACCGAGATGGGCTGAAAGAACACTCATAAAGAACTCATAAAGAACAACATAAAAAAGCTAGATTACAGCTTGTAAATGCACACAGGGACAAAAACTTTAATCTTTGGAGACATGTCTTGTGGTCTGATGAAACTAAAACTAAACTGTCTGACAATAATGACTATTGTTACTAGGGATGCACATTTTGGATTTTTTTTTTATGACCGATAACCGACGGCCTTTAACGATTAATAACCGTTAACCGATAAGATTTAAATGCCCTTCCATGCTGGCATTCCGACATACCACCATTTAGACAAATCACCATCCCGAAATACCGCTATTCCGACACACAAACGTCCCACCATTCTGACCTAGCTGACCCGCCCGGGAGAGGCGGTTAGAGTTACTGTTATCGGTTAACGGTTAAACGGTTAACCATGTGCATCCCTAATTGTTACATTTGGAGGAAAAAGTGGGAAACTTGCAAGCCTGAGAAGACCAACCTAACTGTGAAGCACGGGGGTGGCAGCATCATGTTGTGGGGGTGTTTTTGTGCAGGAGGGACTGGTGTTCTTTACAAAATAGATGGCATCATGAGGAAAGAACATTACGTAGAAATACTGAAGCAACATCTCAAGACGTCAGCCAGAAAGTTAAAGTTTGAACGCCAATAGATCTTTAAAGTGGATAATGACCAACAAATCAGTTACAAAATGGCTTTAGGACAACAAAGTCAACGTTATGTAGTGCCCATTACAAGGGCGATGTCAATCTTTTAGAAAATATGAGGACAGAGCTGAGTAGGTGTCACTTCCTCCAGTCCTGTCAGGAGGAATGGACCAAAGCTGGAGCAAACTATTATGAGAAGCTCAGAAGGAACCTTAAAACATTAGAGTCAAGTCACATGGTTTAAAGACAATGCTACCAAATAGTAAGGAAATTTATGGAAACCTTTGACTTTGGAGAAAGCAATTAAAAAAAAAAATCTCTCTCATTATTGTGGCATTTAGTAAATTGAAAGTTTTTAAAGTTTAATCTGAATTAATGTCAGACAGTGAAAAAAAGGTTGTGTTTTTTTTTATACACTGCATGTAAATCTGTGGTTTCTCGCCTCCTGATTCATTGAAAAAAAAAAAAGAGGTGGAGAGGGACACTTCTAAATAAGTCAGTAACCAAACATGTCTCGTTTGTTTTACAGAAACGACACAGAGAAGGGCTCCACTTAATAAAAGTTAAAGCGATGTCTCGTCCCAGAACCTGAACACAGACGGAAACATGTGATTCCCGCTACACCTGTGCTGCCGCCTCCTGGACGGACGCGACTGCTTTGCAGCGACTGTACTATAAGTGAGCGGACAGCTTATGAGCCCCGCTCAAAGCGAGAGAACCACACACGAGGAGCGGGGATGGCGGGGATGCTGCCGCCGCACCGACGCGTCCTCCTGGCCGCTCTCCTCCTCCTCCTCGCGGGCTCCCTTCCGCTCCGCGCGAGCGGAGGCGCGACGTCTGCCGACGAGGAGCGGGACAAAGAGAGGGACGCCGCGGAGGCGCCGTGTGAGGTGAAAACCGTCACCGTCTCCACGCTGCCCGTGCTCCGGGAGAACGAGTTCAGCTTCACCGGCGGAGCCTCGGGGAACGTGGCCGGAGGAGGAGGAGGAGGAGGAGGGAGCGCGGCTGGGGCAGGTGGCGGAGGAGGAACCGGAGGAGGAGGTGGAGGAGGAGGAGGTGGAGCGGCAGGAGGGGGGGAATCCCGACTTCTGCTGTTCGTTAGAACTGACCTACCTGGGCGAATTTCTGTCATGGATGATCTGGACAACACGGCTCTTCCCTACTTCACGCTCGGTAAGACCGTCTGTGGTTCTTCTGTGTTTGCCCTCCATGACGCGAGCCAGTCTGGGTTCACCACTGGAACCAGAAGGTCCAGCTTTATTCCCAGTTCATGCCCCTGGAGCCAAATCACCTGATCTGCTTCCAGTCCCTTGAACAGTAAAAGCCAGCATGGCATTGCAACTGATTCTGCACGATTTCCCCTTTTTTCCTGCTTAACTTAAAGTAAGGGGGGGGGGGGGCTCAGTGAGGTCAAGAGACACCCCTCCTCTAACACCGTCCCCCTGACTTTCCTATTTTGTTGTCAAATAAGATTACAATTTCAAATTTCATGCATGACCTAAGTGCGCTGCCCCAGTCAAGCGGTGCAATTTTGCCCTGCAAATATGCATGAAATTGGTATTTTATTCTGCAGGAGCTCATAGTTTGGAGCACATCCTTGCACTCTCGGTGGTCTGAGTAAAACTAAATCAAACAGTAAAGGCTCCAGTTTGCATCGCCGTCTGTCAGTCGCTGCAGGTTTCAGAGGGAGCTGCACATCAGACTTCCAGCGTGAGCGTTATTCAGCCATCCCCACATCGCTGCGTGAATCAAACTGGCACGACGACGCTTTTGACAGGTCAGCTGAAGTTCTGTGTGAAAGCTGCTGGCTCCACTGTGGCCTGGGGAATAACTGATTGGAGGAAATAATAGCAGGTCTTTTTATAGTCTGAAAATATATTTGTTTCATAAGACCAGACATATATAAGGAACTTGCTTTTACCACATTTATCATTTATGTGAGAAAGTCACACGTCGGGTAAAAGTCCTCATGTGTCTCCTTTGCAGTGTGTGTGAGCTGTGCAGGTGCGTTTTATGGCATTGGGGGATTTAAAGAGCGCAAAGAACCTGTAAAATGCTTGGAGCCACGCATGATGAAGTGGAACACAATAGTTGCAGAAAGCTCTGCGTTCACAAACGTTTCAGGTCATCCTGTTGGCTCAGAATGACTGAAACATGGTAGGACCGTAGAGAAATTCTAAGAAGCGGGACTCATAGAGGGTCAGTGATATGAGTACTGAGAATCCATGAGAACATCTCATTACTGCGGTTTTCGGGCAATGGCTTCCTGTCTTCCTCTTTTTTTTTTTTTTTTTTTTTTTTCCCTAGCTCAGTGCTCTCAGTTTCATTCCCTGTATGAAGAGTGTCGACTGAACTGTCTGTGCGAAGCAGAGGCGGGCAGGCAGGCTGAGGGCTGGAGCATTAAGCCAGTAAATCACTTTCTCTTCTCATTAAGGACAGCCGTTGACTGGTGAGAAAGGCCTCTCTGTCCTCCCAGTCAGCCAGCTAGCAAATTTGCTGCTTCACCCTTTCGGTGCGTGACCGCATGATTTGGAGATGCTGTGGAGGGAGAGAGGGAGGCAGGCTTTAATAGATCCATATGTGGAATACATATTGAAGGAGCAGCTGGTGGTCTGTGTGCTCTTTGAAGGGGTTTAAATGACAGATAGTTCAAATTCATCTAAAAAAAATATTAAACAGTCTGAGCTCCATTTTATAGGAAACACAAAACATGGACTGCTGGCCTCAATACGGATCTGACACATTTTCAGCAAATGTAAAGAGATGCTCCGTTGACCGCATAGTCAAACATAGTGAATTCATAACATTGACACCTAAAAAAAACACGTCTGTTTGTAAATTTGAATAAATTTCACTCCGCAGTGAGAGCGCTCAGTCGTCGAGCTTTTGTCTCTGTTCTCTGAGACACTTAGTAATATTTTTATTTCTATATTGTTCAGTGCAATACTCCAGGACATGAAAGTACGGCACTTTTCTTTCTTTTCTTTTCTTTTCGCTCTGTTGAGCTGGTCAAAACATCACCCACGCTCTCACAGCGAACGCTGAAATGTGAATATACCTTGTTAACCTTTCATTCTTATATCTGTGTTAAGATGCTACAGTTCCCGACAGACAACCGAGTCTCACCTGTGCTTTCCCTGTATTTGCCATTATAGGACACATCAGTCATCTTGACAGCTTTTCTCTTGATGGATGTATTAGTGGGTCTCCTGTAGTTGGAAAAAATGAAATGAAATGGATGTCTTAGAAATACGTTTTGTTGTGGATTCAATAGGACAAAATGAGCAAACTCAATCGCATGCGCAGGGAATTTTTATGATCCAATTGCACTGTTGCATCAATACCCTACCTCATTTGCTCTCAGCCATTAATATTGTGAATTTAATGCTAAAGAAAGCTCCAAATCTGCAAGTTCCAAGCACACATTGATGGATGCCTATTATCTGGGCTTAGGCACAAGAATAGTCAGTGTTTATTTATTCATGTTCTTTCTTTAAGGTTTTAATAGTCTCTTAACTTTATGTGGGAGTTTTAGTGTGAGACTGTGTTGGACCACGGCAGCGACTCCCCTTTCAACTGCTCTTTTAATGTGCTTCTGAGGCTCAGAGGAAGCTGATAACGTTGCTTCTTATCACAAAACATTGACAACAAAGCAAATGTTTCCATTTTGACCTGAACTGAAGAAATATGTAACTTTTTCCTCAGCTGTTCTGATATCATGGATATAAGGATAATGATGTAAAACCTAATTTTGTCCAGAGTGGTTGGCCTGTTTGAGACTGTTTTTCTAAAGAGAAAACATTTCTTTTTTCTTATGTATCCCTAAAATAACTTAATTCATTCAATCGTTGTTTAAATTAATAAACAGAGAGAGTCAGACGCCTCTTTGACGATAATAAAGGTGCATTAAGTTTAGCCTTACCTGCCGTCCTAATTCTTTTACCTGTGGGTACAAAGGATTAGTCTGGTTCCTCTGGATTGGACTTGGACTTGATTTTCCAGGGGACAGTACCAAATGGTTCTGAAGAAACTGTCTCTGGATGCTGGTGGATAGGCGTACACCCAACCAAGAAACAAAGGACACAGGAAGAGCAACAACCACATGGGTACCAACCATATCAACATAAAACACACACAATGACGTACAGTGGAGTAGAAGTGCCAGTGAATGACTGTTCGCAGTTGTGAATTCTGAGTCATTTGCATAAAGCCCTGTTGGGGTCACTTTGGTACATTCTGTACCGGTGGAAATGACTGTGAATGGGAGGGATAACACACCCATTTAATGAGACAATTTACTCACTTCAAAAATGGGATCTCAGAATTCCAATGAGCGCCAGTTAGTCTAATTAAGTGAAGATGAAGAAGGAGCTATAATTGGAAGAACCCCAAAATGAATGAAATGGCTCAAACACAACAGTGGTGATAGAAAACATGTTGTTTACTTGAGAGAAAACTGAGCACAAGGTAAAATGAATCAAAACATCTCTTATGCAACTCTAGGTTACGGATTGACAAACCTCCCAGAAGGAGTACAGTGGTACCTCTACTTATGAACGTCTCTACATATGAAATTTTCAGGTTACGAAACGCCTCAACGGGAAAATATTGCCTCTAGTTACGAAAGAAATTTTAGGATACGAAAAGCAAAAATACAGTACGCGCTGCTACTCACAGCTACCAGAGTTTACCGATTGTAAACATACTTGTCGGCTCTGTATCTCGGTTTGAAAGCGGTGCATCTGAGCTGCTCTGCCATTGGCTATTGCTTAGCATCTTCCTGGCATCCTATTGGCTAGGAGGGCCCCTTGTCTGTATGAGCGTAACCCAGCAACCCAGGTAAACGAACAATTTTTACCTCCACCAAGGAGGTTATCTTTTTGCTGGTGTTTATCTGTATGTTTATCTGTCTGTCTGTGTTCAAGATAACTCAAAAAGTTATGGTTGTATTTTGATGACATTTTTTTAGGAGTCGTTGGAAATGTGAAAAGGAAGAACTGATTTCATTTTGGGTGTGATCCAGAAGAAATCCTGGATTCTGGATCACTTTCAATTTTTTGATAATCGTTGCGCTTGGTGGAGGTCTGCGCTCTCTGAGTGCTTTTCTAGTTCTAACATGTAATTGTTACAGGTTTTATGTCATTTCATATATTATTTATAATTTATAAAAAAAAATTATGTTCAAATTTTGGGGGGCTTAGAACAGATTAGGGCATTTACATGGAAAACGCGTCTCTACTTACGAAATTTTCAGGTCACGAAACTACTTCCAGAACCAATTAATTTCATAAGTAAAGATACCACTGTATTTCGGAGTAAACACCCAGTGGTCACCATTGGTATTGCAACCCTGTAAGACCCACTGTTGCAGAATTACAACAATTTTTGTTATCCCCAAAAAAACCTTTATTTTATTTTTAAACCACATTGACATACTCATTTGGTCCTATTGTTCAGTCTCAGAATGCTATTGGGTCATCCATTTGTATATAAGGCCTGCCCTCAGGTCAAGGCAGATTTGCAATGGCACCACCCTGGACAGCGTCCATCTTTATGAGTCTGTGGTAACGTCTTGTTGTAACAACAGCCTGCATGAGCTGACAAACCAGGCTTACTCAAAGTAGAAATTAAAAAGAAATTTTAGACAATAATCTTTTTGTTTTTTTTTTTCTTCGTTCCCAGCTGTGGAGTCATGTAGCGCAGGGAAGTATTTCTTTTTTTTTTAGTTGTTTCATTAAATTTTCTAAATTCTTGATACTGTGTTAATTCAGATGGATTAAAAGAGAAAAGCTTAAAGAAGAAGAAAAAAAGATTTTGGATGGTCAAAGATAATAACACAAATTGAATGCAGTGAATTGTGTAATGATTAGAGAGTTATTTCAAACAAAGCTTTTTGCTCTTTAAAGCAGGGGTCCCCAACCCCATGGTCCCCTGCCTCGGTACCGACCTCAGAGAAAAAATAAATCACTTCCATTATTACCATTTGATTTATTATCTGAGTCTAATTGATGTTTCATTTTGAAAAATGACCAGATTCTCTTCATTGCACCCATCTACAAGTTAACTCTTGACACATGACAAGACTTCAAGACCCGTATCTTGGTCATGTGGCAAAATGAGTAAAAAACATCTTCAGAAAGATTCTTTCCCAAAAATGTTACTGATGTTCTGTTGGTGCGATGTTACGAAGGCGCTACTAATAAAGTTGCACATGAAAACACAGTGGTTTTAGGTTTATTATTATAATAGAAAATACCAGTTTTTATGCCAGACCTGTCATTTTTTTTATCGTATTTATCTGTGGCACATTTTACAGACTGGTCTGTAAAAATATTGTGACATTAAACCGGTCTGTGGCACAAAAAAAAAGGTTGGGGACCAGTGGTTTAAAGCATGCTTCCTTCTCTGACATTAAATTCCAGTTGTTGTAACAATAATAACAAAATCATGCCCTCATCACAGCAGCTAGTTTGATAACACATTCCACTTTATTCCTTTTTTTTGTCAGCACCAAAATGGCACCAATAAGATGGGATGTAGTCCATATCTTTTTTGTAAGATCCATCCCAAACCTTCCTGAGCCACAGTCTTGTCCTCTAGACTGTTGGATACCCGATTGTTTTGTCAAACCGGCTCCAGAGGTTACTGGGAAAGGGGGAAAAGGACCACAAGTCTTCTTCCCACTCTGGCCTGCCTGCCCAACTTTGATTTATTACCAAACCGTCACAGAGAATGGATGAGTGGAAAGGGCAATGTGAAGGAAGTGTACAGAGCTGCTTCCTTTCCTGGTCCTTCTTAGTCTTTTCCTTAAATGTCAACAATGACAGAGATCCATTTATCCAATAACCACAAAGAACCATAACAGTCCACACACCTTCATTAACTAAAATGCTGTCCAGTAGATTAACATTTTATTTTATTTTTTTTTGCATTACTGAGCTTGTATAATGCTAATTTCCAGTCTGACTATCAGTTGACTTGAACATTTTCATCTTGCCAGTTTTATTTTACTTTTGAAAAGAAGTGTAAACAATTTATCGGTAATCCAGGTCTGCACCATCATTTAATTATGAATTCCACTGAGATAATTCTATGCCGCTACGCTTTGTCACGCAAGATAATTTTCTTTTTTGCATTTTAGTGATGTCGTGGGACTGGCTGAAAATCAATACCTTTTGGCAACATGGCTGACTGTGTAAACACCTCATTAGGAGCTCACCTTTCTGAAAACCTTCAGGCACTTAATGCCAGATGGAAAACGTTCAGATGCCTTGCCGTTCTTCAATGCCTCTGTCCGTCATATTAACTAAATCCCTGCTTTCCATTTTCGAGCCTTTTGTTTTGTGTTCTCCAGCATTATATCAAGCACTGGCACGTCAAGCACCCTTCTACACTCCCTCCATCTTCCTGCTTCGCTCTATCTCAGTGAGCAGGAGTTATGACAAACCCAGCTTGCTTAAAGAATGGAAATGAAAAGCTACCTTAGCGAGGAAAAACGATTGCGCGCCATTTGGTATTCGGTACTGGTTTTTCTGCATTAATTCGCCGTAAATGTGGACTGATCCTCATCATCATCTAAAATCATCGAAGCGAAGCGTACAACTATTCAAATAAAAGTGCACAAACAACTATAATTTCTTGTATCTTTATTGAATACACCTCTTAAACATGAAAAGGTCCGGAGGGAAAAAGGGAGTGGACGGAGTACTTAAACAAAAGCTAATTTGCCCATCTGGTGTCTGATTTAATAACACAAATCTGGAGGTGTGGTTTGGAGATACTTAGAATGATAAAAGGCTGCCTTACATTTGAAGTTTACTGTACATGTGAAGCATCTGCTGATGTAAACCATCTCTGGAGATAGAGTGGTTGATGTTCATGATGATGAAAAGGGAAACAAAGGCAGCTCCGAGTGTTTATGCCGTGGCCACAATTCCTAGAAGCGGGCCCCAAGCCAAAATGACGCCAAAGCTGCAATGAAGAACCCTCGGTGATGTGAATGAGAACCCACGAGTAACACCGAATGGCTCTGAGGCATCACTGCAACTGACAAACATCTGTTCATGGAGGCAGCATTAAAGCGATTGAACAGGAAAAATACTCAGCACTATGACTCCATCCATACAGGGCACAATTTACCAACTTCAAAACATAATCCCAGCGAAGAACTAGTCTCGGGGACTGGAACACCACTGATGGAAAAATGAATTCCCAAATTTGCCAAAATTTCACGGGATGATGTCAAGGTGATTGTCCACCAGCTGAACTTTAGTAGAGGATGGTTGGTGCAGCACGGCAGGGACCGAAGCACTGAAGGAACTCCACGGCAGAAAGGTGGAAAAAGAAAATCCGCCTTCTAAAGAGGCCCAGTCAGAGCCCAGTCCTTAACTAACTAATAGATGGGGATGACCTCATGTATGGGGATGACATTGACAAATGTGTCTGAGCTGAAGTAGTTCTGGAAAGACGAATGATCAAAAATGGCCCTGAATGTTGCAACCAATGGAGGTTTGAGCAGCTGTGAGTTATACACTGTGACTGTTCACTGGGTGTGTTCAATAAAGACACAAGAAATTATTACTGCATATTATTAGCTTTAGCGCATTGTGTTTGACTATCATTTTAACTTTGACGAAAATGAGATCACATTTAATGGCAAATTAATGCGGAAGACCGGTTGATTCCAGGGGCTTCACGTACCTTTTCTTGCAGCTCTGTAGTGGTGAAGGGAGAAGTGAATGGTGGTCCAGCAGAGCTCTGCTTCCTCTGGTACAGAACATGTTCACAACAGCACTACATGTCAGTCTTATGTCAGTGGCTGTGCAGCGGTGGAGGAGGGATAAAAGGTCATTGGTAAATAGAGGAGTCCTCCCATGTTATGGAGCTGTTGTGGGGTAGCACTCAAATAGCTTTGGCTTGAATTTAGTGTGTTTAGGAATAAAACAAAGAAGTGCTGCCTCAGTCCACGGCAGAGTTTGAGTTTGTGCAGGCCAAGAATTATTTACTATCATTTGTTCTGCTATGATTTAACAGCAGAGCAATATAATATATCTTTTTAAGATGAATATTAAACTACCTGGAAACCTCTCCTGGAGCTCAAATTCGCTTGCTGACCACACACATCCAATGCTTGATCAAAGTATTTTTATTCTCTCATCTTCTGTTTTGTTCACACACATTAAAGGTTCTCAACCTTTTTTCCTTCAAAGCACTCCCTCCCTTCCACCAAGCCTTCACAAAATAATGCTCAAAGCCCATATGAACAACCCGTCAACTTAAGGCCACCATGAGCTTGCTTCCCTCTGTAAAGGGACGAGATGTCAGGTGATATGTTCTTGACAGCTTGTTATAGGCTTTTCTTTTTATTGTTGCAAGAGTTGCTGAGGGCAGCTTCAGCAGATCAGGACATAATGCGGAATGGATGAGTTAACCTAAAAATGTGTGTTTGGCGAGTCTGGGTGCAATAGTGTGACCTTTGACGATCCAAAACTTTGTGTATTTGCTCTTTTAGCAAACATTTGTTTGACACTGAGCCAGCTTGAAGGTGAGCAAGCTCATTATCACAGCTAAAGTGTTTCACATCCTCAAAGCAGGAAATACTAATAACTCCTTCATGTTGAGATACACACACACACAATCTGTTTTCTCCGTTCTCTATTGTCATTTGCTTTGCAATCTTTTTTGTGGGTCTTTGAAGTGGTATCTGCCCCCAGAGTGATTAATCAGCTACTTATTTGGTAATTGATGTAATTAAACCATGATAATCAATGCACCACTGCTGACGCTGAGCCTTGTGTTTGTGAAGGATTGACTCTTGGCACGAAGCGTGGTCTTGTACAATTAGAGTGGCACCTCTGGTGTTGTTGATCTTAGCAATAGGAGGCAAGATGCATGGCAAGATACAGTATCAACACGCAACGTGTCTTAGAAAGGGGCTGATGCACAAGGGGTGAGCAAGGCGGTTTCAAAAGAGGTTTGATCTAAAATCATAAAGAGAGATTCATGTCTTTCTTTTGCAAGATCTTGATTAAAAGGTTCTCTCACCCCCAACAAGGGCAAACATACTTGGTCTGGAGGGAAGAATCATGCTCATTCAGCTTAATGGCGACAGGCGTAAGTGAAGGCATAGAAAGGATGAATGATCTGTGGTAAGTGACTCATGCTGGCTGAAGTCCTTCGCAGGGCTTTTGTAATGCGGGCATTTTGTAATGCCTTGTTTTACCACCAGTCCTCAGTCTTGATTTGTGACACCGGTGGACAGCTCTGATCTCAAGATAATCATCTGCTGCAAAGCACAGCACAGTTGTCTTTGGCGGAGTGAACAAAGAACTATCTGTAAATGAATTAATGAATTGAAAATGAATACACAAGGTCTTTCTTTTCTTTGATTGGATTGATTTGTTCAAAGCAACGCTAGGCAAAATTGTTAATGTGTTTTTCCATTAAAAAAAAAAAAAGAAATCTGAGAAATGACCCCATCTCATGCCGAAGCCATTATTTTAAACACACGAGGTATGATTAAAATCGGTCAGGAGACATGAGTGGAAGCAAAGGGCAGATCCCTGCAAATTACAAGTTACCCTCAGAACAGGATACGAACATTATTTACTTGAATAAAAATATAAGACGGCTTATACGTGTTGTTGCTGAAGCTCCCAGGAATGTAGTAAATGGATCTGATGAGTTAGACTTCTGAGCTGTGGAATACTCGTGTTTTGAGTGAAAGCAACTCCCTAAAGAAACTTAGAGAAGAAAACTAGCTTTTTGTTTTTAAATCTCATTAACAGTTAGGTCACTACATGCCCACTTTGGCTCGCCCTCTTTGTTTGTCTCTTGCATTCTAAGAGTCTTTTTAACCTCGACATCATTGCATGTGGCAGTCCCTCCTGAGGGCTGGGGCAGCTTATCTCCATATTTAAAGCTGGACTTGACTCAACAGAAAGCCTGGAAGCGCTGCTCATGAGAGAGCACGCCGCAAGCTGATTCCCAAAAGATTCATAGACTTGTATACTGTACAGAGGCTTTTTGGTCTGTGCACCGGATGCATAATGTGACACTGATTTATAAAAGCAATTCCATTTAGTTGCTCTTTTTACTCTTTGGGCTCCTCTGGTGTGTCCCCGTCACATAATAGAAAGCCCCATGTGACAACAACTGTGTAATGTATTTGCCCTCTTTGTAAAATACTTTTTATAAAGCGAGCCAGACACTGGGGGCACAGGGACATCAGGTAAAATCCATCAACTTGCACACAGTGCCCTTAAAAATAACGCTTTATTGTTTTAAATGTGTACAATTTCAATTTGTTCAGTCCAGTCAGCGTTTGTGTGTATGGGGCCTTTGTGTGTAATAAAAAGGCCTCATATTGAATTGTCCATAGGTTCTACTGTATACTGTTAATTGCTAGGCCTTTAATGGAATCACAAACCTGTACTTCATGGTTCAGATGATAACAAGGTTGTGGAGTCACATAACAGCGATATTCAAAAAGAAAATACAAATGCGGTAAAACAAAAGGAAAATGCAATAAAAAGTAATGATACCTGCTTTGCGTGGTGTTCGTAAAACTCAAGGAATCCCACTTTATAAGCGAAAAATAAATAAATAAAAACATCTTGTTGAAGAGGCATCATTGGATGGCGCTGTTTCACATGTGCGGCTATGCTCGACGTATTGCCCTGCTCGTATGGCTTCCTGGTGCAGCAGTGCTGACATGCCATGTCTGTTCTGTCCAACACCCTTAAATAAAGCATAAATCACCTATAAGGTGACTTAGTCCCACTTTGTACCCAGTGTAAACACTTCATACTTACATGGGCAATTAATAGCACGTAAACAGATCCGGAATGATCTGCAGTCAGATCGCCCCTGAACCTGCGTTATGTCACATGAGCCACTGACTGATGACCTTTCTGGATGCTTCTAAACAACACATAAATCACAGAAAAGGAGATTTAGCTCTTCCTCAAAGTTCAACGCATCTACACCGTACCTGGGGACCCCGAGCTCTTTCTCTGTCAGCACCTGACAGTTTGACGATCGTTTGCATATTTTACAGGGAAGCCGAAGTGCTCCCACGCTGGCGACTTAAAGGATGCCACGGTTCCTCAGGTTCCTTCTGCTCGTTACGCTCACCATCTAAAGTTCTCACAGTCCACATCAGTTTTCATGTGTCTGGGGTGACTTGGGGCTGCCCGTGGGTCGTCATGGAAGACGACGTGTCAGGGGCCAGAACTCACATTCCTCTGGGACTTTGCAGACATGTGTGGCCTCTCTGCTATGGCTTCCTCGAAGCTATTCCAGGCAAAATTGACAGGATCACCATTTTTGCTCGCGGTCAGAGTCGATCTGTTCCTTGCCGAAACGAGGAGAACAAAGCCTGGAATTTCTTGTGAGGTTCAACACGTTGAGATTCTTCCCCATTTGGTCTTCACTGTCACATTAAATCTGCATCTTCCGGATTAGTGGGAGCTCGGATAGTCGCTTTCAAAGCCAGACGTTTACGAATCTCGCAAAAGCCCCAAATCCAGGGGCAACAACCGGCCTCGACCCGTGCTGCCACCCAGGGGATACCGTTTTCACGGTTCCAGGGTTTCCCCCGTTGTATCTGCATGACGAGGAACTCAGACTTTTCAGCTGTCAATGGACACTTTATTTTTACTGATGTGAAACGCCACTGCAACTGTGACGTCTTCCTCTCATCATGTAGGACGGTAACTGCAGAAAAACGAAGTTGCTTTGCCAAAAATATAGAGATTAAAGTGAAAATCAAGTTTCACTTTTCACATCACCAATTGATCAATAAAATACAAAAACTTTATTTTTTTTTTACTATAACTTGGTGATCCATTGAGGTAGGTAACTCACCTGGGTTTACTTATGTCGGTGTCAGCCCTTTTTTTTTTTTTTTTTTTTTTTTTTTTTTTAAATCCGTTCTCCAGAAGATAACATGTTTGACATTCCTTATTACTGAGGAAATAATTATGACCACAATTTAGTCCATGTTCTCAGCAGATTGATAAATGAGGTTCAAACTGTGCCTCTCCAGCATCCACTTATTGGAATTTAACAGAATTTTAATGAATCTGCTCAAAATGGGACCCTGTTTCAGCCATTTAATAATGAGGAAAAATAATTTTCTTTTTCCATCTTCACGTTGAGTCCATCAGGACAGGTTACTCATTCAGTAGCAGACATGCTGACAGCGATAACGTTTTGCAGACAGTTCGATTTCTCATAATCCAGCCAATATTTTCAATTAATTGAACATGCTTTACAATTTAAAACAACTTATTCAGATATAAAGCAAATTTAAGAAAAAAAAAAAGCATTTTGCAATCAAGGAAAAATTTCAGCTTTTCTGAAAACTTTTGATGTTCTTTTTCAGCTTCACAAGAAACTACAGAAATTAAATTATAGGTTTTAAAGGTTAAACCTTAAGCTGATTGATTTGGGAAATTTATGATTTTGCCCTTATGTTTTACATTTTAAAAAAAGATAGAAATGATGCTGTTTCGGGTCGAAAATTGATTTTTTTTTTTGTATCACAGCTGTTTATTCCACTAAATGGAATCACTTTCAGTCTTTTGTTTCCTCCAGCGTGCCATGGTTTCAACAAACCAGTAGATTTGTACCAATACAGACAATAGTCCACTACAAACTCACAAAAGTGAATACATTAAGCATTTGCAAATACAAAAAAAAAAAAAAAGCACTTGGAGAGCAGGCAGAACATCTTTATATTTGGAATTGATGCTGTTTGCTCCCTTTCAGATTTCTGCTTGGAAGCTGCAGTACTGCTTAGAAATGTAAAGTTCATCCCTATGAGAAAGTTATCAGGGTTTACTGGTGCAGGTTGAATATCCTTTGCCTGGGCAGTGCTTGTACTCGTGTGAAACTTCTAACTTATCTTGCAAAAGCTGAAATGGAAATGCTGCATACCTGCCAGCTGATACCCAGCCATATGGTTGCAGACTTCTCTGCCTCTTTCTGTGTCTGTCTCTGTCTCTGTCACTCACAGTGTCTGTGTACTCTCTGTCTGACCGAAGCAGCTTTCTGGTCAGCAGTAGTGCTGCATGCACAAAGTCCACTTGTGAATAATCTTTCCCACTGTAGAATAATGGACTCTAAATAGTTTGGAAAATGGCCTGGTAACAGTTCCTAGACTGAACACACTCCTGAAAGCTGCAGAACTGCACCCTGAAAAAACTCACATTATTGTGAGCAGCTTTTGTAAAGCTTTAATATCTATGAAGGTGATGAATCTCGGGTTTCAGTTTTAATTTTTTCACAGTATGCATATATATATATATATATATATCTCAAATGATATACATTGATATTAGGGAACATTTAATGTAGCCTCGTGGATTATTATTTTCTTTTAAAATAAAAATTTCATAAAATAGTCTCAAGTAACCACATCAATGGAGTTTTGAAATCACATCTATCTTGTTTCAGGTCTTATTTTGCAAATGTGACAAGCAAGATGTGTGCTTCAAAGAGGAGAAGGAGATTCATTGTTCATATAAGCTCTTCTCAATGATGTTTAAGAACCATATAATTTGATTCCCGCCAGAATTTGTTCTGCACCTTGGAGGCATCCAGCGAGCTCTGCACAGCTCACTACATCCCCATGGGTCCTACAAAAGATTTTAAACCTTTTATCTTTGCTGGTGTGTTTGGTTTGTGCCTTTTTCCATTCCCTTCAAGCTACACTCTGAGATTTTTTAGATAAAGTATGTGACATTAATCTTCCCTCAACTGATGCAATTGATGGCATCCGGCTTCCAATTGTTTTTTTTTTTTTTTTAATGCTCCATGATGCAGAGAGGTGCATGTTCAGGAGGAAGTGCCTTTTGTGCTTGAGCTCACTTCTTTTCTTCTTGTCTTCTAGACAATGTCTCGATACTGATTTGAAACAAAACCAAGATGTGTTTTATTTTTTATTTTTTATCTTAGGTATTGAAGGAAGGGAAAATGGAAGAAAAAGTAGCAGAATGGTCCATGGCATACTTTGGCCACTTAATACCTTTTTTTTTGTTTGTTTTATTTTTGTCCACATGGAGGCTCATTACATCCGAAATGTATTATTGCCTTCAGGTGATTTCAGTTCCAAACTGTGGCATTCCATGATGTATTTCTCTTAAAGTCATTTGTGTCAGCATTTTTCACATGGAAAAATGGGAAACAATCTGTTGACTGTAGGATTATTCATCTGATAGAGTGCAATCTGTCTTGTGTCATTATAAAATGCCACATTTTTTATTTGCTTTTTTAGGATATGGCTCCTGTGAAATTTAATCTGTCTGTCTGTACAGCAGCAGCTAGACTGATTTGAGGTGCATTCAACATCACTAGTGATCAGCCATGAGGGGAAAGAGCGTTTGCCCTCACACACTGTAGGCTCATCCGGAAGAAGCTCATTGGTATGTCATGCCTGTATTCCTCTATCCTTTTGCCTGTGTTTAGTAGAAGAGCACACTGTTTGCATTTTTCAGGGATTTTTTTCCAGCTCTAGATTGATTCTGATTTAACAGCAATTACCCTTAGATTTGTAAGACAGCAGAACATGCCCTTGTGAGGTCATCTGTTGCCGACATGTCATCATTCTGGTTAAGGGAAGCTGCACATGGATACACTTAAACTCGCACTGATTTTGAGCATCTGTTATGTGTTGTTTTGTGGTTTCTTTTCTAGAAAATCTTCATGCTTTGAAAGGTGGTATGTTTGTGCAGTTTTTGAAATCATATAAATAAAAAGTCAAAGTTGAAGTGTGCAGAAATGCCCTAAAAAAAATGACATAAGAATAAAATGAAAAAGTGTGATTAAAAAGTGATAGCCTTCACAGAAGAGATGTAGACATATGTTCTTTCCATCTGTTTCACAGTATTTGCACATTGGGGAGATGGAAACACACATTTAGCATCTCTGGCTTATTGCTAATGTCACCTATTTAAATAAATGAGTCACAAATAACAGAAACAGAGATAAACATTTCTTATGATCTGGCTTTGATAAAACATTGAGATCCATCTGACTCTGAATATTTAGGTTTCTCAGCAGATTTTCATCTGCAGATAAACGGCAGATTGATTGGCAGTGAGCAGAATTCCCTTGGTTTATAATATATAACCCAAAACTGCTATTTCTTCTTTTTTTCTTTTTTCTTTTTTAATGAAATGGTGTTTAGGCCTGAGGCTGTCTTGCTCTATTTACACCTGTTGTTGAAATACATCCTGATTGTTCCGATCACAAGTGTACAGCTGTAAACCCATCTGTTCACACCTGGTGTTAGCATGTGTCTCCACATGTGTCTTGAGTGACAACTCATGCTGGGGGGCACAATTCAGAGTTTCAGCACCGTACTTTTTTTCGTGTCTGCATTTACATTCATGGTTAGTGCCATCATGAACAGCACTGTACTTGATAGCATCACAGTTTAGCCAGCAGGCAAACTTAAATATCTACAATTTAATTGAGCATAAAATAAACACTGGGGTTTATATGTTTTTTTATTTTTATTTTTTATGTCTTTATATTTTAAATGTTGTGTTTTCAATGTATTTTATGCTTTTTTTAAATTTTTTTATTTAAGCCGTCTTAGAAATAAAGCTCAGTTGCGGTGAAACGTACATAAGTCCGATGATGTCGGATTAATTTTTTAATAGACTGGCGTGATCAGTTAACCACAATTTTGAAGTTAAAAGACCTTTATTCTCACATGAAAATGTCTTGAAACTACATTCCGTTACGAAACAATACATTATAACACTCCTTTGCACCATTCTCCTCCACCATTTCTGCTGCTGGTTGATGCAAAATGCATTCTGGGATACTTTGCCTGCTCGAGTATACATAAGTCTACGCTGGATGCATCCGCGATGAAATGGGTGGAGTGAGAGCGCATCCATGGATTTCTGCTGTATTTGTCTAGATGTGTACGTCAGAACTGAAACAGTACTTTGCCTGAGACGGCTGACGCTTCACAAGTACACAGGAACACAAGTACGGATAAGTACACATAGTGAGAAAAGGCCATGATCAGACCTACCTCTCCTGCCTAATATGCAAATAAATACGTGATTTCACGTTCAATGGCACCAATGCACTAAATCATGCCCAGCTGCCAAGAAAAAGAAGAAACCCCATCTTGTGTGTGTTGCATTTGTTTTCTAAGCTTTAATTAAAAGATAAATCATACACCTGCAACAATAAAAAAAATATTTAAAAAAAGTGGAATATAAGAAAAGGCTTCAGACAGATTGAAACAGAAATGTAATATGTTAGAAATTGACTTGAAGAGCATATAGAAATACAAATGTAATGTAAAGGCATTTCATTGTTGCTCATTACCGAGTTGAACGTCCGCCCGGGATGTATTCTTGCTTTGCTCGATCACTCTTCCTAGTTTTCTCTTTCTCGCATTGCTTTCTTGGGTTTGTTAGTCACCTGTGCCATGATGTTCGCTGTGCAAAACCGCACTAGCCATCAATTCACTGAAATTGCATTGCACCAGTTTACACAAACGTATCAAAGTCACTTTGTATTTAACTTTATAAACTTTATATATAATTAAATAAATAAAGTTCTATGATCAGTCCAAACTGCATATCATTTAAGTCCAATTAATTGTAATTCGTGTATAATCCAGTTCATTCCAATTCATGATCCAATTATACTGGCTGATTTGGTGATGTATTTTCACATCTGTGTGTACAAGATCCCCAAAGAATAGTAGCATGTCTTTGTACGGTGGCCAAGACCCTTGATAAGCAGAAAAGATGCAATCCTGTAACTTATCCTAGTGCTGTACGCTCAGATGACACCTCCATTTATGGTGTATGCTTTAAAATTGCAACTTTAAAGAATACATTTCTTGATGTTATTGAAAGGCAGGCATTGCCTCTTTTTCCATACTTGTGTATAAAGTCATTGCTACAAAGTGAGTTTTCCATTTCCACTAAATTCTCCTTTTAGTTTGACTATTAAAATTTACAAATGGAAACTAATGAAGGCCAAGGATGAGGACAACAGAGCCCTGGTATTAACTAATGAAGCATGAATACGGAAATGCTTGGTTTATTTATCTATTTTGTTCATGTTCTTTTGGGTGATAATTGTAGATCTCTTGCTGCCACTTTATAAAAGACTGAACTCCTGCTCTTTCCTTAAATGTCACAACTACCCAGATAGATACATGGAATGAAAAAGAAATCAAATCCATTTCCAAAACTATCCTAGTCATTTAAATATTACATGGAGCTTTGATTCATTTCAAAGGAAATGATAATAGATACTGGACAAGTCACTGCATCATGCTTTTACTGTGATATGTGTGCCGCCTGTTACTGATGCACTAATACATGATCACTATCCTGTAACATGTCTGCATTCAGGACAAATGCGCTATTAATTCTCTAATGAGACAGGTCAACTAACAAAATTAAGGTGACATCTTCCAGCTATCAACACTTAACTAAGCTTGTAACAAAGTAATGACTTAGGGAGAACACTTAATTCAAGAAGCAGTGTGCGATCCTGGGTTTGACTTTAAATGATGTGTATTGGCAAACTTTTCATATCCCTTGGGTTTATATTTACAGGTGACAAATTGCACTATGGGGCTTTGCCAGAGACATTCCTGATGTAGGAGTTACATCATTTTATCCACTTTTAATGCAAGTCTATGCAAGAGCCAACTGATTAAGATTAGCAGTGAGCCTTTAAAACATTTTGAGTCTGAAACTCAGCAGAGCATTTAGCATAATGTGAGAAAGTGTTGCAGTAACTTAAAGAAGCACAAAGAAACTTGTAACTCTGAGCACAGTGGGAGTTAGCACATACCTCCTGCTATAGGTGTGAAGGTTAAGTTGCTTTTATGCGGCAGTCCACGAAGTTTGTTCTCTTGTCATGATGTTCACTGTAGCTCTGTAAGCTTCTTTCACTGGTTTTAATGCGTAACATAGTGCCATTAAGCAATACACAGTGATCACAAGAGACGACCAGGACAGGAGTCCAAAGGTTACTTTGGCTGTGTTTTGCTGACGGTAAGGATGGGTTGGAGCGAGTGCTTGATGATGCTTCCTCAAAATAATCAGGTTTTCCCCTTGAATGATATCAAAACTGATATTTTAACATTACAAAAGTTGTTTGTGGCGCTTTTAAAACATAACTAACTGACAGCAAATAATTGCCACAGTTAGTGGGAACTGTTGGATGTTTGTGTCAATGAAGAAACTTTGTGGGTTTGTAATGTGTATGCAGATATCTAGTATAAAACTGGCTAAAACGCTTGGTGAAAAACAGCCGTTTTGGTTTTTTTTTTTTTGTTTTGTGTTAAGTTGGCGTCACTCTCCCTTGTCCTTTGTGTTTCATGTTTCCTGTTTTACTTTGAAAGGTCTGTCTTGTCTTCATTGTTTTCTGCTTTGCTTCCTCCCCCTCGTTATCCTGATCGTGCACACCTGCCTCTCGTCTGTCCCTCTATCTATTTGAGTCTTGTCATCTCCCCTGTTTGCGCTGGTCCATCTTTTCATGCACCTTAGATCTTTTCACGTTTCATGTTCTGTAGGTCTCCTTTCCCTACCCCGTAAGTCTTGCCTCATGTCCTGTGAAGGTTTTTCTGTTTTTTTTTAGCCTGGGTTTTTGTTTTTATTACTTTTGTGGATTTTTTTGGTTTGTTTTGGGCTTTGTTTCTTTCTTCCCATTTGGATTACTTTTGTGGAGTTTTGGTTTGCTTGGACTTTTGGGTTTTGTTTTTTGAAAATTTTTTTTTCTTTTCGCACTCCTGCACCTGGGTCCTCCATTTTGCCTCAAAACCTGACAGTAACAGCTTGAAATGATAGTTCTGTGAGAAAAGGCTGGTGTGTTCAACTATCATGTAATGGCTGGAAATTAAATAAGTCTTAATATTTATATAGGCCCGACTGTAGGACGATTATTTTATTCTAGAAATTATATTCTCAAAAATAGGATCGTCTTATAGTTGAGGTTTAGACTTTCTTATTGTCATTACACTTCTGCATGTGTAATGACATCTGCACATCTGCGCTGCTAGATGGAGCAGCGCCAGATGAACCAGTAAGGAATAAAGCATCACAGTTGAACGCATGTGAGTGCGATCTAATGTTTATTAACATAATAAACATCGGTTTATTAAATAGTACTATACCTTGATCTTAAATAACATTGAAACCTGACACGTACCTTACCTTAAGTATGGTACCATACTTCCTAAAAAAGATTAAATCAGTAAAATATTTAACAATACAGCAAAATGTGATCTCTGTGTAATTTTTTAACTATAATAATGGTATTAAAAAGCAATTAAAAAGTTGTTTTATGAATAACCTTATTGTCTTCAACATATTTTTAATTTTCCCAAAATCTTTGAAAAATAGGTGTCATATTATAACCAAAGTCGTCCTATATTTGGGCGAATAAGGGAAGTGTCAGAAACTCGATAGTAACATTTGCCATAAGTTCCGTTATGGAAAGTGTTGCAGGTGTTGCAAAATGAATGCTTATGTTCAAATTACAGGGAAGACAACGATATTCAGGATTAATGCTAAATGCAGTTTAGGGATGCAACGATTCCATCGACCCACACGATACATAGATTAATCAATCATTTAAAAAATATCAATACATGTAACTATCATCAATAGATGTTATCAGGGAGCTTTTTGTTGTGTATTTTTTTATTAAAGGAACAGGTTGTTTATCATTTAACTGTAGATCTAACACCGGAGTAGAAATGGGTAAACATTGAATCATCATCCAGTTAATCAATGTCATTTCATGATGAAACTTGCCATTTACACCCAGAGCACAATTATTGATTAATAAAGGAAGATGTTGAATATGTACGGTGAGATGGTGACTTGTGATATAAGGTTGTTAATGTGAAAGTAGCTGGCAATAAAATGTATAGATCATTTTTCCCACCTGAATATAAGCACTTTTTTTTTGTCATGTTCTGTTGTCTTTGACATTTATATCTGCACTTTTCAGCTGTAGATACTGTCATTGTCCAGATGATTCAACATTATTAAACCCTTGGACAACCCAATGATGGATTTATTCCGTTGTGCCTTTACTACTTCATCCACTGATCTAATGGGATTTGCCTCAGTCACTATTATGATGAAGTAGGCAGATGATTGTCAGGATGCTGCCTCTCATCAGTCATATTAATCGCATTTATATGTCATTATTACAGACTCTTAATGGATGGTAGTTTCTTGCAGGGAAGCTCTCTTCTGCTAATTGAGTTTGAGCAAATGTTTTATCTTTCTCATTGCAAATTGCAACTTGAGTGCTGTGTTTTCTGGTGTCGTCATAAAAAAATGTTGCTTCAGTGCTGTTTTGGCAGTGGATTTAAACAGTTTCCACCCTATTGATCCAACGACACTTAAAGGTTACTTGGCTTAAGAACGTCAACATCTAATATACAGGGATCAAAACAAACAAACATATTTTTAGCGCACTGATTTAATTTTTTCTTTTTTTTTTTTTTTTATTTCCACTTATGCCTCCCAGACGGAGACAGAAAAAGGTCTGGCTCTCACTCTTTTATTAAAGCCCTTTTCTGTTAAACTGAAGGAAAACTGAGATGCCCCTCAGACATCTGGTATAATGGTATGTTGTGTAGAAACTCACAGTGGATAATCTAAATTTAGAGATCAAGAAATTCAAAAGCTTGGCCATTTTTTTTTTTTTTTTATACATGGGGGATTCAAACCCATCATCTGTGCATTCGTAGAAAGGGTTTTTTATTTTTTGGGATTTTTTTTCATACACTGGAAATTAATGGACAACACATTAGCAAATCTGTGCTCCATTTATCTAAATCTCAATTTATTTAAACCTAAAAGTTTTGCTTGTAGGTTAAAAAAAATAAATAAAAAACATTCTGTGAACATTCTGTAAAGAGTTACACACTATGCTAGCAGGGCTAGGCATAGTGAGCATGGTCGCATTGAACAAATTAAGTCTTCTTGCAGGTGATCCAGCAAAATATGCACGACAATTGAACGCAAATAACACACACACCTGAGACTGAAAGGAGTGTTGGAAGGAGTGCCGTGTTCATGTGTGCTCGACTGACTGAGGAATGTGCAACAGAAACTTGAAATATGGAACATAACTTGTGGAAAAAAAAAATCTTCCTTTTATGCATAAAGTTTTTAATTTACCAGCTCAATTTAAAGTGTATCAGACAGCTGAGGCTGAATAAAAAAGGTTAAATACCCAAATTGAATTCCAGATGTCTCAATAAATAGAGTTGCCCAAGTATCAATTTCGAAATATATATGCTGGGGTGTGGTGAGGTTTGATCAAACATTTGGCGAAATTGAAAATCCATCCATCCATCCATACACACATCATCCTCTACAGAGTTGCTAGAAGGGTGGAGCCTGCCCCAACTGTTACTGAGTGAGAAGTGGGCTATATACAATTGAGACAGATGAGACAAACGGGGACGCACACTAAAATGGACTATGATCAGTTCAGGATCATCATCAACCAAAAGAGCATGTTTGAGCACAGCGGGAGGAAACCCATAGAAAATTCATTTCAATAGGATAATGAATATCATTATGGACACTCTATAAAAGAAGATTCTTCTATTCTAAAAGTGTCTGTGTCTATTTAGACATTATTTGAGGGGATATTTGTGAAAATGCAGGTGTATATATATGTATATATATATATATATATATATATATATATATATATATATATATATATATATATATATATAAATTTTATTTAATATTTATTAATTTTTTTTAGTCCAGATTCATTCTGAGTTGTGTTCTAGTCTTGTTGCATATTTATTGTTGTCTAATTGCATCATCACAAGTATGTCACTGTCATTGGTTCTGAGTTTCAGGAATGCAATGATATACTTGCAACATTATATCTGAAGTGACTGGGTTTATGAGCAATGCTCCGAATAAGACATATTATAGGTAGCAGTAAATAGTGTGGTGACAGGTTTCCTGGATTGATAAAGTTGGTAAGACAGTAATTAAGGACATCTGCTCCAGCTGCACAGCTGTTTCCAGCAGCTGGACTCACGTTAAAAACAATATGGAAGTCGCTCCATCATGTGTTTAAGATATGGCGGTTATTTTATACAAAAACATATGCCTCAGGTCCTCTGTGAAGTGATTGGCATAAACTCAGGTAATAATGTTGTAGACAGTTTGCTTTTGCCATTAGATTAACATAAATTTCAATTAGCTTAGATGTTTATGTACATTTTTTTAAAATCTGCAAAATGGAAATACAAAACAAAACAGGAAGAAAACAACGCTGTTGTATAAGTAGATAAAGAGCGCAGGGTTGTACTCGGTATGCTTCAAAAATTCACAGATGGGTTAAATGCTGAGATCAAACTCTTATGTACATAAAAAGTCCACTTAGAAAGTAAAGAATTTTTCCTCTTGAGCCCTGCACTTTCAACCACTCCCAGTGATTTTTGACCATTACCACCCACTCCTGCACAGACCGACTATTAAGCAGTGCTTAGCAAAGTTACAATGTTCAAGTGTGTTTAGCTTATCAAATGACATTCAACTAACAGGAATAGAATAAATAAGTAATAACAGCAATTCATTTCAATTCAATTTCATTTGTATAGTGTCTGTTACAATGTCAATTGCCTCTAGGCGCTTTACAGAGACCCAGAGCATGACCCCTGAGCAAATATCATTAACTAAAAAATAACATTGAATCCTAAACAAGGATAAAGGCAGGTAAAAAAAAAAAAAACTCCCACAGAGGGAGCCCACACAGCAGGCGTTTGTTATATTGCTGGTAAACCAATGACGTTGTTTCATGAATGCATATCAAAATAAGCAAAAATGGCAGGCCATTTTTGAAATGAACATGCTATACTACATTTATACGATGCAAAATGTAAAATATATGCAGTGTGTGAACTGCCTAGAACTCCATGCTTTTCAATGTTTTGTTCAACAATCAACTGACATGGTGTCATCCATAAATTGCTTACCTTGCCTTTAACCTTCATTTAAATTTCCCTCTGAACTTAATTTGTTGCCATCTCTGTGGTTAAAACTAGTTAAAGGACCACAGATGGTGTTCTTTTGGAAACTTGACTTCATTTTATGATCATCTACTCTCACCTGTGGCAATGTTAAAACTGCACCCACACCTGATGGGAACCTGCTGGACCCGACGCGTGAGATCCCAATATCAATGGAGCCTTGTATTTTATTCTTAATTTAAAAAAGAAAAAAAAGATCAATTATTAACACTGTGTTCACAAGTGTGTACATGTTGGTAAAGGAAGGAGCTTAAATTTTGCATCCCTTCTCTGAAGTCTGTGTTTTCCACAGCCTGGTCTCACAGTCATTTGTGAAATATTCACACCATGAAAACCGTGTTATTTGTGCAGTTGCACTGCAGTTGTGCCTGCTTTTCATGACGCTCCACGTGACTTTCAGAGCTTATGCATATTTTGCAAGGGGTGTTCTTTCATGTTTGCACCTCGCTGTTACCAGATGGACTGGGACACATCACCCTGGCAAACCAGAACAGATTCTTAAATTTGCAAAATACAGACACCGTTAGATCTGTTTTCCTAACCAGGAATGGAGAGTTTTCTTTTCTTTTTTTTTTGACTTAAACATTTTTTTTCACATGATAGATGATTGTGGCCACAGATGACCTCCGGGTTGTGTATCCCTGTGGTTCCTAATGGGGCTGTGGGAACGGGTGGGTTCTCTGCAAGTATTTTTTTTTTTTTTTTTTTTAATCTAATTCGTAGCACACTGTTCATAACTATTAATCACATATGTTCCTAATTGCATACAGTGACCTCCTCTTGTTTCACGTTTAAGAAAACAAACCAAAAAAAACATTCAATATCTCTATGTATGTGTATTGTTTGCTTCTCTTTTACCCTGAAAAACTGACATCTGCTAGTACTCAGAAATACCTCTACATCCACGTTTTCAATGCCAGCTTTTGTAAATGTAACAGCTTTTTTTTTCTTTTCACTTGACAGTGAAAGAGCTCCTGCATAATTTAGTGGTCTGAGGTTGTGACCTTATCCAAGTATGACAAGGAGCATTTATTATACTCTTATTCATATCTGTGTAGCCTGAGGGAGCCGAAGCCTTTTTTCATTAACAATTCACATTTTCTGAAAAAAAAAAAAAGACGTCCAACAAAGTCTCGGGAAAAAAAAATAAAAACCTCCCCTCTTGAGATTTAAATGCTCTCAAGAAAGAAACCTTTTCCAATAATGTTTACAAATATTATTTACAAGTTTTAAAGGAGCGGTTTTAAGGTCCTTTCTAACTAAACAAAGGCAAACTGTGGAACAAGTTGTGCTGACTTTTTCCAATCGTGAAGCACAATCAAGAGACCTTAGTTACATTAAGTTTAAATATCGATTTAACTCTTCATTTCGCACTGACAGCACAATTCTACTAACATAGTGGAACTGAAGAGTTGTACCAGTGGCATCCGATTTAGAGTTATTTAAGCAGGAGCAGTCTTTTCAGTTCCTGTAATAAGGTTTTCAGCAGTGCGAAGATACTACTCTATGAAAAAATAAGAGAAAAAAGATGGTCAGTTAGCATTTTTTTTTTTTTTTTTTCTTTTTACAATGGAAGACTTTCAGCCCCAGAATTCTACAATTAGATTATTCGGAGAAATGGACAAAATTCGGTAACAATCAAATAAGAATGTAAGTTTGCATGTAGCTCATTTCTTTAAGGCTTGGGATAAGTAGGTGGTTGGCACTAGCCTCTGCTAGCAGAACAAAAGGTTATTGCTCGTTTTGGTTGCACCAGAGGGGGGGGGTTTAAATGTTTAGCCCGTACTGTATGCATCACCATATCCTTTCACCAATTTTCATAAATCCACTCTGTGTTAGCCTGACTGGACGGGATAGTTCTTCTTCTCTTTGCTGCAAAGAATTACCCCAGTTCTTCTGGATTCAACTTCGATTTCCAGGGGACAGTACCAACGGACGTAGAGGAAACTGCCTCAGGACGCTATTGGATGAGCCCGCTGCTGATTGGAGAAATCAAGAATGACAAATGGACGGTATCAGCAGAAACATCTGTGCGGTGCAGTAGGGATGCTAGTGAATGACTGCTGCCAGTTTTCCTGTTAAAAACCCATTGATCCAAAGTGCTATTTGCAATGCTGCTGACAGCTCGGTTGTTTTGAATAGTGGGTCTTGGACTCTCCTTATTGAGTCACTGCATAAAGCGAACCACCCCGTCCCTTTTGTGAATGGTGTGTTCTGTACTGATGGAAATGGCTGTAAATGAGAGAGGTACCAGAACCATTTCAGAAGAGAGAATGGTCTGGGTATGGTCAGCCAGGTTTAATCTGTCGAGCCCTGCAGTGCCTTTTGGGAGATTGCAATAAATTGCAAAGGTCAAACATTAATACTGAGAATATGTTGTTTTTACTTTATTGTAAAGACGGGTTGGTAATATTTTGCTGTCCATTCAAAAATCAAAGCAGTTACAACATATCCTGTGCTGTATCTGCACTGAGAATTCAGAAAAGTGTAAATTTCGAGAAGAATAGAATTAGATTGAATTAGACTGGCTTTTGTTGAAGCTGGTGGATGTAACTTGATCTAAATTGCCTCTAGGGTGTAGAGGCTGCGTAACCTAAGGTGTGAAACTGCCAGCTTGGAAGGAAAGCGTTTAACTGCCTTCAGTGGAAAGGGGATTATGTTAAAGAACTTGGACTTTTTTCTTTTTCTTTTTTTTAAAATTTTCAATGTAAAGAGAAAGCAGCAAGAAAGTCTTTTAATTTCGAAATGTAGAGGGTAACAGGAGTACAGAACAGAAGAATAGGCACATAGCCAAATTTTGACTACTATCAAAGGAATGATAATCCAGCTGGTTGTTATCCGCTTACGGACTCTGGCACCTGTCAAAATGCTTGAGCGCAGCGTACTTTCCTGCATTTCAAATCAGCATTAAGCACTGACTTGCTTAACAGACGTTTGTCTGTTAAGCAAGTCCAAAGTAAATTCTCATTGTGAATTCAGGCACATATTTATCCCACTTTAAGCTGTATTTCTGAATGCGTGGATACCACTGACGTGTTTGTTCCGGACATCCGAAACAAATCTATGTCATGGGTTGTGTTCAGTCAGTGTATGCTTTTATGTTTTATATCTCATCACACAAGGATGATAGAAAAAAAAAAAAAAAGAAAGAAACCCTCGCCCCCTTAAAAATCAGACTTTGGCCCAAAGTAAAAAGAGCTGTTTTAGATTTTATAGAGATCCTGCTGTGTGAGACGGGCCTCTGGCTGTTGGCATTAAAAAAAAAAGCTGCATGTGTATTTATGCATACACATATTCTGTGTGCTCGTGGCTTCTGGTGTCTGGAACTATTTCCTCGCAGTGTTTGCGTCTGGGGGCTGTCTGCTGCATCAACGGAACAGAGTTACCAGTTAATGCCATCTGACAGGGGCCGTCTGTTACAGTGATGTGATACAGCCTCAGAGCAGATGAAAGCCACTTAATAGATGTGGTCTGAGCATGAATTCATGCAAGAAAACAGAAATCTGGAGATTGGCTTCATAAATTAATTCATTATATTACAGGATGGGGTGCCATAGCTACAGTATGCATAAGTTATAATAAATTTGTCAACCATCAGAGAGTTTGCCATACAGTCGATACTAGGAATATCACTTTAACAACTGTCATCAGATCAGGTCAGTGCTGACAAAGTTGATGGTCAATGAGCAAGACTTCTCATATTAAGTTGTCGCTGTACTTTAAAGTTATTATAACACTTCCATGTAATACACCTATGAAACTATCAGCTAAGCAGTCATTTCTGAAAGTGCCACCAAAACGACATTTAAAACGGGAGGTCGAGAGACACTCGATGAGCTGGCGCTAAAGGACTTGCAGTCCTTGTAGTCCCCATGGCGCTTCATCACAGCTGGCTCCTGGTGGGAATTCGTAAAAAAAAATAATCGATACAAAAGGCTGCAGGCCAGCCTGGAGGGTGACTCTGCTAGGAGGAGCTGGGAGCCAGCTGTGACGAAGCCCCCCGGGGCTGTAGTCGTTTAGCGTCGGGTCGCCCAGGCTCCCACCCGATCCGTGTTCCACCCGTCCTATTTTAGCTATTGTCCTTTTTGAGGATGGATTGACAGATTTGATCAGAACGAATGTGAAGTAACGTCAGTATAGTCATAGTTAGTAAGTATGTGCTAATTGGGCCATGGTGGGCGTGTTCCAGGCAAGCCTTCATGAAGCCTTACGGGGTCACATCACAGATGATATGTCCAGGTCTTTTTCTAAAGTCTATGGTTGTTACCAGAAATGACAATAGCAACTTTCTTCTATTTCTATTGGAAAAACTGTATTGAAGTTGTTCCATTTTTGACGCCACGGACAGGTAACAGTGTTTGTGTATCCCCACTTCCGCTATGTCAACAAGCGGGTGACTTCTGGGAGCATGAAGTGTCCACCGTTCCACAATTATTTTCTGATTGTGACGTGCTCATCATCTGGGTACTTGTAGCGTTCTGTACAAAACTGAATTTGTCATTGTGAACAGACCTTTGGTACACTGAGTCTAAGAACAGAAATGCATGATTTGGGACACAGTAAATATATTTTTGTTATTAATTAGGGCTGGGCAAGATAATGCGTTATCACGTTAACGCATTAATTTAGTAAAGCCGACATTTATTTTATTGCGCGTTAACGCATGTTGCTCACATGCTTTTGTTTTGAAAAGTTTGTTACTGGCTGCTGCGGAACCGGAAGACTATTGTCCAGGTAAACAAGCAGAAAAGCTAAAACACACATGGGGAGCGGTAAAAATCTTTACAGTTCAGATAGCAATTTAGGTAGCAATATTAACAATTCTTTTTAAAAAAAAAAAAAAAAAAATTCTGGACTGCAACAAAACTCATCATTTGTCATTCCTCCATGTTACATCAGATCTGCTCCATGTGTTCACTGTCGTGCTGTTCTCTAACTGGTTAATTCAGTGCGGCTCCATCTAGTGGCACAGATGTGGAATGACAACAGAAAGTCCAGTCCTCGATTATAAAACCAATTCAGTTCTGTGGCCCGTTTTTTAATTTAGTATTTTTAAACCCAAATCTAAAATTGAAGTATAAAAAAAACAGGCATTTTTTTTTTCGTTTTTTTGTGTCAAATTAAAAACGAAAAACATAATAAAATGTCATTTTTAATTTTTTTTAATTTTTGATTGACAATTGAAAATGGAAAGAATAAATGATACACAGATTGATAAACTTACAGAACTTTAACATGGACATTTTCATTTTAAAGTTCTCCCGGATGGAGGATTTGACAGAAACAAGGTTATTTGTAACAACTGCCAAGTTGAAGTCCCTGTTAAAAAAATTTTTCTGTTACCTCAGAAATTGCCTGTTTTAATGTTCTGATTGTGCTGAGCAACAATCATTTTTTTGGATTTTGTTTGTAGACTTTTTTTTTTTTTAAACAGAATGACATAAAGGCCCTGGCAGTGGCTATAAGTTTTATTTTACTTTGACTTTTTTTAAAGATGAGATTTACACTAAATATGTGTTACTGACAAGTGCTGATGTTAAAAGTGTATGTTAAAAGTATTATTATTATTATGGAAAGACCATCCATCCATTTTCTATACCCATTTCATCCTTGAAGGGTCACGGGGATCTGCTGGAGTCTATCCCAGCTCTCTACGGGCGAAAGGCAGGGGTTCACCCTGGACAGGTCGCCAGTCCATCACAGGGCCACACATACAGACACACAACCATTCACACTCTCATTCACTCCTAAGGGCAATTTAGAATTATCAATTAACCTAACATGCATGTCTTTGGACTGTGGGAGGAAGCCGGAGTACCCGGAGGGAACCCACACAGGCACGGGGAGAACATGCAAACTCCACACAGAAAGGCCCCGAGGTTCAATCCAGGACCCCCCCCCCGGCCGAGGTTCGAACCAGGAACCTTCTAGCTGTGAGGCAACAGTGCTAACCACTAAGCCACCGTGCTGCGTGGAAAGACCAACTCTGTTTATTTTTTGGAGAATATGCAGGAAGTGAACAATTTTATGCATTTCACACAGAAACACATAGACACAAATTGCATGTTACAGATATTTCATTTTACCTTTTGAGACTTCTGAAAAAAAAAATTCAGCAACCCATGTCATCACACTGACTAATTACTCTTCATTGAGCCCACACAGTTGGATACACGTTGAAACACAATCACATGGGTACGTACAGTACTTCATTCAATAATCACTCACATACGTCTACATCTTCACATCTGAAACCGCTTCGGCTCAGAGTTGAATCAATGTACCAGTCAAGTGAATCCAAGTGAGATAGAAATCCACTTACAGACCTCTGATCACAATCGGCTATGAAGACACCACCTCGATGCAGGTTTACCTCTACTTCAAACACAGGGCTCTGGCACAGGGGGGTGCATCTAAGGCAGGGGAAGCAGGGACGATTGCATCTCAGGCTCCTTGTGCTGCTCTGTGGGAGATGTCAGTTGTGCGCACGAAAGAACACTTGGGGATGGATTCAGAGGACTAACGCAGACTGACAGAGGCTAGTATGTGGTCAGGGTTAGATGAGTGTTGTTTGTTGTCTGACTGATGCATGTGGCGCATCAGATGTGCTTGCGTGGGTGTAAGAAAAGTGATTTTCAAACACGGACAAAGCTCACCGTTCACTTGCACTTATAGTCGCATCCTAAATGGATGCTGTCAAAGAAACTTTTTTATTTTTTTTTTTATTTTGGGGTAATAGTTAGGCAACAAGACAGTACATTTGGGTAACAGATATAAGAGATTAATAATGTATTTCTTTTGTTTAATGTTTGTATTTCATAGTACAGAAAAGAATCTCTTTTTCTTTTTCTTATTCTTATTTTTTAAGAAAGTCCAGGAGCTTCATGTGTTTTCGGTGCAAACATCATTACTTCATTTGAATCTCTATTTAACATTAAAAAGGACATTGTAAAAAAAATTTTTTTATGTACCAAAAACAACCAATCAAATTTCATCCTGCCCCTGTGTACGGTTTCATCAGTTTGCTGTTGCTGTAGAGCCACAACTTGTTCGGCTGACGCATGTGTTGAAGTGGAAATAGTTGAAAGTTCCCCAACTTTTGGTGGAGGCAACGCTATCGATGCGACGCAAGGAACCCACAAATCAGTTCAACAATACAACTGGAGGTTGTGAGGGCTGTCCGTGAGCTTAGTGAGTCAATTGAAAACCAAATGAAGGAAAATAAACAAGAAGAAATTTTGGTCAACAGCGGTGTAACCTTTTCAGGAGCGGTTTGCGAACTTGTCTGAAACTAGACGGATTTATGTGAGGTTACAACTCCAGGGCACAATGACATGAAGGACGCTGTCAAATGTTCTCGCGGTCATCCGAAGGTATTGACAATGATGCTCAGCGTCAATTTCGCGCGCGGGTAAAATTAGAGAAAACCACTCCTCATTAATGTAGCAACTTTCATTTAGTGCTCTCACACACCACCACCATTTGCACCGCTGCTTTCACTTTATTCCAACTCCGAAGTACTGCAAATATTGCAACCTCCTTGACACTTGCTATGTTTGTTGATGTCAGTAACTTGACTCGTCACTGCCTCCTGGTGGATGTGTTGCTAAACAACCATACAAATGCGAATAACGCACAGACTTATGAGGAGCAGTAACGGAAATTATGTTTGGAACGGATTGATGTGTGAACTCATGAAAGTAGAGAATAAATGCTTGAAAAAGGATCTGTTACATTGTATCCCTGTGGAATTTTGACCAAAATTGAGGAAACTGCAAAAGAAAAAAAAAAAGAAAATAAAATTAGCAGATATCTTGACTCAATCGAAATGCACTCGGAGAATACATAAGAGCAAAAGACCTTTTATTTAAAGGTACAGACAATATTTACAAATGTGAAAGGTTTTTTCCAGCTGGTTCAAAGAAAAGAAAGATCTGTCAGGTAAGTTTTCAACTTACAACGAACAACTCCAGTTAGGCCTTCCCTCAGTCTCTAATATGACAGTTAAATGTAATGGTCAACCCTCTATGTATAAAACCTTCCTTCTATAAATCTCTCATTGCTAGAACTAAATTTAATTCTGAAGCTTTTAAAGTTTCTGGTTTATGGTGAATTCAAAAATTGGATTGAAAAGTTTCAAAGAGCAGCTATTCTTCATGAAGAATATAAGCAGGAAATTAACCACTTCCTCTTGTATTTTGGCAAGGAAAAATATTTTAAATGGAATTTGTCAAGATTGTCCCATGTAAGGGTTTGCTTTTTTATTAATGAGAAATCTACATATGAATTAAGGAATCAAGGACCTCATGAAGATGTGAAATTAATTTTCGGCACCATGAATATAAAAAGGCTAAAATCTCTTTCAGAAATCTTATTAGTCAAACATGTTTTGGTGCAGGAAGATTTAATGGAGTGAAATCTAAATGGACAAAATGGAAAAAAAAATGTATTTAAAGTCTTATTCACCTCCCTTGCAAAGTAGGAGTAAACTGAAATGGTCTAATTTGGGCTTCAATGATGGATCATTTTTTTCTTTTCTAATTCAACAAAAATATTAGGCTGTTTTTCATTTGTCAATAGAGGAGATGTCACTGGATTTGGGAAAGCAGAAAAAAGGAGGCTAATGCTCATAAACAGTAGCTTGCGGTTCCAAGGATTTACTGCAGTCAGATGCGAGAAGTATTTTAATCTGTCCTTTACTGTTTTATTAAAGTCTTTCATAAGCTCTTTTGTGGCATTAGAACTGCAGCTTTATTTGCAGGTTTTGCATACATGTCTGGCATGCCTAAAAGCCCTTACAGAAGGAGGGAACACGGCCATAAACTAACTCATGGTGGTATTTTAGTGAAGGGTATGCCGAGTCTAGATAATTTAAGAGAGCCTACAGCATCTAGAGTGGCACTTTCAAGAACATAATAGTCAGCCCTTTCAGAGCCTGAGAAATCTTTTGTTTTTAGCAGCTGAAGGGAACACAGATTTACTTGCTTACATTTTTGATCAAAATACAAAGGTATAAAATACAAAAGCACTGGTCGCAGCCATTTTCAGCTCTGTTTGGCGCAGATGGTGTTAGAGGGTTTAAGGAATACCTCTTTTGAAATCAGTCTTAGAGCTTTGCGCTGCCCATTTCAAATGCAATGTGATGTGGACGTGGGTGAAGACAAAGGCGGGATGCAGGATATTTTTACTCTGATCGGGGACTCTGATCTATCACTATCTATTTTTTTTTCTTCTGAAATAAGTGGCTGAGTGGTGGCGTGGCCTTTCCTTTTGAAAATGTCACGGCTATTATCCCTGCCTGATGTACACAATTGCGATTGCAATTGCTCATGATGTAAAACTCACATAAGAGATGACTACTTCCACACATATACTGAACATTTCCAAGGATCGATGAAGATCTTTTTTTTTTTCTTACCAATGTCAGAACCACATCCATTCATCTCCAGTAATTGCTGAATTCTGTAGTGCTTAAAACTCCACTGTGGACCCATTGTCTGCTCCTGGTTTTTTAGTCGGAAGTGTCTGTATAAGTCAGCACATTTTTAATATGACGTCTGACTAGTGAAGTCTGCAGGCCGACTGTCTGTCTCCGTCAGCAAGGTTTTCCTAATTGCTTAATTATCATAAAAAGAGCTCTTTTCTCCTTCCTTTGTTATGGAGTAGGCTTTTGACATCTTCCATCTCATCCCTTTCCATCTGGGTGGTTAGGTAGGAGTGCATGGGTGGAAACACAGCCCATCAAAATTCACAGTATAGAAAAATAGTATGTGTTTTAGGCCACATGATGAGCTAACAATGATACATAAAGTAAGCGCTACATATGAATAAATAATGAATGGCTAAGGCACCAGTTGCTAGGCAACCAAAAGCTTTCCAGGAAGTGGTTAACAGATATTACCCAGTTTTTTTTTTCTTTTTGTTTTTTTTTTTTTTTGAGTTTGAGTTTGAGACTTGGATGCAGGACTTATCTTTCTACCTGTCAGTGAAAAGTTAAATTCATGAGGATGAGATGAGCTGCAGCAGAGAGGAGGAGGGTATGGATCCATGATTTCCTCAAACAAACACAGCAGTTGGCAGAGTGTAGAGCTGCAGTCAGCACTGACTGCTTTCAGATTTAATTTCAGCCTGAGTTTGGAGCAATTTAACATGCTGTTGAGGAGAGAAGCACCAAGGCTAACTCAAATGAGGAGCAAATTCAGGCAGCTAATGACTCTCCAAAAGGAAAAATTTACTGTGAAAACAGAAAACACAATTTGACCTTCTCTAAACTTACACTGCTGTTCACTGATTCAGGACGTATTGCATAAATGCTGTTCTCTGACAAGATGATTAACTGCAAAAATCATAACAAGCGTCTGATCCATGAATCGACCACTAAATGTTTGAGTTCACTGACAATTTAGATTTAAACAGTCCTCCTCATTGTGCTGTTCACCAAGACTACACCCTACAATCGATCAACAGCTTCTGGTCACTGTGGTCACTGTGAGGCTTCAAACAGGATGTTGTCAGAGGGAAGTTGCCACTGAGCAAAGTGTCATCAGCAGGTTGCAAAAAAGAAAGACTGACAAAACAGAAAAGTCCCAGAAAGAGATACAAGTGAACGTCCTTTGACCACATCCCATGCTGGTGACTGCTCCATTGTGAACAGAACTTTGCGCACAAAGTTCGCAAAGTTATTTCAAAAATAATTCCTCCTCACATTTACCATGTAAACATATTACTCCACCCATCACTGTTTCCTTTGCTTTGCCAAAGAATCCATTCTACTATATCGAAAAGAGAATCGTCATACCGTTGGAAGTTGACTCCTAGTTTTCCTGTTTCCCTACAACAATTCATTACACACAAGCATAAACAAAGGTACAGACCCTGGATCATCATCCATCTCTGGTTTAAAGTTTTCAACCGAAGTGAACCATCAGTGCAGGCTGCTCAAAACTGGAGGAGGTAACGTCAGCCCCATTGACATCTCACAATGTCTAGCTTTTGCTAAAACCCTCTTCTTTTGTAACATGACCTCCAAAGTTAGCCCTACATCACATTAGATGGATGTTACATTCAACTAAACAATGAAAACTTAGTAGGAAGCATGGGTGGGGCTAGCCCTTTTTTAGGGGTGCTTCAGCGAAATTCAAATTCAGCACCCCAAAAACCTGGAGCAAGAAATGTTGTTATTCTAAAATTTTAGTTCGCATTTGACCGTCTTAAATAATGTCCAAAACTTAATCCATTGTTTGTGGTTTAAGTTTATATTTTAAGAATGAAAATGAAAATGACCCCGCCTAATGGTATCAAGGGTGCTCAGCACCCCTAAAGCTCTGACCCTAGAATCGCCCCTGGTAGGAAGCTTTACCCTGTTTACTTTAAGTATTAGTAGTACACATTTTCTTTTTTCTTTTTTTTTTGGAGGCGGGGCTGATAATCAATTGTTTGCAATATTTGCTCCCTCCCCAGACACAATGGACATCAGGAGATCTGTTAAAAAGCTGTGGAAATTAGTTCACAATTTCTGCACAAAACATTTTCTATTCCTGTGGAAAGGTTAGCACAGTTAGCAGGCTAGTCTTTGAATCAAATTTTTACTTGCAGGTAAAAGTAGGTGCCTAACAGCCTGTTAAAATGCACCAGAATCCAAGGAATGGCATCTACTTCGATACAAATTGAAGGTTTCAGTACAGTCCAGTCTGGTGTACTTGAGGAGCTGCGGTGTTCTGTCCCAGTCCTGTGGTCTGAGTGCTAACTCCAGTTAACAGCCATTCAAACCAGTTAACAGCCGTTAAAACCAGTATATCTCCATAATGATGAATCAAGTGAGATATCTCCAGGTCAAAGGAGAAAACACAGATGAACCAAACTGTCTCTTCTGGGAAGACTGAGCTCCTTCACTCCGGTGAGCGATGGAGGCCGACCGTCCCAGAGCCCGGTTCATCATGCAGGACCAGGTTGTTGGTCTGCATGATCCCGACGCCGCAGCCCAGGACCAGTCAGCCTCCCCGAACCGGCCCGCAGCTACACCGTCCACGCCCGCGGCGGCACGCCTCCACGCCTCCACCAGCCGCAAGAGGACCGATCCGCACCCGCAGACAGCATGCCGACACTTGACCGCAAAACCACCACGTACCGGGCACAAACCGGAGCGTCCAGCACCCAGCGCCGCAGGGATAAGTCTCCCTCACAGCCTCTGGTCTCTAAACTGTAGTAAATGCGTCTCGGCCAATCGGCACACAGATTCTAGAGTGCTGGTGCCGTCTGTGCTTCTCAGCTGCGGTCTCATGTCGGCTGTGGGGTGGATTTTCGCAGAATTTCAGCGATTATTTCTTGATTTTTTTTTTTATAATATATTTCTGAAAAAAATCCGCGAAGCACCAAAACCGCGCTACTCAAACCGCGAAGTGGCAAGGGATCACTGTATTGTTCTTTATTTTATGTATCTGGTATCCAGAACAGATCCAGCCTTCTTTTTCAGTTTGTTCAGTTTCTTCAAGTCACTGGCTCTGATGCTGCTCCCCCAACAGATGACTGCAGATGAGACGGCACTCTCCACAACAGACTTATAGAAGATGTGTAGCATCTTGCTGCAGACAATGAAGGACCTAAGTTTCCTCAAGAAGTAAAGTCTGCCCTGTCACTTTTAAACAGCATCAGTGATGCATCTCCAGTCCAGTCTGTTGTCCAGGTGAACACCGAGGTACTTATACACCTCCACCACCTCCACTTCTTCTCCCATGATGGAAATACTGTTATACTTATTCCTGGTCCTCCTAAAATCCACAATCATCTCCTTTGTCTTGTTCATTCATTTTTAAGATGAGATGGTTTTTCCCGCACCACACCAAAAAGAAGAAGCTCCTTCAGGTAACTGGTGATCCAGGGTTTATTATGGGGGAAACACCTAACATTGTTCTGGTGGAGATGGTGTTGCTCACATAGACATTTATATAATCAGTAATACACTCACTCATGGCACTGATGTCAACTCCATGTAGCTCACAGTGTGCATCCTAGTCTGTAGCCTTAAAACATCCTCACCCTTCAGCTTCCTGAGACCAATTCCTTACAGCTCCTGGTCACAGGTTGCAGAGGAGCATCTCTTACGTTTGCATAAAACAAATACAGCATTTTATTTTCTCTGGTGGAGCGGTTGACCCAACTGCCGAAATGCTGGAAATGTGGCAGAGAGAGACGTGGCTGACATCACCAGTAATGGCCAGGAATGAGCTGGGTCGTTGTGTCTGTAGCTTAGCCAAAAACAGAACTGATCACGCCACACGCAGATCCAGCTGATGGCAGGAGGTAAACTGTCTCTATAAAAACCCTGGTGAACTCTCTCTGTAAATAACACGAACAAAAACTCACAGCTAATAGTTCAATATCCAGGCTGCAGAAACTATGTTTCATCGTAACATGTCCTGGATTACACCATCTGTTGTTGACAAGCACCACCTTTGCTTTTTCTGCTCCTCTTCGTATCTCTGTCCACACTTATCGTCTGACATCTGGGCAGAGAGGTGCTGGGGTCAGGAACATGCTCCTGCAGCCACATCTTGGTGGAACACGTTAAACTGCATTGCTGACACTCCATATTTGTACTTGTCAACAGTTCAAGCTCATCCATCATATTTGCAAGAGATCTCATGTTCCCCATTATGAAGGAGGGAAGAGCTGGTTTAAACTTCCTCTGTCTCTCTCTCCGCTTTGCTCCTGCTCTGCATCTGAAAGGTCTCCCCTTCAACTCATCTCACTCTGGATATAATTTGGCTTCTTGATATTTCAATCAGCTCTTCCCGTTGTAAACATCTTCCTTGTTTCTATGGTTACTCATCATAGCAGATGGTACAACATTATAAAGTTACAGAGAAAAACTCCCTCAAACATCACAGCATTCAAACTATGATGAAAAGTATTTCAAAAACAAATGTTATCAATGAAGATGACTTTGTTGAAATGTTTTTAAAAGACCAGCCAAAATTGCCAAAAAAAATGCAAAAATTGCATAATTTTTATTTTTTATTTTTTTACTTTTTCTCATACAAACAATACTCTACATTCATACTGATCAGATTAAACAGCTCAGACGTGAAGTTCAAAAGAAAGTGTGAAGTACCTAAAGTAAGAGCTTGTAATTCGCTTTTGGAGCCAGCCACTAGTGGTCGTTCAAGGAATTGCAATTATTTTTACATATTTAAAACATATTTTACCAAACTCTGTCTTAATTCATCCAACAGCCCCATGGTGAGACCTCACCTGAAAACGTTAAAATAACATATGTTGTAAAAACTACAACCTTTTTGCACCATTGAGAAACAGCTACACTTTACTTGTTTTGAGACTTGACCAAATGATGCATTTTTGCAAATTTTTTTTTTTTTTGAATAATCATATTTTAATTACATTATATCAGTTTGTTTCAGCCTCTAATTACCATTAAAGTAGATCATGGGTTTTTATTTTGGGTTCTGTGAGTTTTAGACTGTTTATGTATTCTCCTCTCCTGTAAATCTCAGAAGCTGCTGCCCAGTGTCACAAATTGAAGGGAGAAAAATAGTTTACATCAAAGTCTTCAGACTGAGAAGTTGTTTTGTGGCTCTGAAAGAGATTGATATAAACAGTTTATAGAGAGTATGTAGGGAGAATCTAACAGTACCAGATACGCAATTCAGTGGATTTTTTTGACATCCAACAATCTGAGGGCTGAAAGGGTTGTAATGTACTGTATGTTAGATGTGTTTTGTGTTTTGATTGTCTCATCCTTAAAAAAAAAAAAAAACTGTTGTCAGTGTCAGGATTTGTAGAATAGATGAACTGTCAAATAGACCATCTTCTCTTGTACTTGTAGCATAAACATTTCAAGGTTTTTAATTTCTCCTGTATTGTTCATTCCACTGAAGTCTCAATTTTCTTCTGCAGCTTTTATTTGTTTTTTTAATCTTTCACTTTTCATGTTCATTGTCAGTGTTGTCAGTACTTAGAGCTGACAGCTTATACAGTACAGGGCTAAACTGGAATTGGATTCATATGCTGATGATAAGCCTCTTTTACTAATGTGTACCGTGCCAAGTTGATGGCATTTCTCCGTTCATTTATTTTTGAAAGGAATAGGAAAAAGAAGAATTGTAGGGTATTGAGGTCTTTAGTGGACATTAGGTTGAGGACATCAGATGCACAGAAGCCATCTACATTAAGGTTCAGAAGTATTTGGACAATGACAGAGTTTTTATAATTTTACCTTTATACACCACAATGGGTTTGACAGAAGATAGTCAAGAAATTACAGCCATTTTGGGCAGCCTCAGTAACACAGTGGGTGGAGCAGGCAGCCCATGTAGAAGAGGCCACAGTCCTCCTGCAGCGGCCACAGGTTTAACTTCTGACTCATGACCCTCCCCCTGTTCTCTCTCTGCCCTGACTTCCTGTCTCTCTCTGTCACTGTGAATAAAGACCACTAGTGCCACAAAAATTAAAAAGAAATTACAGCCATTTTAAGCAAAGTACCTTTATTTTCAGGGGTTCTCAAGTATTTTGACAAAGTGATGTATTTGTCACTTGTCACATATTTGTAACCATATAACCATAATTTTTAAAATACCTGATAGAATTCCTTTACAGTCAATCTTCCAAATTCTGAGTTTTCCCTGAGGACGCTTTGCCAGATCTTCACTGCAGCCACCTTCAGTTGTTGCTTGTTTGTGAGCTTTTCTGCCTTCAGTCTTGTCTTTAGATGGAAAAAAACATGCTCTACTAGGCTGAGATCAAGTGACTGATTTGGCCATCAAAGAATATCCTGTTTTGTCGCCTTGCACTTGTGATGGATAATGATCAGCATTTGGCTGAATGTAAACGGAGAGTGTGACCCTGTACGCCTTAGAATTCATATTGCTACTCCTGTTAGCAGTCACATCATTGATAAACAGCAGTGAGCCTGTTCCATTGGCAGCTCTACATGCCCATACTATAACACTGCCTCCGCCATGCTTGACTCATGTTTTGGATCATGAGTGGTTCCTTTCCATCTTCATACTTTTAGTTTTTTCTCATCATTCTGGTTTCATCTGTTAAAAAAAAAAAAGATGTTTTATTTAAAGATTTTTTCTGTGTAATCTGGTTCTCCTACTGAATATTACCAGTGGTTTGCAGCTTTGTGTTTACATGTATTAAGATGTCTCTTTATTGTAGATTTTGACAATGATATGCCTACCTCCTGTAGAGTATTCTACAGGATGTTGGGAAGAATATTTTTCTTCAACATGGACAGGATTCTGTTGTCATCCATTTATGTTGCTGAGCTCACTACTGCTTTCTTTCTAAGACTATACCAATTCTGTTGTTTTGGCCACACATACCAATACTTTTAGTATCTCTCTCACAGATTTATTTATTTCTTTTTTTAAGTCTAACAATGGCCTGCTTCACTTTCATCAAGATGTCCTTGGACTTGATATTGTTAACTCCAATCGAATAGCTGCTAGATGCCAACTAAAAACAAATGTCAACTCCAGACCTTTTAACTATTCCATTTGTCTTCAAGTAATGAGGGAACGTACTGCAACTAGTCATTTAACTTTTTTCTGTTAGTTGTCTTAATTCCCTTCTAAATCTTTTATTCATTCATTCATTTGCTCAATCAAGCAAGCTAATGTTTAATGTTTGAAGTCATTTACTTTTAAAGAGTGTTGTTGCTGTTGTTATGTAGTCCAAGGACAACCAGGGTCATTATGGCTACATCTGCGCTTGCTTCAGTTTAATTTGATTTCTTATAAAACCTTCAGTTAAGAATATTTTCTTCACTTACTTAAAGTGAAGAATACATTCTTCACTTTAATCTATTTTGGTTTGTAAAACTATCAGCCCCAACCCCGACTGCTGTATGAACACAGGAGTCAGAGTGAAAGACACCCTGTGTGGCTTAAAGACAGTAATTAAGAGTAGCTTGAATTTTCAGTGACACTGGTGCATCTTTATAAGACACGCCAGGGTATTCTGAAACTGCGAAAAACTAAGACATATTGTATATGTGTAAAAAGTTAAAGCTGGCCTTGCTTTTAATTAATGCTTTAAATTTTTGTTCAAAAAAAGGAACGAGTTTACTTCTCAGACAGAGAATAGATATCTCTATTGCATTTTAAGTCTCCATGGCAGCAGAAACATGCCAGGAAACCTCTTGAGACCACTGGCTTTTCATAATTTATATTGATTCTCCAATTATACTTCCTTTAATTTTATCTACATGAGGTCATATTTTAAGTGCATGTTCTACTAAAGAATCTGAGTCATTGTCACAGTTGGAAAAGTTATCGATTTATAGGAATGGAAACTGCAAGCTGAAAGCATGTCCATCATTGTATTTCATTATATTTTCATCTGAAGTTATTTAAATGATTTTTGAGTTAATTTGGTTCAGAGTTGAATGTTTATGTAGGAAATGATTATCACATTATAAAAGAAACATGATCCATCCATAATCCTCATTTAAGTGAGGATCTAAAATAACGACCCAGTTTCTGGGAGCCTCACAATAAAATGCAGCCCCAAAGGTCTTTTTCATATGCTGATTGTCCCAGTCACAAACATTCATACACAGAAACGCCTCTGCCACATTTGAATTGAACATAAAATTCAGAGATAAAAGTTTATGTGACCACATAGTTGTTAATAGAGGTGTGCTGCCATTTTTTTTCATGGAACATCAGGGGAGGAGTCATGAGTGGAAATAAAAAAATTTAGTTGGTGTGTAAAGTTTAACGGCACTGTCTGACTGTTTCACTTCTCAGTATCCCACAGTGGCTCTGGTCTGCTGTTCAAACAGGGAAAAAAAAATGCATTAATTTTTGGCACCGACATCAAGGTACACCACTGGATTGACTTCATCACAACCTCAGCTTTGCATCTCTTCCAGCAGGGAAATGACCTATTTCTTGTACATGAGATGTTTTACAACACTAATTATACATCCCTTAAAAACTCACCTTTACATCCACGTGATTTGCCTCAAAGATTGATAATGCAATTTCCACTGCTGGCCCTGAATCTCTGCCTCTGACATAAATTGTATTTCTCTGCCTCTGACATAAATTGTATTTCACATGGCCTTCCATAACTTTGTTCTTTTATTTTTTGTTTTATTTTTTTAAAGCATCAGGGTAACAGGCACAAGGATAATAAAATACCATAGCCACTTGTTTGCAAAAGCCTTAAAGGGATGCAGTGGAGTTAAAACAACAGCCCTATAATTATATGATAAGGAGTGTAAACTTTTGTTATGGACCAAAATGACAGGAAAACAGTTCTGAGTCAGAATAGAATATGTGTTTGCAACAGAGCCCCAGTTTATAGATGTATTGTGAATCATATGTCACTTACTGTACGTTCAAGCATCGCAGGACTGGAATGATGAGTAGAATAATCAACAAATTGAATTACATGGCCTCACTAAGCACACTTGTCAGCTACCTTTTATCTTACGAGCAACAAACGACTTGACTTATGATCATATACGCCCATGGTCACCCCCTAATTGTGCTGCGGGTCAGAAAGCCAGTTAAAGTGAACATGTTGGACACAGCTGGGACATGATGCTTTTTAGTACACCACTGATTTATCTCCATTGACAAAAGACCCAAGTCAGCATGCCAATGGCATTGCCATCATTAATCAAGCAAGACACAGGCGTGCCCACAGAAAATTAATTAACTCTTAAAAATCAGCATACAGTTGGCTCATTATTTATGGTGTATTATTTGGAGCATAATGCGAGTATATTTGGCCTTACCATAATCTCACATTCATAGATAAAGACTGATGTTCATGTATAGGAGAGAGAGAGTAAGAGAGAGAGGAGAAAAGGCTCGCAAATGGTACCGATGCCTAAGCTGATTTCTATTTGCCTAAATGAAGAGTTTAGCAGCCTCACAGTGACATGAGTGAGCTCAAACCCCATGAACTTAATAATAAGAACTAGTTATTTTTCTGGTCTTCATCCAATCCTGTAAAGCAGATACCAGGTGCTCTAAGTTTCAATATTCTCTGTACAAAGACTTTTTCAAGCATTTGGAAAGGATTCAGTGTAATATTATGGCTAGATAGAGTACCGGTAAATACCAGTGTTGAAAGCATTTTGTTCCCTGCTAAATCCAGAGGTAACATCTCTTTGGACCCTTACATGAAGCTGTTGGCCAAAGACTGAATCCTGTCAGATTCAGTTACTTAATTTGTTCTTCTTTCATTTGCCTCCTTTAAATAAACATCATGAAATCAAGATGTGAGGGTTCAGTCAGCACAATGTGATGTATGAATTTTCCTGACAAAGTAGAAATATTTACAGAAATGGGAAAGGGCTGCAACTGTACTTGGTTGTAAACCAAAACCATAATCCTTCAGAAAAGGAAATGCAAATAGACAACAAATATACTGTATATTTGGGAAGATGGTTGCAAAATATCCAAGACATGTTACGAATACATGTTAGATGTCTCACAATTCAACAGCTGAGAACAGAGTGTACAACTTTAAGTAGCAAAGCACTGGTGGAGCTGTTAAAAAGACAGGTGGAGACCTGAAAACCTTTCAGAATTTCATTAAAAAAAAGAATTAATGAAATAACAGATAAATTGCTGACTTGCTGCAAAAGGTTAGGCGAAAGGAAAAATAATGGATAATGGAGGCTACTAATGAGGCCTATTCATTAAGAAAGTTCAAGCATATTCAGGGAATATTGTGTTGCAAATATGAAGTCATGAATATTTGTTTCATTTGCAATGGACTATTTATGACACAGGAGAATTTTTTTTGGCTGTTATCAGCAATTATTCAGCCATGTTGGTTGTTTTGAAAAGTAACTCTTGGTTTCTCTCGTATGAGTCATTGCAGGAAGCCCACCCCCGCCCCTCTGTGATTGGTTTGCTAAATTCTGTACTAGCAGAAATGGCTGTGAATGGCAAGAGAGAATTTCTGCAAAGTGGAGGGGAATGGCTGGCCAGTCTAGTCACTTTGAGGGAAGTCTCTTTTTCCTCTCTGTTTTCATTTTCTTTTTCCGGTGGCCAAGAGTCTGCTACGTCTGGAACAAGCAGGTTTTTTTTTTTTTTTTTTTTTTTTTTTTTATACAAGCCACCTTTCCCTGTTGTCAGTTGAAACATCATCATCTACTTCTTTTTTCTCCTCTTCATCTTCTTTGTGTTACTGTTTTTATTGTCTTCTTTTTTTTAATCGCAATTTCAAGCACTAACTTGAACTTTGCAAATTAATGAGTTTCCCCCCCAACATGTTATGTTATGAATGTCACAGAGGATATACTGTAAATCTACAGAATTTTCTGTTTTATGAGTAACAGAAGTGTCCGTGAATGGTACAGAGGTTATACTGTAAATCTACGGCATTTTCCATTATAGGGTTGAAGGAAGTGTCCGTTAATTTAACGGAAAATGTACTGGTAATTTTTTGCTGGGACATTATCCATAATTTTACGGATTTTTTTCTTACAGTGCAGCTTCTTTCAAATATTTCACAATACTGTCATTTGATAACTTCAACAATGCAAAGAGGTGCAAGATTTCTTATTAAAATTCAAAAAATTACACTTGTAAAAGAGAAAAAGAAAGTCATGTTACTCTCCGTAGTAGGTAGATAAAGGTTTTGGTCACATTTGAGTAACATAATAATCTGTTTCTATAAATGTCAGAAAAAAAAAATCTATATTTCAAATAAAATCAAATAAATTTTATTTATAAAGCCCTTTTCATACCAAGGTGAGAGAAATTATTGTACATCTGTCATAACAAAATAACAAGCCAAATGATGCGCTATAGTCAAATTTAATCACTCTGGTTGTAAATAGCGGCTAAGCTGACCATCCAGCCTCTCATACTCGTTGTTCTGAGACATTCGTATCTCACGCTCAGGAAAGCAGGATTGGCTGGAAACATGTCACATTGGAACAGATGCCTTCAGAGTTCACAAAAAACCTCCGACAGACAGTTGCGGCAGGTAATAATTTGAAATAGTCAAATTATCGTACATTTGGCCTTTTTTTTAGATTATTGATCGTACATCGTACAGAGGGACAAATTATCGTACAAATACGATATTTAACGTACACCTGGGAACGCTGTCTGGAAGTCTTGTCGTGTGTCAAAAATCAGTAATAGACAGATGTAATGGAGAGAATTCAGCCATTTTTTTTAAAATAAAACATCATTTAGACCAGATAATAAATCAAACGGTAATAATGGAAGTTATTTATTTTTACTCTGCGACCCAGTACCAAATGACCCACGGATCAGCCGGTGACCGGGGTCGGGGACCACTGCTTTACAACACACAACACGGTTACTGGAAGCAACCACCACAGCTGATGTACCATCAGCTGACTAACCATGAGTGGAACTTGAAAATACGAGTGTTCATCACAGAGCACGATTTGTTGTTGAAGCTCTCCCAACCTCTGGTAAATGTATGCAAAAAAAAAAAAATAAATAAAAAATAGCTGAAACAGCTGAGTTGAATAAAACTGTTGATTTCTAATCAACGTGCAGCTATTTGAACCGACATGAAACAACACCAGAGTTAAAGAAAAATAGTTTAATTTGTTTTGGTTGTTAATTGAATAGTTATTTTATTGATATATTTTCTATTAATTTCCTAGAACTTAATTTACTATTATTTATTTTGAAGCAAATGCATTATGGAAATGTTGCCATATAGAATTCCAGTGTTATCTACTGTTGCACTTTATCTTTTAACAAAATAAATAGCACAAATGCTGCATAATATTTAGAGTTGATGGCCTTTGTCATAAACCCTCAACTAAATGGTTGTTATCCAAATTTTCATCCTGCCTGACTGAATTTCACATTCCCCTATAACATGTCACCTTGTGACTGTAGGTCATCTTGTAAGCTGCAGCAAAACTTGATATCAAAAGGATCCTAAACGCTACATGTGTTAACTACCATGTTGTAGTAACAACCCCCACTTCCAATACGCATGCATGCACGCGCGCACGCGTTCACACACGCATGCATGCACCCGTTCACACACGCATGCATGCACACACACACATTTCAGGCTCAGGCTTTAACCCCTGCATCTCTAGTCTGCATGCATGCACAACACACAACCAGGGGACGATGACACTCTGATAACACACACTTTTCAACACACTGTGGTCATAAAGGCTTGGACATGGTCAGCAACAACACTCACTTCTGGATATTTTGGAGACAGGTTGCTGTCGCTTAATCGCCATTTTGTTATTAATAGTTTAGCATAGAAAAATGCTTATTTCAGCGTAAAAAGCTGCAAAAATGCAGAAAAACACGATTGCTATAAACCGCTGATATAGTGAGGGTTCAGCGACAGAAAAATACATATATTATTGGAAAAGAAATTTGTGATATCACTGGGGGATCACTGTAATTGCTACCTTTCAAATTCCAAACAAAAAAGCATATCATCAATTGCTATGAGGATGGCATGATGGTTATTGTTTGGAAAATCATGTGGAATATGTCGGAGGCAGACTTCAATTTTCTGGATTGCAGCCTTTGTCAATGGAGTATTTATCTAAACTGATTTTCCATGAAATACCTAAATAATACTCATTCTGAATATGAATTTTGTGATTGAAATATATTTTACATTGGATTAAATGAGTCATTCTTGTTGCATAATTTATTCATCATTTTTCTACACAGTTGATTTTTCGGAGTGATGCATATTTTTAATCCTGGCTTTGACATTTGATTATTTAGTCTCAAATATGTGAACCTAATTTGTTATGCCATGTTTTTTCTGAAAAGTTGACTCATTTTGTTGACTCATTTGGCTCGCTACCCAGCATAGTAATTCTGCTGTGCCGTGGAAGTCTTTAATAATGTTCTTCCTCGCTGCAGTGGCTGTGCTGGTCAACCTGTAGAGGCAGAGAGAAGTGTCTAATGATCCACTTCTTGGCTGAGACTGATTGATACTTTCATGTCCGTCTGTGTCAGACCAAACCCAGTTAAAAAAACAAGATTGATGGTAACTGGATGTTTATTTAACCTTTGCAAAGGCTAAAAAAAAAGGGCACGACAAGACCTTAACGGTTTACTGCAACATTGTTAACATGGATGGATAGCTGCTGAAAGTTTAGGGGAGGGAATGGTAAAGAGAGGGGACCCTCAGGGAGCTAGTTCAGGCAGGCATCTCAAGCAGCAGTTTATGCCCGCTTTAACCCCTTTCCATGGTTCATTCCAATTACCCCAATAAACAAAATTTATTTAAAGAGCAAGAGCCACTTGTCTCTTACATGCCTTCGGGTGACTCACCAAGCTCACCTCTGCTCTTAAAATCCCACCTCCTCCCCAGCCTCTCCCTGTAGGCTCCGATTCACCGGAGGGGGATTAAGTCACGTTCATCACTTCTAATATCATGTCTCATGAATGTCTCATGAATAGGGATTGGCTATATTTTAAATTATATGCCAAAACTCAAGTGTTTTGTCACCAAAAAAAGTATTTGAGGTGCTGTTATAGAAAAGTGGCCCTTAGGTCACTGTAACCTGTTTGTTTGGATAATGCTAAATTCAATGCGTCCGTGACTTCTCTCTGAAATGTGAAATATTGCCACTCAGATGTTAAGTGTATGATTTTTGGGGCACGCTGCTGTCTGGAGAAGTTACCTCAAGGATTCGTTGTTATTGAGGCAATGTGTTGAAAGTGATTGCATCTGATTTCCAGTACTGTCATTTCCTGACATCGGCTTGCCCTGTATGTGAGTAGATGATCATCTCTGCTCCATACAATGTGGATCATATCCCCAAATCAATCGTGAGAATTGACTGCCAGTAATACACATATAAGGATGAGTACACTTCTCTTCCACACACCTGATGGGAGCTGAGACTGACATTAAATACAAGAATAAGGATAAAAATATACGAACCAATAGGAGCTGTCTGCACATTTTGCTACTTGGTCAGAATCCATTATACACATGGTCTGTGCTTCTTCTTGTCCAGTAGCAGAGCATAATATGAAAGATTTCCTATTGACCTAACATTATTATTCGGTCCTTGGATAGTTTAACATAGTTTGACATTGAGTTATGGTCCAGTGTTTGCACCCTGCTGTTGCTGAGGACCATCACTGCTGCCCTTTGGAACCGCACCCAAGCATGACCCTCACAGAAATTACACCGACTAAATGTGGTCTTATACATAAAGAAGTAAGCTTTCTTCATTCAAATATTAAGCAGAAAATATAAACCTTGAGATCAATAATGAACCTCTAAGGGCATTATGACCCAAGCATTATGAAGATGAATATTTCCCAAGCAGAAAAACACAAACACCTCGTGAAGTGATGACATTTTGCAAGTTCCTCACTACTTGCTACTTCTGCCGGCTTTGAGCTCCACTGCTTTCGAGACATTCAACACCTGCCCAGTCTTGCATCGCAATGCAATTATGTGGACATGCTTGCAGGTAATGTTCTCAATGTGCTGTAAGTTCAACTTTTAAAACACTTTAAAGGCCCAAACAAAGGATTAAAATTCTTGATGTGGTCATTATCTGACATCGAGATCCACAGATCAGCTCTTACATTATAGCAAGGGTGAACTGGAGAGTTGTGAAGTCAGAATAGCTCTCGTTAATGGGATTGGCTGTTTTAGAAGAAGCCTCGCACACAGCAGGTAAGAGGACTGTTTATCCTGTTAATGTGTCACTTTAAATACATTAGGAGTAGGAAGTTACCCTGCTTTAGTTTGGCACGCTGCCCCACTAATCCTGAAGAGCGCAAGGGACAAAGTGTTTATGGAACCAAACATTACACTTTAGGTAGATTACAAACTTTTCCTGCTAAAATTATATTTCAACGTAACTGCACAATAGATGAGTTACTTTTACGAATGCATTCATCGATGTTGAGTGTTTAAAACTGTGGCCACCTTGAATAGCAGTTGAAGCACAGACACAAACCCAAACAAAAACATGGGCACTAGCACATGTGCTAATCTGCCCACACACACACACACGGCCACACACACACACATGGTATAAAATGCAGTCGTTGCTAATGAGTCGTAATCAGGTCCCACTCTACCACAGTGCAGCCAGTGGCAAGCAGTGTGAATACAATCAAGAAATTTCTGTCGCAACAGGTTCCCCGAGGTCTTTTAGTCACAGTGTAAAACAAGTGCTACATAATTCATTCTTGACTTTTAATTTTCTAATTTTTTTTCAATGTTTGACAAGTTTGGGCAAAATGCACAAGACACTGCTGTGGATGAGGTGGATGTGCAGCAGTGAGATACTGCTCCATCCTTCTACAAGTCACTTCATAGCCAGTGCCATCAGTTAATAATACGGCAGTCGACTGCAGTTAATGGTAATATGTCAGCATAGAAAAAAGTTAAAAGAAGTTTTCTTCTCTTCTTCTTTGGAGTAGGGGTTGAATGAGGAACTAATGTGTCAGTTCACTACACTTTTATTTGTAAACTCCAATCAAAGATCATCCAACTCACTAATTTATGTTCCTGTCCACTCCAATTGGTTGTAATTCATGTAATCAATTTAATTCCAATAGAGTCCACACTAAAAGTTTGTACAATGGAAAGAAAATTTAAAAAACTGCAACAAATTTTCACTTCAGTACAATCCTATGTCCTGAGCAAGCATGAGGCGACGGGGGAGAGGAAAAAAACCTAATTAGCAGGGATTAAAAAAGAACCAGAGTCTGGGCGGGCGGCCAACTGCCTCCACTGGATGGGAGTCTGAGATGACAGGAAAGGGAGACAGGCCAGTATAGAGAAACTGGTCTGTGGAAGTTTGCCTCTGAGACTCAAAAGAAAACATTGTTAATTGCAGTAATCAGGACATAAACAAACAAGAAGAGTAAAGAGAACAGAGTGAGGGAAAAGCCCAGTGGTTCATTGAAGGCCTATAGGTCTGGACTTCTGGAGGACCTTCACACAACTCTCAGGACGGCTGAGCCAGCCCTGATTATAAATTTCATTAAAAAGGAACGTTTTCAGCCTAATGTTGAAAGCTGGAGAAGGCGTCTGCATCTCCAGCACTAACTGGGAGCTGATTCCAACAAGATAGGAAGCCTAATAACGGAAAGCTCTGTCTCCCATTCTACTTTTGGAAACTCTGAGAACAAAGTGTAAACCTGCAGTCTGAGAGCGGAGCGCTCTGTTGGGATAATACAGAAGCTGGGCCCCTGGGGGCCTTGAGATGTAAGAATTTTATATTATATCCTGGATTTAGCAGGAAGCCGATGAAGAAGCTAAGTTTGGAGAAATATGATCGTTTTCTAATCCTCATCAGAACTCTCACTGCAGCATTTTGGATCAGCTGAAGGCAGTTCAGAGTCATTTCAGGAGATTGAATTAATAAGGAACTGCAGTAATCCAATCTTGAAGGGACAAATGCATGGGTTAGTTTTTCTTTCAGTGTTACAAAGGTGAAAGAAGGCAGTTGCCATGACTTGTATGAGCTTTAACATAAAAAAAAGAAATCACACACAGAAAAAAAAATCACACATCTGCTTTAAGGCGCTCTCACCTTAACACCTCTCCCCCATGGTTGAATGTTTTCGAGACATAAGTCGCCTTCCTCGTCGCGCCAGGTCACAGTGGTGGTGTCTGAAATTATGATTGGTTTTCTGTAGGAGGCGGTCAGTGGAAAGTCTGTCAGTTGCTGCTGTGATAGAGCACAGTGGTGCCTTGCAGTGGGGTTGGACATCAGCCTAGAAGCTCGCGTGGCGCTGGCAGCGCCTCTCGCTTGAAGGAGATTCAGTGAAAGGAGCCTGCAAAGAACCCAGAGACCAAAATGGTGGCATCAAATCCTGTAATGTTCCTCCTGCTCCACCTCTGTGAACTACAGCGGCACTGTAAACAACGTTTACATTTACAAAAAAAAACCAACAAAAAATGCGCAAAGCTTTTTTAACTCATGGCTTTCATTCTTGGGCAGCAATTTAATGACTAACGGGATAATCATGGGTGGATTCCCTCTTATGTTTATCATCTTGTAAAAACGCTACATGTACGAAATTGTCAGGTATATGAAGTGGCACCTGCAGTTGGGAGCATGAGGGGAAGAGAGGTGAGAAGCCAGGTCATCCAAAGAAGCAGATGTCGAGTCAACAGAACTGGATCTCAAAGTGCTGATTGAGAGAGGAAGTGTATTGTATCATGCTGAGTGGAAAGAACTATTCAGAGCTTTTTCTTCATTTGTTTACCTATTTGTGTTTTTTTTTTAATTTAAATGTTCATGAACCAGATGGTTGATAAATATGCTGATACTATAGGTTTAAGAGTAGTGCTCGGCGGTATACCAGTTCATACCGAATACCGGTGTTTATTTTTCTTATGATATGAATTTTTCATACACCTTAATACCAGTGAGTATGTACTGTAGCGTACACAACGTTAGGAACCGCAGAACATTGTTTGACAGGGGACTGTTTTGCAGTTGCACTGGAGGCACAACACTCTACTAGTTCGGGACAGCGAAAGTCCCGAAGTGGAAGCTCCAGAATGGCAACATGACACTGAGGAACTTCTTCCTAAATGAGGAGCCGTGTCTGTCATGTGGAAGTTCTTTGGATTTAAAAAAGACGACGTCCAACAAACTACAATAATCTGCAAATGTTGCCGAGCTAAAGTTGTAGCCACGGGAAGCAACACCAGGCTGGTGTTGCCTCTCGCGGCTACAACTTTAGAACGTTGTTTACATTGTGTAGTTAATGTTGATTTTTTACAAAATATGTTTTTTCAAGTTGTTTGCAAAATTTGAAAAATAAAAGGGTTTTGTATTTTAACTACAACTATCATGCATTCTGATTCATTCACTTAATTAGACTCACGAGTGCCACCTCTTTGTAAATAGTATCATTTTGTGAGGCCATGCAAACCCGTATTAATACTAGCGTAGATATGAATGTTTTTCTACAATATTCACTCCTTGTGACAGTAAAATAGGTCATTTTAAGACAATTTACTGCAGCAATTCCTCTTTAAATTATTAAAAAAATGTGGTTAACACCCAGTTGTGCCTTCAAAAAAAAGAAATACTGTGATATACCATGAAACTGATATAATTTTGGAAAAATACTGTGATATACATTTTTGGTCATACCGCCCAGCACTATTTAACAGTATTATTGAAACTCAGTCATTTGAAATTGCAATGAAACAATGCATAGTCTTCCAAATTGCATGCCATTTAGAACTGACAAGTGCTCCTCTTTTTCCAGACTTACTCTTTTATTTTCTTAGTTTTTTCTTTTGCAAATGGAGGTGGAGTCATCTAGCCATCCAAACTGAGTATGGTCAGCTATTTAGAAGTCTATATCACTACTGCCTTTCAGCAGGGGAAGCACCAAACCTTTGTTGACTGCATGCAGAATGAAGCTGCAGACTGTTTTTTCTTTTAGCTGTAGATAACAGTTGAGTCTGACTGTTAAAGTGTGTTAAAAAAAAAAAAAGACCCAGAAATGGCTCAGAGTGATTCTAAATACATTTGCAAATGGTAAGAAAACAGCCTGAAGCTGATTCTGTGAGAGTGGAGCTAAACGTATCTTTTAAACAGAAACAGAAATGTAGGCTACCTTACTCGTTTGTCAGACATGCAAAAACAACAGCAACCCCACCCCCTCCACACACACACACACAAAAACAACTTATTTTTAATTGTGATCACATTCCCCTGGTCTTTAGGTGAATGCCAACTGTTTCATTAACGTTGTGTATTAAGAACTTGGTGACATTTAATTGCATGGGTGCTATATTGAGGGGGGAGCCCTCAAGCCCTTCGGGCTCATCCTGTCTTTATCAAATTATTATAGCTTGTCACATTATGATTAACAGTTTGGTGGGTTATGGCATTAAGAACATTTATTGCTTATCAAGGAGGTCTTGTTTTTCTATCTTTTCATGTGAAAGCTGCTGCTTCAGTCTTTCTGCTAACAGTTGGCAGCTGTGTGAAGCTGAGCTGTGATAAGCTGCCATTGTCACAGCAGACAGAGATGCTCAGAGGCAGAATTTGAATGTCTAAGAGGTATGCTAATACTCTATAATACTTTTGATGACTGTCAGACTGCTTCTCCCCTTTCTGGTTGTATCTCTGTTACACATGCTCTCACCTCTGCTTTTCTGTCCTTCCCATCATCTGCGGTTGACATTTGAATCCACTGCATCCGTTCTTATACCCTCACATGAGTCATTGACTTTTCATCTGTTCACATCCGAACCATGCACAGCTTGAGAGATGTGGGTTTCAGTCAGCAGGAAACCTCCACGTTATGCCACGTGTGTCATGACAGGCAGTAAAGTGCCTTTAGGGCGCCGGCTTTCATCTTTGTAAATTCTGATGACAGTGACTTGTTGCGGAACTGACAGACTGTCGGCGCTGTCAGATTGCACAATCACTGACTCTGCTGCGATGATCACTTATGCTGTTGAAGGCCAACCTTTTGGGAACATCTGTTATTGTGTAGGTGTGTACATTTGGACACACGCGTCCGTCCTCTTCTGCTCTCAGGTGTTGTAACACTGAAACCAAATTATCACCCTGTCAGATGCTGGGAATCAGTAACAATGAACAACCTGATTGTGCTACAACCTTAAATCCAGAGAAAATGTGGATGGAATGGCAAAAAAAAGTTCCTTTGTCCAAGGAGGTTATGTTTTTGCTGTCTGACTGTATTCAAGATAACTCACAAAGTTATGGATGGATTTTAATGAAATGTTCAGGAGTTGTTGGAAATGTGAAAAGGAAGAACTGATTAAATTTTGGTTGTGATCTGGAAGAAATCCTGGACTCTGGATCACTTTCAAATTTTTGATAACATTGCGGTAAATGGGCCAAAAATTTTGTATCTAAATATCTCTGTTACTTATTGCCCAATACTCATGAAATTTGACTCAGGGAATTGACAATGGGAAAACCTCTATCAAATTTCAAAGGCTGATCCGGATCTGATCCAGAAGGCAGATTTTATCGCAATCTGTAAATCGTTATATGGGAGAACTGTTTCGCTTGGTGGAGGTCTGCGCTCTCCGAGTGCTTTTCTAGTTACATTTACTTTGACTTTTATTTCATTTCAGTATGAAACAAAGCTTGATAAATATTACAGCCTGAACCCAGTTTACCTCACTTGTTCATGCACTGTACAGCCGTTCCTGCATTTCAGGCATTCAATATATTTTAGACAACAAAAAAGAGGGCAAATGATAATATTATTTGGAAATTTTAAGTAGAAAAAGCATCATTTCAGTAGGATGATTTGCAACTGAAGCAGCGTCCATGAAAGCCTGACTCTTTGACGACTGAAGGTGGTGGAGTAAAATCACTGACACGTTTAAAAAGAGTCTTCTTTAGAGAAAAATATGAAAGGCTTTATGTGTATTTCTCTCTCAATGGTGCATAATATTCTTAAACTGTTTAAGGACTCAAGAATTGTCTTCAGTTGCTGATACAACTACAAGGACAAAGGGTTAGTCATGAACTAGGACGTGGAGCAACGTTTACCAAGTATTTCTACATGCATTATTTTTTCTTTTAAGAAGACAGCTAAATCCCACATTCTATACACATTGCCAAGACATGGCTGAAGAGGAATGGATCACTGCTATTGGACTGGCTTCCCTGCAGTCCTAACCCGTCTCCTACAGAGCGCGTGTGGAGAATTTTGAAAGGAATGACGACCCTGTGCTCTTGCACACCACATGTTTTCAGGTAGAATGGGGGGAAAAGAAAATAACAACTGAAACCCTTTATAGCTCAAAGTTTGTCACATCACAAATTTGTAGATGCTTTTCTGTCACCTTTTTGGGAACGTGCTGCAGACCTGAAATGTCTCTGTTTGATACTGTCTTACATGAAAGACTAAGTCAACAGAAATGTCATAACACATATTAAATGGCAGATTTTATAACTTATGCTCTCTTCTCCGTGGCAACTTTGGATGTGGCATTCTTTGGGTTGTGAATATTGTATTGAACCTACCTCTAAAAAAATGTACATTCAGATACATTTACACAAATGATAATACTCCTAACATTATTGTAATTGATTTTAGGTTAGAAAAACCATCTTGACTTTAGGACCAAATTTCTCTCCAGATATTGTCAAGCACACACACACAGTGGCTCCCTGGCTGAGAATAAGCACCTTGAGGATTAAATAGCAGACGTATTCCGGTTATACAAATTGAAAATGGTGAGAATTGAGTTTTAAAATTGGCCTTTCAGAATTTTAGATATACAATCCAAATAAGTTTTAGCTGGATTTTTTTCTCTTTTTTTTTCCCCCCATTGTTCACAAAGGGTAGAGATTTCCTGGATTTTTATCTGGATGCTGATGGAGTAAAACCTTAAAATTCTTACCATTTATTTTGTGTTATAGAGTAATGTGTTATAGAGTATGTTACTATGGTTACAATCTGTGATATATTACTAAGAAAAAAAAAGGCCTCTGTGATTCCCTATATTATTGATATTAATTAATTAAATATTATTAATGAAAAACCACACTGGGATAATTCATAGGTAAAATAAAATGATCACATAAAGCAAAAATGCATGACACTGAAAAAGTATAGTGTATACTAATATACTAGAAGTAAATGTAAAAACTATTTAACAAAAAAAAAAAAATTCTACATTGAATTGGTCTGAATCTATTGGCATAAAGCATCCTTGGGCACGTTTGGACTAGGCCTATCACCATTCAATCTGAATCTGTTCTACGGGGAATGTGGCAGGTAAAAAAAACCCTCCAGACAGGCACAACATGACACCAGTAGATCAGGTAAAGGGAGTTCAGTAGCTCTGGTTGGAAGGACAGACAACATGAGACCAGACCAGTGTTTTTGAAAGTAAGGAAGGGTGTTTGCAGAGACTGAAGGTATAAAGAAAGGTTTAAGATCCTAAAAAAGTGGGACTACTCCAGGGCTGACTCAGATCTATCCATGTGTTTTAGGAATAAACTATAGACTGTGTAAGAAGAACTGGACAAACCCCTCCGATGTCACACATCTACAGTTTTTTTTTCTTAATAATTTTTACACCAGTCAATCAATCAATCAATCAATCAATCGATGTTTATTTGTAGAGCCCTTTACAACACACAAGGTGACCAAAGTGCTTTCCATTAAAATCCACATTAAAACAAAACAATTTAAAATCGACATAACAATACAATTAAAATTAAATTAAAAATATCTCACATCAATACTGTGTATTAAAAGCCAGTCTAAATAAATAGGTTTTAAGTCTCGATTTAAAAACCCCAAAGTCAGGGATGGTGCGCATTTCAGGGGGCAGCTTGTTCCAGAGTCTGGGTCCAGCAACTGAGAAGGCCCGATCACCCCAGAGTTTAGTCCTTGTTCTGGGGACTTCCAGCAAGAGCTGGTTTGAGGACCGTAGGCCTCTAGTGGAATTCTGAACACGCACTTGTTCACATAAATAAAGAGGGGCAAGCCAATTGAGGGCTTTAAAAAAGCAAAATTAACATTTTAAAATCAATTCAGTCATTTTTTGTGAGTGAAGTTTTCTATTTTTGTTTTTTATTTATTTCTTATATTTGACACCAAATCCTGAGTCTAATTTTGGCCCACAAGAGGACTTTGTTTCTTAACAATCATTCCATTTTATTGTTCTTATTTCTTCAATTATTATCCCTAAAAGATGAATGAACAAATGTTTGTTCTGTTTCAGTCTTAATTATACTAAATGTGGATTGCATTATGGGATATAGTATGCAAAATTGGCAAAATGGCAGAATGGCATAATGGCAAAATCAGTACGTACGAGTACTGTAGTATATGGTTTTAAAAAAGGCCCTTGTCAAGGGCATACAGCATGTACTGCTTGCTAGTTCAGCAGCTGTCATTAGTAAGAAGTATGCCACAGTAAAAGTGATTATGCAGTGGCACAGCCGGGAGCTAATCACTTGAGCTTTGTGATCGTCGTCTGGTGTAATGACCCACTGCAACACGAGATTTAGTGTGCAAGACAAACTGGTCAGTTGCAAACGGGTATCATTCAAGTTACTGCAGTTGATCTTTTTATTTAAAGTAGGTGTGGTGGATCAGTTTTAATCATCCAAAACATGCAGGGCAGTGGATCCCAAAGGAAAACTCAAAATCTCAAAATCAAATTCTGTAAACAAGAGGGCAATTATCTTTTGCAGTTAGATTTTTCTAACTATCAGTTCTAAATCATCTCTATTTTTCCAACCTTCTTTCTCAGTTACACTTTTTTCATTCTGATTTTCAATTTTATAAATGGAGAGTCAATGATGGGTACGCTCTCGTTTACAGAATTTGATTTCTTGGTTCCAGAATTTTCCTTCTCTGATTCAGAGCTTTAGTTCTCAGAGTTTAGATTTTGATTCGCAGTGTACATGCTGGTGATCTGACGCCAGACTTTCACACTTGGTGGGATACAAATACTAAAGGAAACGATTTCTAATGTTTGGAACTTTGCTGCATCGCCTCTAACTGTCGCCAACGGACGAATGAAATGTTCATGGAACACCGCATGTTCTGATGTTCATTTCGCTTTTAGTGCATCTGAATACAAGGTTAGCACATGAGGCCCCTGGACTGGAAAACACTGACATTTTTGATT
>JAGFBZ010000899.1:1412500-1433240 GCA_018398805.1 Hirundichthys speculiger
CATTTATTTCATCCGCATTAACGCATTTTGCTCGCATCCTTTTGTTCTGAAAAGTCTTACTGGCTGCTGCGGAACCAGAAAACAGTAAACATAAGAAAAAGATAAAACAGACATGGAGAATGGTAAAAATCCGTGATCTTTACAGTTCAGGTAGCAACTCAGGTACCATTATTAACAATTCTGTCTGAAAAAAAAATTCTGTACTGCAACAAAACTTTCGCATCATTCCTCCATGTTACATCAGATCTGTTCCATGCGTTTATTGTCGTGCTGTTCTCTTACTGGTTACTTCAGTGCAGCTCCATCTAGTGGCACAGATGTGTAATGACAACAGAAAGTTCAGTCCTCGATTATAAAACAAATTCAGTCCAGTGGCCTGTTTTTTAATTTCATATTTTTGATCCAAGTCTAAAATTGAACCAAAAAAAAAAAACTGGCATTTTTTTTCTTTTTTTTTTTTTTTGGTGTTAGATTAAAAAACAAAAAACTTAATAAAATGTAACTTTTTATTTTTTGTATTTTTGATTGACAATTGAAAATGGAAAGAATGAATGATACACAGATTAGTAAAGTTACTGAACTTTAACATGGACATTTTCATTTTTAAGTTCTCCCAGATGGAGGATTCAACAGGTTATTTGTAACAACTGACAAGTTAAAAGTTTCTGCTGTTACCTCAGAAATTACCTTTCTTAATGTTCTGATTGTGCTGAGCCACAATCATTTTGTGGGATGTTGTTTGTAGACTTTTTTTTAAATTTTTTGTATAAAAACAGAATTACAATAATGCCCTGGCAGTGGCAATAGGCTTTATTTTATTTTACATTTTTTAAGATGAGATTTACACTAAATATGTGTTACTGACAAGTGTTTGAACAACAAATGTTATGACATTTTAGTTCATATGGCAGCAGAACATTTAAATATAAGTGCATTTTACACTACTTTTGAATTCCTTATTTGATTTTGCATATAGAATGCAATTAATCGTGATTAATCAAGGAAATCAAGGAAATAATGTGATTAATCGCGATTTAAAATTTCAATTATATGTATATATGTGTATATATATATAATATATGATAATGTGTGTGTGTGTGAAAGGAAGAGAGAGTGGGAAAAAAACGACACATGAGATCCTGTTACTGAATGTAGTATCAAAGGAAGGGCACACAACCACTGAAGTTAAAAAGAATGTTTGATCCGGAATCAGAGACAATGCTGACTACTCCACCCGGAACAGGCTTGCTCAGAGTTATCTGAGCTGAGCAGGGCAAACACATTGGGGCGATTATTGGAGACACAGCACTCTGAGGTGTGCCATCAGCTGAATGGACTGGTTCAGACCGAGGCAGCATATCAATGGTTTCATCTCCTTGGTGAGTCCCTTTTTCCAGATTGAGAGGATAAGGTGGCTTTTCAGTGACAACACAATTTTACAGTCTTTCTGTGTGAAATGTGTGTAAGACCATGGAACATATGATGCAAAAACCCAAAGATAAGTGATTCATCTGTGAATTTTCTTTAACAAAGCCACAATTTTGAAATCATTTAATTTAATCCTCTAATGGATGAATGAATGGATGGATGGTCACTACAAGAGTACACATTTTAACGGTGCCTTCCTATCATTAACGTCCTATAACAGTATCCCCATTTTTCCACCTTCCCATCTTATGACAGATGCGATCCAAAGAAAAGAAATTATTTTAACAATGAAATAACTTTGGATGCTCTTTGCACAGGAAGCATTCAGCACTTTTCACAACCTCAGAAACAAATAAAGAAAATAAAAACAATCATGATGATTAAGCATGGAAACCTTTTTTTCTGAGTAATTTGTTTCTCTATCATTATTAGTAAAGTACAAATAAAGACACTGTGAAAGACACTTTTCTTTAGAGCAATGAGCAATTTATTTCTTTTGAACTGGGGGACTCAGTCTCTGAAATGTTGTTGGACTGAGTCCAGCCTTCCTTTCTTGGCTGATGGAGATGTGATCCGCTTCATTTCAGAGATATATTGAACCAGTCACAGAACTCTGTGATTATCCACCAACATGTGGTGATGAAAATACGCCCAAAGCAGCTAATTAAATGCTAAAAGAGCAAAAGAGAGAAATATCTGGTCAGAGTGCATTTTTTTTTAAGTTGTAGAGAGAGATGAAATAACAGCAACGGATGGCAAAATATAGCCTGTGTGCTTTACATCCACACTTTCTTCGGTTTGTAGAGCAGTGCGACCCCCCACTGTGCCAAGCACATTTAAGGTGCTCTTAAGATCCCAGTGACGTCCTTGATGGTGGCGATAGTGGCGGCATGCCTCTGACTGGAAGACATCTCAGAGTGAGCATGAAAGTTGGTGAGTGGCATCATTAACCAAGGGGCTGGGGCATAACTTCACTCATCCTATTAAAACAAGTCATTATAGTAATGAAAGCCCTCTGATGTTGGAATGTATAACGGCTCAAAGATACTTATCAATGATCCAGTGCATACAGCAGCTTCTTTTTTTTTTTTTTGAGGCACCTTTCTGCAGATCTCCATTGCAGAATATAAGAAAATTGTGTACCTCCTGGGAAGTGAGAGACCACATCCAAGATGCTCCTGCTGGGAGCTGCAGATGACTTGTTGGATTAAACAGCGGTTTTGCTCACATCCCCTTCAGCTAAATATTTGAAACACTTCTATAGTAGATACTTTAGGATGCATTTGAATGCGGACTGTAATGCTGACGCTGCTGACATAGAAAAGGATCCTGTGTTGACTGCAACACTTTATTCTGGTGGATGGGGGAAGTCATGAACAAAACACAAATAACAATTTAATGTTTAAGGTTAAAAAAAAACCATCTGCTCTTTACTGGGTCATAAAATGAGGTAAATTACTCCATGTTTAAACAGCAACATAATATATTGTGCTTATTCTATAAATAAAACCAAGTCAAGTCAGTAGGGTTAGTAGCAGACAAATGCTGCTAATCAAACACACTTCATTAAGTGATCATCATGTAGCGTGACCACCTCTATAAAAGTGGACTTTTTGGCATCTTTCTGGTGTGAATCATTCAGGCCCATGTTAACACAATGCCAAAGAGGGAGGACATCAGGAACGATCTAAGAGAAACAATTGTTGCAGTTAATCAATTTGGAACTGTTATAAAATCATCTTCAAACAACTTGTAATCAGTCTTTCTGAGGTAAATGATTGTTAACAACTAGAAGGCATGCGAGGCAGTTACCAGTCACCTCACTGCAAAAACACAAGAGTTGCATGTCAAGACTGTTTAGGCTTCACTTAACATGTCAAATGTTACTTTTCATGGCAGTACAATTAGAATGTGACTGCACAAATGTACCTTTCTTGGAAGCGTTGCTAGGAAAAAACAAAAGACAAGAAATACATTGAAAAAAAACCTCTTCTGTCTAAAAAGAAAATATTAAAGGGAATCAAAGTCGCATCTGAAGACAAAACAATGCGCATTCGACAGGACTGAGGAACGTGTAAATGTTACGCCATAATGCAGAGTACCGCAACTGGTGTTAGCAGGACATCCTGTCAGGTCAACATGACTTAACTTAAGTAAAATCTGAGCAGATTACAAGACTTGTGGGACAATGTCCCTTGAACTAACTGGGCCAGTTATCCTAGTGGATAACTGGATAACCAGCTGGAATAGTAGGAATATTAGGAGCAATAAAAACGACTGTTAAAACCTGTTGATTCATGGTTGTATTAGCATTTCTGAAGAAATGTTGGTTGTTTTGAAGTGACTTTTGATCCTGTCCAAGTCATTATATAAGTGCTGAGACTCCTTTCTTTGACATTTACACAATTTGCCAGAAGGGAGTGCAGGCAGACATCAACATAAACACTTTAAGGAATCACAGAGTTTATGTGTTTCTATTAATGACAGCATTCAATATAACATTATAACTACCAGTGGCGTTGCTCTTCTCTATGGCACCCTGGACAAAACCCCCATTCTGACCTACGTAGATCATTCCTTCTGATCTTTGTTTTATCTTTTCGGTTAATGTTTTTATTTAATATTGCTTTTGATCCTGTTTCCTTTCGTCTTGATGGATTTTAGTCCTACTTTTCCAGACAGTATTCACATGATGTCACAACTTCAAGGTTACGAGCCTTCCACCATTTCGTATGCCGAGCAGTTCAGTGATAAATTTGAGTGTGTGACTTACATTCTACAATAAGCCTCGCTGTTTCAGCTGCTGAAATGCCACATACATGCGTTGTTCACGGCAGCAAGAACAGGTGTGAAACAAAGTTTCGATAGATTCCCTGGAACTGGAGTACATGAAGGATCAAAGACTGAAGAGCTCAGCAGATGTCGACAAGAAACATGAATCACATGTGTAAACCACAAAGACTTTGTTCCCACAGATTATTCTGTGCTCTGACCATTTCGTCGAAGGTTAGACTAATCATTTCTGTGCCCATAATTTTGATTCCAGATTGAACAATTCTCAAATCAGACCAAGAAAGATTACCATGGACTACCTAGCCTAGTCCAGCCTCCTTAATACTGTATTTGTTTCATTCAGTAAACATTCAGAACTGATCGGAGTTGTTTTTAACACTAGAACCGCCAAGGGGGTAATTTTTACCCCCTAGCATTTTCAAACGTTTGTATTTCTGTTAAAATAAAACCCCTACATCTGTAAGTTCATGACTTTTCCTAAAATGGAATTATTAATCATTCAGTGAATTTTGGTGAGTGTGTGATGAAAAGAAAAAAATATTATGACCATTTATACCTAGAACCGCCGAGGGGGGTAATTTTTACCCCCTCACATAAACGCTGTATACAGCTGCCCCCTTTTGCGCCACGCCCCTCCCGCTTCTCTCTGTTGCTTAGCAACGCCCAAACTTTGTGCCGTCATCGGACTTTGACAACTATTTTCATCACTAAATCTTTCAAACAAACAGCAAAATTTAAGAATTGAACCCAACAAAAATAACAGCTGGCTGTTGTACCAGAGATCTGAGTGAGGGAGAGTCAGAAAGAGCAGAGATCACGTAGATGTGAGTGAACAGGAATCGGTGGAGAGAGAGACCGATGGCCCGTCATTTTTACCAGGTGATACGACATCAACTGAAGATGAGGAGCCGAATTTATGAAAAACGGCTTCTATAAGTGCGGGGTCACCACCACATACATTCAGTCCTCAGACACAGTGGGGGCTCGCGGAAATACAGGTAAATTCGGAAGTCAAGCGTTTTAGTTTCCTCTGGTTCTAATCATCTGGTATTTTAGCGAGGCAACGACTCTGACTGATCTAATCATAAATATTATTTTTATAATTATATTTACATTGTTCAGAGCTCAACCTGTATGTCAACTACATGAGGCGGCCAGGGATGGGTCTCCGTTTGGAGACCCATAAAGCTGGGACTGCGGACCGGTCCAGTCCAAAAATGTCCCGGTGGAGAGAGGTGGTCCAACTGCATACGCGCGCCACAACATTGACGACCCTGTGAATGCGTTCATGTACCTGATGGACCGGGTGATACAGCACACCTGTGACTGAACGGTGGCGGAGCCGCGCCGGTGGAGAGGAGGGCTGGGAATGGAGTCATGTGTGCGTGAGGAGGAGCACGCAGCGTTAATCCGTTTTTCAAAAATTAATAAAATATCTGTTAACATCTGAAGTCTGTTGTTTTGTATTGTAAATAGTCTGTTATTCGATTGCTGTCGTTTTCATGTTTGTGTTAACATACAGCTCCTACAGTTTGTTGATGAACGTACCGATGTATTTATTTGTGTGGCTGAGAGAGAGAGCGGGCGCAGCGTTCGGCTACGGAGAAAAAAAGCTGGCAAAAATATAAATTTTAAACACTTATTTTGACAAGTTTCCATTATTATTTCAGAAATATTTAGGAATTAGCCACTTCACAACTTCTAGAAATGACATCTTAGCATCGGTGACGCTGTTGTTGCAAGGGGGTCAAAATGACCCCCCTCGGCGGTTCTAGGAAGTTTGGAATGTTGGCGGTTCTAGTGTTAAATTAAATGAAGTGACCAACATTTGAGTAAAAGGATCCCATTCGGAAACTGAAGACAGTGAATAGCAATATTACCATGACTACCATGGATGGATGATGGATGATAGTGACTCTAGGCCCAAAATATGTAGGCCTTGGTTAAATGTTTTGAGGAAACATTTTTTAGGGAATTTAGAGGCAATTGGCCTGCTCAGATCGTGAAAATAATTTCAACAAACTTTTCCTGCAACCACGTGTCCTGCTGACCAAACGTAGCCCAGATCCTTCACCCAAACTGATTATAAGCCTCAAAAGACTTGTTGGTCTTCACTTCCTCTAGAGTTTGGGTACTTTTTTCATTAAAAATATAATTGTAGATGTCAGGGTACGACAAATCATTCGAATCGTGTGTAAAATCCTTTTAAGCCATCTGTGCTGGTCGATTCCACAGATTGCTGCTATTTTCTTGCATAATGAGATTTAGATTAAACATCAAGCGTTTCCATGTACTTCCACTGTTTTTCTCTTGCCCTCTGATACGGTTTGAGTGTCATTTTCTGATGATTCGCATCCATTTCTGATGACTAATGCCTTGAACTTGTAAACATATGACTGCACCAACACCCATGAATAGCCGGGCTGTTGTGTGATGCTTGACCTACAAGGTGGTGACGTTGGGTCAGAATACCTGGATGTGACAGGCACCAAAGGGTCGCAGGCCAAGATCTGAACCTGCAACCGCTGCGGGAGGAGCGCAGCCTCCAGCTGTTGGACAGAAAACCTGCTGTCTTGACTGCTCAGACTCAGAGATCGGTGTCCAGTTTACAAACTAGTAAGGTATAAGGGGGCCCCCTTATAGCTAACTTCTCTCTTCGGGTCGAATCTCAATGTTAATACAATGCAAGAATATAATTGAAACAAAGAAGATATAAAATAATATGCCTGCAGTATTTATTTATTTGTCTTTTGCTGCTCTGAGTGACACTACAGGTAACAACCGAACAATTATTTGAACGATGCATTGTATCGGGATATTAATTTTTATGACATTTTTCTACAAAGTGTCCAGCTTTTGCCGCTGTAGTGCATCTTTCTGGGCTTCTGGAAGAACATTTTCACAGCTACTCTGGCTGTGAGTGTTGCTATCTTTCTTGCTATCAGACATTTTTGTCTGTTTTTCAGCTGGTTGATGGTCAAAGTGTGTTTATTCAGTGGAAGTGTATTGTAGGGATAGAAATAACATGTTAGCATGCAAATAAGATAAAAAAAAAAATATATATATATATATATATATATATATATATATATATATTAGGGCTGTGCCGATACACTTTTGTGCCGATTCGATTCTCCTACGATTTTTGGGTCCCGATTCGATTTATATTGCGATTCTGATTAAACAAGTATTGCATTTCGATTTTACCAAGTAAAATGCGTAAAATTACAAAGTAAAATTGCGATTTTTATATTTCAATTATTGAAATATAAAAATCATATAATAATAATAAATATTATATTTATTATGTGTACTTATTGATTATTATATAATATTATAATAATATATTATTCTTCTTCTTCTTATATTATATTATTTTAAGTATGAAATAATAATAAAAATATAAAGATTAAATAAGTTTTAATATTTTAAAAAAATGCGCAATTTCTGTAGTTTAGAGCAGAGGTGTTCAACCCTGGTCCTCCAGGCACCCTATCCAGCAGGTTTTAGATGTTTCCCCTTCTTCTTCACACCGTGATACAAGTGGCTGTGTCATCAACAGACTTGTGCAGACTTTAAGGACAACCTGATAATGACCATTAATTAAAATCAGGTGTGTTGAAGCTGGGAAACCTCTAAAACCTGCTGGATAGGGTGCCTCAAGGACCAGGGTTGAAGACCTCTGGTTTAGAGGTCTTCATGGGTCCACTTTCATGGACCCAACCCCGAATGGAGCCGTGAAAATTCCGAAACCGACCCGACCCGAGCTATTATCATAAGTTCGGAAGTCCAAAGCTGAATGGACCCGCAATTTTTGGACCCGTAAACGACCTGACCCGAGTCTTTAGTTTCCGACCACGAACTGAACTGAGTTACCTGAATAGAACCGAGACAGTACAGCCTATAGTTGCTAATTTTAAAAGTTGTCTAGCGTTGAATAAAACTTGATTTTCTTACCTAAAGTTGTCTTCCTCTACCCGGCTCAGTTGCTACATAGGCTACGTGATGGAAACGACAATAAATCCACGTCGTTATTTTCTTCGTGGATACAGATGCTATTGGTAGCAACTGCTAACACTTATAGCCTACACCGGTCAGGACGTGTCGTGAATATGTTCTCATCCAGCGTTGTCATTTTGGCGATCCGTTGTGCTTTACAGCTGCCGGGCAAACCGCTAATAACACGCTACATGAACACGATTGTTTCATGACAAACACGCCACGTTAATGAATAATTAATTAAACTACCCGGGGCCTGACATCAGCTGCCACCGCCAGTATCTTTAACTCTCGAGTAAACGTGGACCCAGCCTGTCAGAGAGCTCAGACCTCTCTGGTTGGTGGCGAAGGATGTGCGCCGTCGTGTTCGTGGTGTTACCACAGTAAGAGATTTGACTGCGACAACGCTTATATATGGCTTTCCTCATATCGAGCTCTCCTGCCTCGTGCTTTTTATAAAAACCAAATAAAGTCCATACGTTTGATTTGAAGTGGGGCGGTGGGGGAAAGAGTTCAGACTCTGTGAAAGTACTCCGCTCGCTGCACTCCGCCATTTTGTCGCGTGAATTTGCCGGCATTCTGATTACTATGGTGACAGACGTGCTTCTATTTCCGGAAGTGTAGATGACAAAAGAGACAGCGAGCGGAGTATTTCCACGGAGCCAAAAATCGATTCGTGTATGAGAATCGATTTTTTAAAATCCCAAGAAAAAAATCGCGATTAATATGAAAATCGATTTTTTGGCCCAGCCCTAATATATATATATATTTATATAAGTAATTAGTTTTTTATTCTTTTTTTAAATAAAAGAACAAGGTATATGCCTGCTCTATAGGAAAGGTAACCTCAAAGGACTTCTGTTGCACTATATAGAAAATAAAATAAAATGAAATTAACTTGACTTTCAAGAAGAAACACTACAGTGGGACCAAATAGAGATGATGCAATAGATAAAAAATTGATGGTCACAATCGGCTCCTAAAAAAGTACTTGTGAATCACACTGCTACAGATCAGAGAGTTTCCGTTTCATTTTAGCATCTGCCATCTTTTCAGAAGTGTCCGGCTTAAGTGGTCAGCCAGGCACTTTTTTTTCTTCCATATGTGGTCAGTGAGATTGGGTTTTTTGGGTGATCATATTTACAGCTGCATAAACTCTAGGAATATATAATACCCACAAAATGCAACTAAGATCAAAGCATCACTTGATCTTTATTTATATTTTATATTATTAGAAAATATTCACAGGGCGGTGACTTATTTTAATAAGATTTTAATTGGGTTAATTTTTGATATTGGCATATTGAAAAGCATATCTCATTACTTATATTTTTATCATTATCAATAATTCCTTTCTTTCAGTTTTTTTTTTTAGCTCTATGTTCTACACAGAGCAATGCACACACACACACACACACACACACACATATAATATGTATATATACAATTTCTTGCAAACTATATATACAATTTTTTTTTCAGTTATGCAGGGGTTTTTTGTGTGTGTGTTGTAGTTTGCCTATTTTCTAACCAGAATTTTACAGGCTAAATCAGAATCAGAATCAGAATCAGTTTTATTGTCAAGTACGTTTTCACATACAAGGAATTTAACTTGATGTCTGGTGCAGAACATATAAACATATAAGATATAAAAAAAATATAGAAATATAGGAAAATATAGAAAAATATAGAACAAGTACTTAAATGGAATAAATGCACAATAGAATGACATTGAAATATTATAAAGTGAAGGTACAGGCATGGACAGTATGGGAAATGTGGTTATTGTTTGTAATGGCCTGTAGTCCACAGGTGTGCGATAATGTAACTCAGAGGGATGTATACTTTACGTTAATATAACGTAAACGTATAAAATCAGATGCTGCATGAATTCTGAAATCTTTGGTCTTGGAAATCCACTTTTCACATTGAATGTGTGCTTATAAACTGTCAGCAATTTAGAAAAATATTATAGTGTTTATAATTGATACCCCAAATAACTAATGTCCTCTGTTAAGTTTCACTGTTGGATCCAAGATTCAGATGATTAATTAAGTTTTTAAAAAATATCACTGTAATATGTTTTCAGATAGAGCTGTTCATACACCCTAAAAATACAAGGACTTGAAACCAGTGAAACAGTGCCGTAAAATTTGTCTTAATTTCTCTGTGATCCATGGAGACCTATCATTTCACTATGTAATGTACATTGTGACATTTCTTGGGGTCGTTCTTGCAGTTATTTTGAAGTTCAGCTGATATCCTTGCTGGGTCTACACCAGTCTCAGTAACGCTTTCACGGTTTGTGCACACAGTCATGCACATATACACGTTAATAATGTTGCTCTCTTATGAATTACAAGTAGACCTTGAGGCCATACACCTATATCCCACTAATATCTGGCTCACTGCCCGGTGACAAGGCTCAGTACAAAAGACAAGGACACACACACACACATTCTTTTGTCTTAAAATAGCGTGTCTTCACTGAGCACGCTCATCTGCATAATAATCATACAGTACAAAGAAATGCAGCCTTTGAAACTATATTCCTGTTTACAGCCATCATGCATGTAATTGTTTTAATTAGGAAAATATTTGATTTTCAGTTAGCTGATGAAACACCTTTAATTTGAATCAAGCTGTCATCACTGTGCATAATCAGAGCTATTTAAAACTAGCGGAGTAAGGTTCCAAGGTAATTTTGACATTAGCTTGATGAGCTCTATTTAACCAAGTAACAGAAGGAGGAGGCTTGTCTCTGTTAGCCAGGGAGACAAAACTTTATCTCTTGTCAATTTAAGCAGGATATTTTCAACACAGAAGACACATGTAGAGCTTCATGTACATCAGTTCAAATGCCACAAAACTTTATAAGAGTTAGCAAAAGTTTAACGCATTTCATGTGGTTTATGTAGAGAGGAGTGTTTCACTTAATGCTGAAATAATCAGTCTGATACTGATAAAATAATTATTGCCAGTTGTGCTACTTCTTTTATAAGTATTAGGGTTAAAAAAAAAAACTTAAAAGCACACTCTAGTTCTTCATCATAGAAGTAGAAATACTAGCCCGCATATGCTCTCATTAGTCTGTTATCAAAAATTTAAAGCAGCGCAAAGGAACTTTCGCAATTTTTCAGCGTGAAGGTGAAGTCGCTTTTATGGTAGAGTATATCCTTATTATTTGGGGGGGGTTACATTCCTTCCTCTCCCTGCCAATCCCAAAAAATCTGTGAATTATTGATGCAGTATTCAAAGGCCTATGTATGATGTTATATACACTAAAATATGCTTCCCAAACTCTTTCTAAAGACATTCTTACTCATTAATACAGTGATAATGTAGTAATGATAATGATGATAATAATACTTCTGAGTGTTTTTCTGCTAAAAAATGGCCTAAGAAATGCCTTCAAATAAAATTGAAACTGATATTTTAATGTGAAGAAAAGTCAGTTGCGCTGCTATATATATGCGGGTCCGTGTTTATTTTTTCACCATAGTCATTGAGACACAAATAGAAAATACAGTGACATATTCAGCTTGGACTGATTTATTGGTTAGTTGGAAGAATGATTTGCCATTTTTCAATTATTGGCATCAGCCATAGAAAATCCCACGATGGTGGACCCGTAGATGAAGTCGTCCATCTGTCAAGGAGACGGTCCCATACAGATCTTCTGTCTGGGTTTAAGAGAGCCAGCTACCTGTATTTTCTGTTTCTGTCATTACACATGAAAAACAAGTATAAATGTCATTGAAAGTTTGATTTAAAATAAACAAAAAAACAAAAAACAACATCACAAGAGGTATCTATTTCTTTTGCACTGTATTTAGCCATGGCGCTGTTGAGATTAAAGAGAAGCTCACAGGTTGGCTGATTTTTACATTCATTTAATGGAGAGTGTCATTTTTGTAAATGTTGTAAATATTACTATGATTTCTCTGTAGCACTACATTCATTTTTTTTCCCTTTAACCCCAAGCACCGGATTATACGTGAACTTCAGGGATCTCGGCAGCTACCTGATTCAAATCTGCCCCCTAAAACAGGTTTATACAGTTAAGGAAGATTGTTGTGCTCACTAAACTGCCATAAATGCCCAATATATCAAATATAATCCATAAAAAAAAGGATTATTTTTAAGGGTGCAAAAAAAAAAAAAAAAAAAATTTAAATTCAGGGAACTACAAATTGATCTATTTTTTCATATATTTTCATATTTCTTCACTGGGTAATGCAGTCTTTATCAAAGGTCCTTACTTTGCCATAAGTTGTGACAGTGAATAAAAACTGTTTATTTATGTATTGGTTATTTAATTTCTCTTTCCCAGTTTTGGAGACTGAAGCAATATCCTCAAACAGACTGGTTGTGAACACATCCTTTGAAAACTCATTCCTCTGCAAGAACTATGTAGCCTTGCCAGTCGTCCTGATATTTTCCCTCCTTACCTGGACTTTGATTTCCAGGTGTAAGCACCAACGGACGCTGAAAAAAAAAAATGCCTCTGGATGCAATAGGGTAGACACGCGACCCAATCAGAGGAGCCAAGCATGTTCAATACTCACAAGAAAACAGCCTCACATCGACCCAAGACATCTGAAATGGCTCGCAGCTGACTAGGAATGCCAGTAAATGACCTTCATTGGTCTTGTAGTAAAAAAATAACATAAATGAATAAACATGTGGCTCTTGGACAATCCCTGTTGTGATTGGTTCAGTACATTCTATTCTGGTGGAAATGGCTATTTCAGAATCAGAGAAATTATGAATGGGTACAGCTGGCCAGGCTGACAACTATGAGGATCTGTCAGAACTCATTTGCATCAATTCAAAATTATTACCTTACAAAAGGGATATTTGGAAAAACAATATGATGAATTTGGACAGAATAGGTCAAAACTGTATTAATTTTACTCCATTCTGATCATATTTAAGTCATTTTATGAATTAATATTGAATCCTGTGTTTTTCTGAAGGGAGCGCCTGTTGTGCTCATTCCCTCCCTGCTGCACCTGAAGGCCCGTAGAACTATTGAGCACAGCTCATGTAACCCTCCCCTGTCGCCCATGTCCTCTGACCCAGAGTCAGCAGGTTAATAACCAACTGCACCGAAAGCCATTTGTCATTTGCTACCTGCCTGCCACTGATAGGAGATGTCAGCGGATGTCTGTGCCCTTGTCCCTCCACCACATGACAAATACTGTATCAAGCTTTGCAATCTGAGACTCCCTAAGGCTTCTCGGTACTCCTCTACTGAACAACCACTCCCACTGGATGGCATTAGATTCTTGTGCCGTGATCCATAGCAAGATAAACTGGCAATCCCGCTGCTCTTTTTCATCTCCTTTTTCTATTGGCACATAAATTTGCGATCGAGTGCATTTTTTTTAACTGCTCTTCTTATTCAATTTTCGCAATTCTCTCCTCTCCTTTTTTTTTAAAGTGTTTTTTGGCTTTCCTTTGATGTTAGACGCTCAGTGCAGTCACTGGCCTGGAGCTGATGTTTCCATGCTGGCAGGAACCAGGATGGTTCACGCAGAGAAGATGACGACATTGAAGGATGAGACAGCATTTGTACAACGGCTCTTGATGAAAATATTTTCAGCAGTTCAGACTCATTGGCTCATAGTCCTCCCCTTTTTTTTTATTTGTCATTCTTGGCTGGGTGTACAGGATGAGCCCCCATCTGACCTGGTACCACTCCTCACTGAGGCAAACTGAGCCAAAGGAACATCTGTTTCCAGATGTCAGAATCCTGTCATAGATCTCATTAATTGAATGGTGAGGAACATCCTGGATTCAGCTCAGAAACTCTTCTGAGACCCGTAAGTAACAGAGGAATCATTTTATTCCACTGCACAAAGAGTAGGAAAGAACAGGGTGTGGAAAGCACCCAGTGCATCATGGGAGCTCCCCCAGCAGTTTAGACTTGTAGATGAGAGCAACACATCTGGATACTTTGGTTTTGTCCCCCCCCCTTTTTTAGGTGGAAATAAAAGAACAATTTTGACAGTTAATCCAACTTGTTGGGTGTTAGGTCATATACCGGTTTTTAATGAGACCACTGTTTGTTCTGTATGCTGGCTGAATCACATGACCTTCAGGTAAACACGTCAAACACAGGCATGAAGGAAGTCTGTTCAGTTCTCCATCAACCTGGGTGGACGACGCCTCCAAGTGGCCAGAGGTTTTAGTGTCCCCACATCTATTATGACCCGACTCAACCTCCAGGTGATGCAGTTCTGCCACCGTCACCTGTTTCAAAGATGCTTCATTTATCTCTAGTTGTGAGTCCAGAGAAGTTACAGATAGTTAAAATTATATCATGAGCTAACCAGCACAGTGATTAACAAGAAACCAGTACTTGGGATTTCTTTGGTATGTTAAGGAGTTCAAGGATCTCAGCGTCTTCATCAGGAGTGGGTGAAGAACAGAGCAGAGCAGGTCAATGGAGGGACTGAGGAGGGATCTGCAGCGAGAGTGATCTACCTTCGAGGCCTCACCTGTCGTCACGAGCTGTAGGTAGGAACTGGATGAACGAGATCATCCAGGAGGAACTCTGGAGTGGTCACTGGTGATGAGGTGGTCCAGGCGTCTCGTCAGGATGTCTTCTGGACACCTCTGAGGGGAGGTGTCCCAGGAGGAAGCCTGAGGACAGATCCCACAGACTTGGTGTCCCACAGGGTTCTGTGCTTCCATGTTTTCTACCAGGAAGGAGGTCACCGCTGCTCTCCGCCTCCATTCAGCATTAATGAATTAGTGAGGCGTCACGTTTGTGGTGGAAACCAGGAACACGGAAACACTTTGATGAAGTTTATTTTCTGATACGTGTGCAGGATGTTTTCAGACACCTCTGAGAGGAATGTGGTGACTGGAAATATTCAGATGCCATAACAGAAGGTCACCAGCGTGATGAGACACAAACGGGTGGGGAGGTCAGGGAGGAGGTCACTGAGGAGGAATGGGCTTCAATACAAACGCACATGCTTCTCTACAACATTCATTAGCTCATAGATTACAAAAAGACATATACATATATACAGCAGGGTGTGAAACTGGTGAAGATGTGAGCAGTCTTGTCTCCTCCTCATCATCATCGCCTTCCTGACTGGCTGAAGTTGATTTTTTGACCTGTAAGCTCCGCTGAAGCTGCCAGCGGTGGAGTTCCTCAGGGATCCGCTGTCAGACCACTTCAATTTCAGGTTTCACACAAAATTAAACCAGTAAAAGCCTAAAGCTGCACCAATAAAAGGACATTATCTGCTCACCAAAGACACTGATGGGATTTAATGCCACGTTGAGATGTTTTGAGTAGAATTTGAGGTCAAACAAATGGAACATGTGTCTGAAAGGATTCAGTAACAGTCCAGGTGGTCTGTTCTGTGTGATAACCGTTGGATCTACTCCACACAGGGACTTGAGCAGCTTCAGGACACCAGCGGTCACATGGTTTCAGTCCTTCATTCCAGTGATGATGTGATGTATGATTCAGGTGAGTGACTGGAGGTAAAGTAGTCGAGACATCTCAGATCAAGTGCAGTTGAAGTTACCAGAGAGGATCATCTGATCATACAGTTAAATAATAAATCCACAACATGAACACCGACGACAAAATAAAAACAATAAATAAAGTAAGAAGGACCTTCATCAGACCTGTGGTTAACATGGAGAGTCACATTCATGAGCATGCTCAGATGGTGGCGGCTCCACAGTTCAGAGTTGAGGAGAATCAGCTGCAGATACTCAGCATTCATACAGCAGAGATGTTCCCTCATGGACCTGCAGCCACGCTCCCAGAACGAGAACGTCTGACCTGTCGGCTTTGACCGTGCATGCTGGAGGGAGAGGCAGAGCTTGTGGACGTGATGACAGTAGTGATGCTGCTGCTGCCCGTCAGAGCTCACCGCGTTAGACGTCGTCAAATATCCGGTTCCGAGACGACGACATGGACAGGTACCGTCCTCCTCCATGCCTGGAGACACAGCACATACGTGAGGACGTTTGGGCGGCGGGTCCACGAGCAGTTTTCCACGACAAATCCCTCCCCGTATTTAGCTGCATAGAAGCGATGATGAGGACTTCCCGTTTACCTGCCAGAGTCGTCCAGAGGGTCGTCCGTCAGAGCGTCAGCGCTGAAGTCCAAAGGCTCGGCGTCCTGCAGCAGCTCGATGCAGTCCCGCTCGGCTCGGCTCCCGGAGCGAGAATACTTGGCCTCTGTTGGGACAGAAAGACAGTCACTGAGCAGCAGGGACGATGTTCAGAAACCATCCCAGAGCCCCAAAGCTCCACCTGGACAGTTACAGCTACTCAGGACCTCAGACAGCTATCTCTGGAAACCTGCTCCACTGACAGCCTGATGCAGCAGCTTCCTTCAGAGGGTTAGGTTTGTTTCAGAGACCAGGCGATGTCCAGAACAAAACTGAAGAGGGAAAGATGAGGATGTAGTAGAGGTCTTCACGGGTCCACTTTCATGGACCCGAACCCGAATGAAAATTCGACCCGAAACTGTCCCGACCCAAGCTATTATCATAAGTCCAGGGGTCTGAACCCGAATGGACCCGCAATATTTGGACCCGGAACTGACCCGACCCGAGTCTTTCGTTTCCGACAACGAACCGAACCAAGTTACCCGAATAGAACCGAGACAATCCAGCCCATAGTTGCTAATGTTAGAGTTGTCTAGCGTTGAATGAAACTTGATTTTCTTACCTAAAGTTGTCTTCTTCTACCGGTTCAGTTGCTACATAGGCTACGTGATGTAAACAACAATAAATCCACGTCGGTATTTTCTTTGTGGATACAGATGCTATTGGTAGCAACTGCTAACGCTAATAGCCTACACCGGCCAAGATGTGTCGTGAACATGTTCTCTCATCCAGCGTCGTCATGTTGGCGATCTGTTGTGCTTTACAGCTGCCAGACAAACCGCTAATAACACGCTATGGCAACATGATTGTTTCATGACGAATACGTCACGTTGATGAATAATTAATTTAACTGCCCCGAGTCCTGACATTGGCTGCCACCACCAATATCTTTACCTCTCTGGAGTAAACGCCGACCCAGCCTGTCAGGGAGCACCGAACGGACCCGAGACTAACTGTACCGATTCAGACCAGGTCAGGTCTTTTGAATGGACCCGAGACCCGATTCGGGTCGGGTCAGAACCTTGGGTTTTCAGGTTGTTGGGTTGTTCTGAAGACCTCTAGGATGTAGAACAGGGACATGGAAGCAGAGGAGGAGGAGGTGTCACCATCCTGTCCTCCATCACCCTGTGAGCTCACTGCTAAAGAAACTGGAAACTAAAGTGATTTCATGTTGGGGGATTAATAAAGTATCGGTTTAATTTAGTTTCCATGCCAACATGAATCCGTAGACATGTAGACGGTGAGATTCAGACTGCTTCGTTTAGGAGCAGGTAATCAACAAAAGATCTTTGAAGAACAAGTCTCTTCTTTGCTCTCAGACTCCTGCACTGATACAAACATGAATTCATCCTTTCAAAAGCTGGTGCTTAGAGAACTGACGTTCAAACATGTAGAACCACAAAGTTTGGACTCACGTCTGCTGCTGGAGCTCACAGAGTCCGAGTAACTGGTCTCCTTCATCTCGTGGCTGCTCCTGTTCCTCGCCGAGTAGTCGTCCCTCTGGTTCCCGTAACGTTCCTTCCACTCCTGCAGCAAACATGCACGAGTTAGTCCTGGATCTGACCAGACGTCCTTCAGGATCGAACCAGACGTCCTTCAGGATCGAACGAGACGTCCTTCAGGATCGAACGAGACATCCTTCAGATCCAACCAGATCCTTCAGGATCCAACCAGACGTCCTTCAAGATCTAACCAGACGTCCTTCAGGATCTAACCAGACGTCCTTCAAGATCTAACGAGACGTCCTTCAGGATCGAACCAGACGTCCTTCAGGATCGAACGAGACGTCCTTCAGGATCGAACGAGACATCCTTCAGGATCTAACCAGACGTCCCTTCAGGATCTAACCAGACGTCCTTCAGGATCTAACCAGACGTCCTTCAGGATCTAACCAGACGTCCTCAGGATCTAACCAGGAACGTCTAACCTAACCAGACGTCCCTCAGGATCTAACCAGACGTCCTTCAGGATCTAACCAGACGTCCTTCAGGATCTAACCAGACGTCCTTCAGGATCTAACCAGACGTCCTCAGGATCTAACCAGACGTCCTTCAGGATCTAACCAGACATCCTTCAGGATCTAACCAGACGTCCTTCAGGATCTAACCAGACGTCCTTCAAGATCTAACGAGACGTCCTTCAGGATCTAACCAGACGTCCTTCAAGATCTAACCAGACGTCCTTCAGGATCTAACCAGACGTCCTTCAAGATCTAACCAGACGTCCTTCAGGATCTAACCAGACGTCCTTCAAGATCTAACCAGACGTCCTTCAAGATCTAACCAGACGTCCTTCAGGATCTAACCAGACGTCCTTCAAGATCTAACCAGACGTCCTTCAGGATCTAACCAGACGTCCTTCAGGATCTAACCAAACGTCCTTCAAGATCTAACCAGACGTCCTTCAGGATCGAACTAGACGTCCTTCAAGAACTAACCAGACGTCCTTCAGGAACTAACAAGACGTCCTTCAAGAACTAACCAGACGTCCTTCAGGATCTAACCAGACGTCCTTCAGGATCTAACCAGACGTCCTTCAGGATCTAACCAGACGTCCTTCAGGTTCTAACCAGACGTCCTTCAGGTTCTAACCAGACGTCCTTCAGGTTCTAACCAGACGTCCTTCAGGTCTAACCAGACGTCCTTCAGGATCTAACCAGACGTCCTTCAGAATCTAACCAGACGTCCTTCAGGTTCTAACCAGATGTCCTTCAGGTTCTAACCAGATGTCCTTCAGGATCTAACCAGACGTCCTTCAGGATCTAACCAGATGTGTTTTATATGCGTGAAGACAGCTGCTTCGAGACTCAGAGGTGCCAGTACTGACTACTGAGAACATCATTACTATCAGGTACATTTTCTTTTTTTCTGTTCATTTTTGCAGTAAGCAGCTTTGGGAAAACTATAATAAATAAATGACGATGCAACAATCTGAGCAGCTTTGAGGATTCATCAAAGCTAATTTCTAAAAACAGAGTAAATTGTTTGAAATCGTTCTCTGTTGTGGTTTACAGCAGACCCAGTCCCACTGTAATGGACTGGACTGGTGTCTCTATACAGTTCATCTTCTCCAGGATCTTCAGCCACGCCGCAGTGATGTCATCTAAACATCTTTCCTTCTGCCATAAGTCCTACATACCAGACTGGGCTGCTATGAAACCACAGCCCAGGCTTCATAAACCAGATCCAAGATTATTATTGTGACACTCTAGATAGGGTTTTTTCATCTTTTCCACTTCACAATCAGGATGAAATAACTCAGAGAAGAAGTAGAACAATGTCCATCCCACAGAAACATCCCAGCAGTCGTATTATGACCTAAAGATGTTCACAACAGTCCTCCAGTCAGCCTCCCTAAAATGAAACAAACCCTGACCTTTGCATTCATGATAAAACAGCTGTTAAAAGTCAGCTCTGGGATCAGCGTCCGACCACCTGATCCTTCAGCTGTCAGCATCAGTGGTTTGTGCAGAAAGGTTACTACAGGTGAGATGTTTGGCAGGTTCCACCAGATCATGTGCTGTCACTCACCCTGCGGCGGTTCTCTCCATCTTCGATCCTCTGCCGCTTCCTTCTCTCTGAGGAGAATAAAACACCAGTAAGTTCACCATCGGTGAACGCTCGCAGCAGAAGTTCCCGACAGTCTCACCTCGTCGGATCAGCTCCTTTCCCTCATCGATCAGGTCAGACGTCATCTCATTGTCGCCCATGAACTGCTGGAAGCCCAGAAGGTTCAGGCAGCGAGTCCCCAGGCTGAGGAGAGTTCAGAACGAAGCAGACCGTCAGCACCATCACTGTCAGCACCATCACCGTCAGCACCATCACTGTCAGCAGCGACGCTGCCAGGATCGTCACTGCCAACGCTGCAACGAGCAGCTGCTCATCACAGAAGCAGAACCTTCAGAACCTGAGGACGACTGTGCTCTTCACCTCCAGCTCACAGTTGCTGCAGGAGCTCAGTGGATTCCAGCAGGAACACTGGTTTCACTGGCCCTTTAGGCCTTTCATTCATTGTAAACAAAACAATAAATTCAAAAAAATAAATGAGTATTTAAAAGGGAAAAAAAAACAAATTTGTATGTCTGACAGCCTTAAAAATATCATTTTTCTCGTCTTCATATTCATTTTTGAAGGCTCCATCAGGAGACTGAAGATGATGTGACCAGTCTTACATGAAACACTAGGGGTGTAACGGTACATGTATTTGTATTGAACCGTTTCGGTATGGGGTGGTCGGTTCGGAACGGAGGCGTACCAAACGAGTTTCCACACGGACATATTAATTAGAGGACCGCACAACAAACAGCAGTTGTAGCGGACGCCGTGGCTAATGCTAATGCCGCTAGCATTGGCAATAAGCCTCCCGCGACA